>QEPC01004837.1:2910077-2929281 GCA_003113815.1 Sphenodon punctatus | reverse complement strand
GAGCATTGGTCTGAGTTTCCCTGCTGGGAACCCCTCCCAGACGCCCCACCTCTCCCCCCTATTCCTTTCCCACTTTTCCCTGGGAAGATTCCCCCCCTTCCCCGTTACAGTGTGTAAATATGAGTGTGGGTGAGCACACACACACTGGACACACGCCATGGTGAATTCATTCCCAGCCTGGCTCAGATCCTTCCTAAGGCCTCTTCAGAATGAGCTGCTGCACAGATCCTACATGCTGCGCCACCACAGCATTCACATCTGGGCTCCAGATGCACCTCCCCTGAGGCCAGGAATGTGCTTGCTGAGAGGGAAGGGAGCCTGGCCCCAGTGCCTCAGGATCTCATGTTCAGAGAGGGTGTTGGAGCCACTCAGCTTTGTTCCTGTTGTTGTCACTGTCTCACAGACAGGGAAACCGAGGTACAAAGAGGGGAGAGAACAGCGGGACTTCTGGCAAAATCTCGGTTCCTATCGGTATTGAATCTCTGTCTACCGGTTCTCCTATCAGTTCTCAGTTCTCTCGGTATTCGGTTTTGAACATTGCGGGTTTCCATGGGAAAACTGCAATGTTAAAAATCCGATAAAACAATGCAAAAGAGCCGATACGGCGAAAAGAACCGAGATAACCGGATGAATTATTGGGTAGTTTCAGATCTCGGCAATACTGAAAGTCCCATCCCTAGTGAGCAGCTACTCAGAGCAGGGTGTGGCTTCCAGCGCCTCTGCTCTAACCCCCTAAACCCTACTGCCTTCCCAGAGCTGGGGATAGAACCCAGGAGTCCTTTTAACCCACTGAGTCTCTGGAGAAGGGGCGGCGTAAAAATGTAAATAAATACAAAAAATAAACCTCCCCTTCCTTAGATATAAACCGAACCCAAGAGTCCTGACATCTAGCTACCCCTGCTCTAACCTTTGCTCTTTCCAGAGCTGGGGATATAACCCAGGAGTCCTGGTTCCCTGCTCTAACCCACCAGCCCCCACTCCCCTCCCAGAGCTGGGGATAGAGGCCAGGAGTCCTGGTTCCCTGCTCTAACCCACCAGCCCCCACTCCCCTCCCAGAGCTGGGGATAGAACCCAGGAGTCCTAGCTCCCTGCTCTAACCCACCAGCCCCCACTCCCCTCCCAGAGCTGGGGATAGAGGCCAGGAGTCCTGGTTCCCTGCTCTAACCCACCAGCCCCCACTCCCCTCCCAGAGCTGGGGATAGAACCCAGGAGTCCTAGCTCCCTGCTCTAACCCACCAGCCCCCACTCCCCTCCCAGAGCTGGGGATAGAGGCCAGGAGTCCTGGTTCCCTGCTCTAACCCACCAGCCCCCACTCCCCTCCCAGAGCTGGGGATAGAACCCAGGAGTCCTAGCTCCCTGCTCTAACCCACCAGCCCCCACTCCCCTCCCAGAGCTGGGGATAGAGGCCAGGAGTCCTGGTTCCCTGCTCTAACCCACCAGCCCCCACTCCCCTCCCAGAGCTGGGGATAGAACCCAGGAGTCCTAGCTCCCTGCTCTAACCCACCAGCCCCCACTCCCCTCCCAGAGCTGGGGATAGAGGCCAGGAGTCCTGGTTCCCTGCTCTAACCCACCAGCCCCCACTCCCCTCCCAGAGCTGGGGATAGAACCCAGGAGTCCTAGCTCCCTGCTCTAACCCACCAGCCCCCACTCCCCTCCCAGAGCTGGGGATAGAGGCCAGGAGTCCTGGTTCCCTGCTCTAACCCACCAGCCCCCACTCCCCTCCCAGAGCTGGGGATAGAACCCAGGAGTCCTAGCTCCCTGCTCTAACCCACCAGCCCCCACTCCCCTCCCAGAGCTGGGGATAGAGGCCAGGAGTCCTGGTTCCCTGCTCTAACCCACCAGCCCCCACTCCCCTCCCAGAGCTGGGGATAGAACCCAGGAGTCCTAGCTCCCTGCTCTAACCCACCAGCCCCCACTCCCCTCCCAGAGCTGGGGATAGAGGCCAGGAGTCCTGGTTCCCTGCTCTAACCCACCAGCCCCCACTCCCCTCCCAGAGCTGGGGATAGAACCCAGGAGTCCTAGCTCCCTGCTCTAACCCACCAGCCCCCACTCCCCTCCCAGAGCTGGGGATAGAGGCCAGGAGTCCTGGTTCCCTGCTCTAACCCACCAGCCCCCACTCCCCTCCCAGAGCTGGGGATAGAACCCAGGAGTCCTAGCTCCCTGCTCTAACCCACCAGCCCCCACTCCCCTCCCAGAGCTGGGGATAGAGGCCAGGAGTCCTGGTTCCCTGCTCTAACCCACCAGCCCCCACTCCCCTCCCAGAGCTGGGGATAGAACCCAGGAGTCCTAGCTCCCTGCTCTAACCCACCAGCCCCCACTCCCCTCCCAGAGCTGGGGATAGAGGCCAGGAGTCCTGGTTCCCTGCTCTAACCCACCAGCCCCCACTCCCCTCCCAGAGCTGGGGATAGAACCCAGGAGTCCTAGCTCCCTGCTCTAACCCACCAGCCCCCACTCCCCTCCCAGAGCTGGGGATAGAGGCCAGGAGTCCTGGTTCCCTGCTCTAACCCACCAGCCCCCACTCCCCTCCCAGAGCTGGGGATAGAACCCAGGAGTCCTAGCTCCCTGCTCTAACCCACCAGCCCCCACTCCCCTCCCAGAGCTGGGGATAGAGGCCAGGAGTCCTGGTTCCCTGCTCTAACCCACCAGCCCCCACTCCCCTCCCAGAGCTGGGGATAGAACCCAGGAGTCCTAGCTCCCTGCTCTAACCCACTAGCCCCCACTCCTCTCCCAGAGCTGGGGATAGAACCCAGGAGTCCTGACTGCCAGTCCCCTGTTCTGACCCAGCAGACCTCCACTAGGATGCATGGTGTGGAGATAAAAAATGTTTTTAAAATGTAAAAGGTTCCGCTGAGAGAAAAGGGGATAATAATGCCCAGCAACACAAGACCTGCCATTTGAAGCCCCCGCTGTGCTTGGTATGATGAGCCTTTGAACAATCCGTGGAAAACGTGACGTACTCCGGTCCCAGTGCGTATGCAGTGAGGCAGGCAGGCAGGCTTTGAAATTCCCCTCGTTAGGGATGGCAGAGCTGCGTGCTCATCCTCCCTCCATCAGGGAGGTAGGCAGGGGCGCTCTGAACAGCCTGGGCTCATCTCTGGGATGGAAGGGGCTGGGAGCCAGGACTCCTGGGTTCTATTCCCAGCTCAGGGAGGGGAGTTTTGTGACATAAGAGAAGGTGGGGCTAGAGGCCAGGATTCCTCTCTTCCCAGCTCGGGGAGGAAAGCGGGTCTAGTGCAGGGATGGAGAACCTGGGGGGCCCAATGCAGCCCAAAGCTAGTTTTTATTTGGCCCCCTTTTCCAGTTCCTAGGTCTGACCCAGGGGTTCTCAGTTTTATTTCCAGCGACGAGCATGGCATAGTTTGCATAAATACGCACAAATTCCGTATCCCCTCTGCAACCCAAAGGAAGTTGAGATAATTAATCAATCAGTCAATCTCCCACCCCAATTGGACCCTGATTCAGTTCACTTACAGCAGTGGCTTATATGGGGTGTGTGTGTGTGTGTATACTACAAAGGCTGGAAAGAAAGAAAGAAAGAAAGAAAGACTGGAGGCCTCACAGTGCTGGCGTGGTCACAGTGATATCAGTGGTGGCATCCCCAGGTGGACTCCAGCAGCTGCCCTAGCAGGGGCAGCAGTAATGGCAGGGGAGGGGGCAGCAAGAGCACTTAGTGGGCACAGAGCCCAGTGCCAGGGCAGCTACGGTGGTGGATGGGCCAGGCAGGGGCCAGGCTCTGCTCCCCCAACAGTGGGGAAGTAAGAGGCGCGATGGGAGTGTCGCAGCAGCAGGATCCAGCTGTAACAAGCAGGTTCAGGAGAGCCGCCTCCAGGCTCCGCTGCCCCCAGCCCAGCATGGGTCAGTGGCGGAGCGGCAGAGGCTGCAGTGGTGCCAGGCGATGTTGTGAGTCCTGGGGCTCTAAGCTAAGCAGGGCACCGCGCTGGGGTTCCTTGCTCCCTGGTGACTTCCAGCGGTGCCGCTCGGGGGGAGGGAAAGCAGCCCGGTTCCTGCGGGTTTTAAACGTGACAGTGGGCCGCTTGAACCCACCGGTCCCTGGCAGACCACCCTAGCTGCCCACTGAGCGCTCTTGCTACCCTCCCCTGCCATCATTGATGCCCCTGCTGGGGGGAACTGAGCCTGCCTGCAACCGGGGATGCCATCGCTATGACCATGCCAGGGCGGGGGGGGGGCCTCCTCCCACACTGTGAGGCCTCCAGGATCACAGCCCCGGCTAGCCGCCGACACGCCCGGCAAATGGCCTGTTTGACCGGCCCGAAGTGGGCTTTCACGTGTGGTAGCCCTGCTATTCCTGGCTTGGAGTGGCCACCATGGCTGCCCGTCACCCGTCCCCAGCCCGGCCACATGAACTCAGGAGTTCTATTCCCAACTCAGGGGAGAGCGGGGTCTAGCGGGGTAGAGCAGCAGGACTAAGTTCCAGGACTCCGGAGGGAGAGAGGGAAGGGGGGCAGGGATCTCGTGGGGTAGAGCAGCAGTCAAAGCTGGGCTCAATCCTGACCAGGTTGCCGGTGGCGTCCCAGTATGGAGCGGCTTGCCATGGTGGTACTCCGCTGTCACATGTGCTTTCACCCTCTGTCCCTTTGCTGCTTGAAGTGGCAGAGAAAGCATGAAGGGGGTGGGGGTGCGCACGTGGGAAGGAGATTGTGTCCCCACAGAGAGCCACTCCGTCCATAGCGATTGCCTGAGGCAGCCAAGCCAAGAGCTGCTGCAAATTCATAAGCGGGCAGGGACATAATTAGAGTGGACTCACCTAGGTGTGGGTAGCAGTTCTAATTGAATTATTTAACTTGCAAAACAAAAAGGGGTTTGGGCGAGGAGATGCGGTCTCCCTTGGACTTTAGAAAGGAGGAGGAAACACCCTCAGGGAAGATCTGGGTATCTCCCTTTGCTGAAAGAGAGAAAGGGAAAATCTGCCTTACTAACAACAACGGGACATTAAGAGTGATCTTCCACCCACTGAAGTCAATAGCCCAGCTCACCTTCAACCAAAGTTTAGATTAGCCATAAGTTTAGGCACATGGTACATCAAAACTTGTAAGAGTAAAATAATGTGAAATAAATAAAAGCTTTTAAATAGAATACATACAGTAGGATTGTCATGTTATTGTCATGTAAGAGCAGGCATAGGATGATAGGGGACAGATTCATGAGCTGGGCCCTCCTCTTCCTGAGTACACCCCTGACCTCAGCTTGTATGTGGCTCTCAGAGCTTGTGCTGGGGGCGCGGATCCAGTGGGGTAGAGCAGCAGGACTAAGTTCCTGGACTCCGGAGGGACGGGAGCGGGGATCTAGTGGGGTAGAGCAGCAGGACTAAGTTCCTGGACTCCGGAGGGACGGGAGCGGGGATCTAGTGGGGTAGAGCAGCAGGACTAAGTTCCTGGACTCCGGAGGGACGGGAGCGGGGATCTAGTGGGGTAGAGCAGCAGGACTAAGTTCCTGGACTCCGGAGGGACGGGAGCGGGGATCTAGTGGGGTAGAGCAGCAGGACTAAGTTCCTGGACTCCGGAGGGACGGGAGCGGGGATCTAGTGGGGTAGAGCAGCAGGACTAAGTTCCTGGACTCCGGAGGGACGGGAGCGGGGATCTAGTGGGGTAGAGCAGCAGGACTAAGTTCCTGGACTCCGGAGGGACGGGAGCGGGGATCTAGTGGGGTAGAGCAGCAGGACTAAGTTCCTGGACTCCGGAGGGACGGGAGCGGGGATCTAGTGGGGTAGAGCAGCAGGACTAAGTTCCTGGACTCCGGAGGGAGGGGAGCGGGGATCTAGTGGGGTAGAGCAGCAGGACTAAGTTCCTGGACTCCGGAGGGATGGGAGCGGGAATCTAGTGGGGTAGAGCAGCAGGACTAAGTTCCTGGACTCCGGAGGGAGGGGAGCAGGGATCTAGTGGGGTAGAGCAGCAGGACTAAGTTCCTAGACTCTGGAGGGACGGAGGGAGGGGAGCGGGGATCTAGTGGGGTAGAGCAGCATGACTAAATTCCTGGACTCCGGCGGGACGGGAGCGGGAATCTACTGGGGTAGAGCAGCAGGACTAAGTTCCTGGACTCTGGAGGGAGGGGAGCGGGGATCTAGTGGGGAAGAGCAGCAGGACTAAGTTCCTGGACTACGGAGGGAGGGGAGCGGGGATCTAGTGGGGTAGAGCAGCAGGACTAAGTGCAAGGACTCCAGAGGGACGGCAGGAGGGGATCTAGTGGGGTAGAGCAGCAAGACTAAGTTCCTGGACTCCAGAGGAAGGGGAGCAGGGATCTAGTAGGGTAAAGCAGCAGGACCAAGTGCCAGGACTCAGGAGGTCTATTCCCAACTCAGGGGAGAGCGGGGTCTAGTGAGTTAGAGCAGGGGTGCTAGGAGCAACTCCTCCCTCCCCTAACTCCTGCTGATCCCCTCCATCCGGTACAATCTGTTACCTGAGGTCTGTGTCCTCATATCCTCACCACACGGACCAGCCAGCCATCATTCTCGATGTAACCAAGCCAAGTGCGTGCAGCTGGGACCTCGCATCTTCGTGAATCTTACACTCCTGGTCTCTCCCTCTGTTCCCTTTCCTTCATCTCCCCCCTCCCCCGGTCTCTCAGATTGTAAGCCCTAGGGCAGAACCATGACTATTCCATTACTTCGTAAAGTGCCAGCAGGTACATTTCTGGCGCTATATAAATGCTTGCTAAAAATAATATTATTATTTTTTTTGTACGGTGCATCTGTCCAGCCAGAAAGGCGAAAATAGCCATAGATTTAACATTGAGCTCCGATTCAGGAGCCAGCACAAATTCAAGTTTACGTTCCATGGTAGGCAATATTTTGCTCTCTAAAATCGGAGTAAGCCAATGAACTCAACTCCTCATAACGGTGCTTAATGGGTGCCTTGTGGGGGATTCGATGAGGGCAAACCGGCTGAAGCTGAATCCCGACAAGACGGAGGTGATGTTGGTGGGTAAGGCAGCGGGGGAAACGGTCCCCATCATTGATGGGGGTCTGCCCTCCGCTGGTTCCCCAGCTATGGAGTCTGGGGGTGTTCCTTGACTCGCAACTCTGCCTGGATGCTCCGGTGGAGGCTGTGGCAAGGAGTGCCTTCCGCCAATTACATCTGGTGCGTATGTTTCAAACTCTGACCTGGCCACCCTCATCCACGCCTTCATCGCCTCTAGGCTTGACTACTGTGGAACACAGCATGCTCCAAGTCTTCATTGTCACCTGACCCACAAGGACATTTACAATCAAATTCCTTACCCACAGCGTTTCTTCCGTATGTCCCTGCAGAATCAAACCATTGGAACAGAAAAACAGTATACATTCTATGAAGGGAGGGATTCGACAATATCTGCAAGTATTTTTCGAACTTGAAAAGATACTTTAATTTAGAGTACCAAGGGGCCACTTTCCAGGTTGCAGCTACAGCCATATTGGGTGTTTTTACACACACATTTCTCCTGGATGTTGGCTGTTACATCCTGAACTTTCTGTGTGTCTGAATCACTCAGCCAGATCTTAAACATCTGGATCTTTGAACTTTTGCGTAGCACTTCTCCCAGAACTTTTGCGAAACTGGTAAACTGCTTTGCTCCAGGCAGCTGTGGTCACTTGGTTTCCATGGCAGCCTTTCACATCTACAGCTGCGGCTACTTTAGGCTGCCTCAGGGCAGTGTTTGTGTGAAGAATGCATCCAGGAACTGCCTTGGGGCAGCGTGTGAGAGAAAAATGAATCCGGAACTTACTTGTGGACTTGTAAACCCAGAAGGTTGAAACATCCAGAATTTTAACGTGTCTGTAAAAATGCCCACTCTTCTTGATCTGTCAATCTTTGTTTGAGCAAAGCGTTACGATGCCTTGGAGTGTGTTCTAACAAGAACCAGAAAAGACAGCTCAGCCCTGGAGATCACATTATACACCTGAAACATACAAGTATACCTGCGACAACCTTTGTGTTCAATTTCCTCTAAAAAGCATAAATAGTATTAAATACAATAAGGCGGTCTGGTTCGAAGTACAGAGTTTTGCCCAGTGTTTCACCAATTCAATAGATGTCAAACACTGAATTGAGTTCAGCCCTATCTCAGCAGGAAGGACTGCACCCAGCGGGCTCTTTGGGACTGTTAACAGATGCCGGTTATTCTGGATAACTTCCAAGGTGTTACTAGGCAAGAGAGGCATGTTCTCCCTGCCGTCCAGTAATTGCACCCAGCTCCCCTTGACTTTAATGGATGAAGGACTGTTTCAAAGTGCTCCGGAGCACGACTGACAGCTGGCTTGGGGAACACTTTCACACATTGCCCAAGCACTCTGGCACTCCTGAGCACCAGGTTGACAATCCCCAACCCGGTTCCTACCCCGAAGCACTGAAAGACTGAGCTCAGGGTAAGGGAGCAGAGAGAAGAGCATGAATTTATTTTATTTATTTATTAATTATAAAATTTGCATGCCATCCCCTCCTGCTAAAAGCATCTTGGGGCAGCTACCGACGTATTAAAACAAAACAATAATAGAGTTTAAAAATTCCCCACAATAAAACAAATTACCCCACCCTAACCCAACCCATCTCCCTTGGGAAAGGCGCGGCAGAACAGCCAGGTCTTACATTATCTACGGAAAGAGGGGAGGCCGGTGGTCAGGCGGGCCCCCGTCAGGAGGCAGTTCCACAGCCACGCTGTGGCCCCAGAGAACGCCCGCCAGAAGGTTGACACCTGAGAAACCCGAGGGACCTTGAGGAGGGTGCCCCCGGCCGACCGCAGGGGCCGATTCAGGATGCAGCAGGTGAGGCGGATTGTCCCGGGCGTAGGACGATAGGGGACAGATCCAGGAGCTGGGCTCTCCTCTTCCTGAGTTCACCCCTGACCCCCAGTTGTATGTGGCTCTCAGAGCTTGTGCTATTGTGGGGGGGTGGATCTAGTGGGGTAGAGCAGCAGGACTAAGTACCAGGACTCGGGAGAGCGGGGTCTAGTGGGTTAGAGCAGGGGTGCTAGGAGCAACTACTACTACTAATTTTTATAAGTGTATACAGCCTATACAGGGACCACCCTGCCCAGTGGGCTTACAATCTAAGATGGACAAGCGTGAGGGGAACTCTCACACACATATTCCCATTTTACAGATGGGGGAACTGAGGCTGAGAGGTTGTGACTTGCCCAACGCCACCCAGTGAGGTCATGGCGAGGGCGGGATTCAGACCTAGGCTTCCCAGGGCCAAGTCTTGCACCTTCTCCACTACACCGCACCCAGGCTCCCTAGATTGCCTGGGTTCTAGCTGCAGCTCCAAGCAGGGTGTAGGAACCTTTTCCCTCTCACGGGCCCCTTTGAAAATTAGCACGAGCTCGGAGGGCCCTGTAGGAGTTGGCGACGGGGTGCGCTCAGGAAGAGGAGGGACCAGCTCATAGATATGCGTGTATTCCCTTACTATTGCAGGCCACAAGAAGTTGGGCAGAGTTCCCCTGAACTCAGTCTTGGGGGCAGGAGCTGGATCAAGGGTCAGATCCAGGAACTGGAAAGGGGCCACATTTGGCCCCTGGGCCTGAGGTTACCCATCCCCGGTATAGGGGTTAGAACAGGGAAAGCTGGGCACAAAGACTCTTGGGAACTTGATTTCTGATCAGCCGGAGAGACCGGCTGGGTTTATGCACATCTCTGCTTTATGGTGGTGGTGGCGGCAAGACCAGCTCATCCATGCATCATAGCCCCCTCTACTGCTTGGCCTTCGGGGAGATTCCCCATTGGTCAAGGCCTGGGTTTTGCAGACAGCAGGGACAGTAGGCGTTCTCTCTGCAAGGAACAGCAGCGAGAGCGGCTCAGCTGGTGGATTTTGCTTACGGGGCTAACTGACTGTTGGGTATGGGAGGGACCCTGAGTCACTCTCGGAGAGAAGAACTGGATATGGGGTTGTCTGGGCTCTGATGTCCCTGTAAAAAGGCACCCATTACTAATTGCACCAGGATGGGACTTCGGCCTCCCACGCATCCTTCCGCTCTGTCAGCTGCTGGATAGGCTTGCAAGCTCCTTATGCCAAACACATCTCCCACGTCGCTGAACGGGGTGGAAGGCGCGGGGGTCTGACACACAAGAGTGTCTGGGAGTAGAGTCACGGCCCTCAGCCCCTGGCTATTCCTGCGCCTGGCTCCCCTCCCCATGCTTCTCAGCCACTGCCCCTCAACCCCAACCAAGTACAGCCCTGGCTATTCCAGCGCCTTGGCTCCCCTCCCCACGCTTCTCAGCCAGTGCCCCTCAACCCCAACCAAGTACAGCCCTGGCTATTCCAGCGCCTTGGCTCCCCTCCCCACGCTTCTCTGCCAGTGCCCCTCAACCCCAACCAAGTACAGCCCTGGCTATTCCAGCGCCTTGGCTCCCCTCCCCACGCTTCTCTGCCAGTGCCCCTCAAGTACAGCCCAGGCTATTCCAGTGCCTTGGCTCCCCTCCCCACTCTTCTCTGCCAAAGTCCCTCAATCCCAGCCTGCAGTCCTGGCTATTCCAACCTTAGCCACTCCACCCCCAGCTCCGCTACAGCCCCTGACGAGTCCAGCCCCTAGACTCCTCCACATCATCGTTCGTCTCCCAATGCCCCCTTAATTCCAGCCCACAATTCTGGGTTCCACAGCTCTATTACATCCTGTCGATGTGCTCCATATTCAAACACCTAGACACGTCCTTGGAGCAACTTGGCTTGGAACCCACAAGAGGAGAAGCGGTTTTAGATCTTGTCCTAAGCAGAGTAGAGGATCTAGCGGAAGGAGTAATGAGGACAAGAGCCACTTGCTAATAGTGATTGCAACAGAATTAGATTCAACATGCTAATAGGAGAGAGATTACCTAATAAGTCTGCCACAAGGGTGTTTAACTTAAAGAAGGGGAACTATGCAAAGATGAGGAAGTTAGTTAAGGGGAAATTAAAAGGAGAAGCCATCAGGGTCAGAGGCCTTCAAGAGGCATGGAGACTATTGAAAACTCCTATCTTATAGGCAGAGTTTAAATGTATACCACAAATCAAGGAAGGCCACAAGTGAACCAAAGAAATGGCTGAATGGTAAAGTTAAGGAGGCTACCAGAGCCCCAAAAAAATTGTCCTTCAAAAAAAAAAAAAAAAGAAGGGGAAAAAAAAAAAGGAAAGTATTCCAAATGAGATAAACAGAAATGAGCATAGACATTGCCAGAGGAAAGTGTAAAACCATAAGAAGAAAGGCCAAGAGGGAATTTGAGGAACAACTTGCTATCAAGTTAACTTGATAGTTAAGACTCAGGCAGACTGTGAAGAACTGCAGGCGGATCTTGCACGACTAGGTGAATGGGCAATAAAATGACAAATGAAATCCAGTGTTGATAAGTGCAAGGTGATGCACTTAGGGGAAAATAATCCTCACTTTACATACATGATGCTAGGTTCTAAAAGCTGGGTATAACCACTCAGGAGAAGGGTCTTGGAGTCACTGTGGATGACTCCTTCAAGGTATCAGCTCAGTGTGCAGCAACAGTCAAAAAGGCAAACCGAATGCTAGGCATTATCACAAAAGGAATGGAAAATAGAAGGGGAAAGTATCATAATGCTGCTGTATAAATCTTTGGTATAACCTCTGTCACAGAGGAACATAGGGTCACACACGTGTAACACGGGCCTACATGTCTGGTAAATATGTAATGCAAAAGGTTCCACATGTATGTAATGTCACAACTGAGAACTGTAAAACTCAAATTAGAGCTGTAACACGTGACCAAGCTCCAGGAAATGCAAAGCACTACAAAGAATGTGTATTTGAGCACACTTGTCAGACAGACCTGTGGAGATGCAAAACAACCGTCATGTTTCCCCAAAGGCGGGAAACCGAGACAAAGAAGGAGGAAGAGTACTTAACCCAGCTTCGCTGTCCCTTGGAGAGAGCCATCTTGAGCATCTGCATACGAAAAGCCTGCCAGCAGTCAGGCTGGAGATCATGAACGGAGAGGGTTGAATTGCTTTCTACCAACTAAGAAACCAGCGCCCAGTCGTTTACATTGAGGGCTGAGGAACCAAAACTTATGGACCTTTGTAGGGTAAGATGCTTATTTAGGAACTCAACCAGTAGAGATCAGGAATGCGTTATATTTACCTTTGATTTCTAATAACCACTCTGTATCAACTATCTTGCTTATGTAATCAATAAACTTGCTTCTTATCTTTATGAAGTAGTGTCTGTGTCTAACATTGAAACACAAGTGAGCAACAAGAGCCCTCAAGCTCTTGTGAACCCAGAGAGTAACGGGTCTGTAAACGGATCTCAGGGGTGGCAGGTATGCTGCAAGGAAGGCTGAGACACCCTGTCACTATGAAATACAGTAGACAGAAGCCTCCTGCAATTACTGGGTGGAATTCACATGGGATGGTCACTCACAGCTGAAAGATGGCAGGCTAGCTCCCTTCCTGGCGGCGGGGCGAAAAGACACTGGTACTTCTTCAGCATCTAGCAGGTCTCAAACCCCTAACCCCAGATGCTTGGAATGCTGCCCCAACTGCTGGTGCCACCACTCAGGCCCAAGTACAGCCCTGGGCCAGTTCTCTCCTCCCCATATCTCCTCGTGCGTTCTTCCACTCCTTGCCCTGCCATGCCCATTCCCATTCCCAGCTATGCCCCATTGCTTCGGTCCTACCTCCCAGCTTCCCGATTGGCTGCCAATCTATACTTATGGCCTGCTGGTGGCCACAGGAAGTTGGGTAGAGCAACTGCTGGTCTCCTGTGTACGCGGAGCAGGTCGTCTTTGTGCTCTAACCATCTCTTGTACTAGTTGTGTTCCCTAACCTTGGCCCTTGATGTTCCCTTCCTAGCTTTCAGGCTCTGTGTGCTTCCCAGTTTCCAGGCTCCGCTGATCCCCAGCTCTAGTGTCCAGGCTCCCTTTCCTTGACCTCAGTGCTAAGATGTAAGCTCTTCGGCTGGATTCTCCGGCTCTTGTGCTGAGCATCAGGTCTCGTTGGTATTGAAGAATGACAGGCGGTCCGTTTCCTCTATCTAAACGTTACATTTCCTATCCCTGCCTTGGGGTCTCCCCGTTACCCCTTCCCAGGCTCCTGTCCCTTGCACAGCCATGAATGGGGCCTTGTGGGGTACAACAAGGCTGGGTTTGGAATTTTTGAGGCCCACGGTGAAAATAAGATGTGGGGGGCCCCCCATGGCCTTGCCCTCCACTCCTTTAACAAGTGGCCATCTGGTGTTTGTGTAAAAAAACTAAGTAGTGACCTAGGTTTTCACACACACCTGCACAGCAAGCTTTCCCATGCACACAAACAAGCTCTTTCCCTTTCTCACACACACACATTCCTATCTCCCTAGCAGGGTGGGGCTTTGGATTCAAGAATTGGCAATTTACTGAGAGCTGGGTGGACAGGATCTCACCAGAAGTGGCCATCCTGGGTGTGGAGAGTTGCAGATGGGGAGAGAACCCCACAGAAATAGCCTGTCCTGGGGCCCCAGGGCACTGGACCTGTGGCTTCTAGGATTGACCTCCCCGAGGGACCCCTTTGATTCCAGGGCTGGAAGTCCAACCCTGCCCCTTACCCCTGCCCTTTCTTGCCAAAAACTGTTGCCTGATCAGAGAACGGCTAAAAATGTTGTCTGAAAATCAAAAGTGGTGGAGGATACGGACATCCCTGTTCCCCCTTTGTTCCCCTCTGCCTCCTCCCCTGCTATAATTATGCCCCCCCCAGCAGAGTGCTGAACCTGTGCATACTAGGACTGGCCCTCCATGAAACCTACAGCTGGCCCTGCAAGACAAGGTCTGGAAGAGGCAGGGGAGGCACCTTGGTACAAACTAGGCCTTGCTCTTATGCCCTTGCTTTCTACCCCTGCTTTGCCACCCACTCATTTGAAGAGTCCCCCTAGCTTCAAGTGGAGCTAAAAGTTTGTGCCCCCCCCCCGTTCAACAACCACTGTCAAACAGCAAACTCCTGCGTTCCACGTGGCAAGAAAAATTCCTAGCTGTGATGAAAAAGAGCAGCGATCGGGGAAAAGGAAAGAGAAGTGCGTTGAGGAGAGAGGAAAAAGTTCCAAATATATTTTGGATGATGGTTTTAAGAGGCTGCTCTTTCCTCCCAGGAGAGGGTTTATTTCTCCTTCGAAGCATTTCCAAATCTGGTCTGGATAAGGCGGGGTGGAAGAGAGAAGGGGGGGGGGGGGGGGGAAGGAGAAAAGAAAAAGACCAGCTTAGTCAGGGTGACTTCTGTGGTTTCACTGAATATTCATGCAATGAATCAAAGCAGTTTTACAAGCTCAGTCGAAGCAAAAAATGTTGGGGAAGAGTGGTGGGGAGGAGTGGGGAGGGAGAAGGAAAGTCCTTACTCAGCAATACAAAATAAAAAAAACTCCCTAGCTAAAAATACATACCAGCTCACGCATGTGGCTTTGCGGAATAGCTTGTTTGGAGCTGCATGGATGTTCTGTTTGTTTTGGAAAAGGTGGATCCATTTCCCATACGGAATAAAAGTACACGAGGTTAAAGGCTTCTCCAGTTTGTTTTCTGACACCACCAAGATCCGTCAAAGATTAAAAACCACAGGGGAGGGCGGGATTTAAATGCCATCACAGGGAAGGTGAAATGAAAGCCCTCGAAGGCCGGGCCACCTGGAGACTTTTAGAGGCCTGAGGCTGATGGAAGTTTTGAGCAGGCCCCAGCCAAAAGGAAAGTGCCTCTCCCCACCCTTTCCCACTCTCAAGGTGGCTCCCCCGGCAGCAGGCAGCTCCTCTCTGGGTGCCGATACATGTGGGGGGCCTAGGGGTATGCGTACGGAGTCTGTGCGCCTCTTGGGTGGGGGGCAAGTCAAGGTGGCCCATTCCACCTTTCGGATCCCCACCTCCCACTCCAAGCTAGCTACCCTAGTTAGTGGGAAGTGCCAGGAAACAAGGCTGGGGCATGGGGAGTCAGAGCAGGGTCAGGGTCACCACCTATGCAAAGGTTTAAGGAACACATGAAAAATAGATGTTGCAGGCCCTGAAACATGTATTTTCATATGCATTCCTTAAACCTTTGCATAGGTGGCCAGATGATCCAGCTAGTTTCCTGTGGCTTCAGGCCTGCTTTGTATATAGGCCAGCAGCCAAGGAGGAAGCTGGGGACGTAGAGCGAAGCCAGCTCTCATGCCCAGGGCTTCAAGGAGGTAATTAGGGGCTGACTCAGCTCTCCTCTCCAAGAGCACCGGCAGAATTCCCTTTGGGGAGAACCTCACCCCTTTCCCAAGAGACATGCTGTCACAATGCTCTGAAGGGGCGATGCCCAGCAAGAGCCAGGGCAGGTTCAACCACACTCCCTTCTTAGTGCCTAATGGGTCCACACTGGGACTGGTGTTTAGTATATTAATGCTCTGAAAAAGGGATTAAAGCATGAGGTGATCAGATCTGCAGAAGACTCCAAGTTATTCAAGGTCATTAAAACCCAAAAGGGACTGTGAAGAATTGCCGGGGAACCTTACCAGACTGGGTGGCACCTAAGTGGCAGATGAAATTTAAGATGGACAAGTGCAAAGAGTTGCATATAAGGGGAAAACACCCCAAACTATAGGTACACAGTGCTGGGTTCCAAATTAGGAGTTACTACTCCATCATCCTCATCATCATAGTTTATTAAGCAATTAGACATTTAAAGTACAAAAAAACCCTGATTGTTAAAAAAAAGTTACTACTCAGGAGAATGATCTTGGAGTCACTGTGGACAATACATTGAAATCCTCAGTTCAGTGTGTGGCAGTGGTCAAAAAAGCAAACGGAAGAACGTTTGGAATTATTCAGAAAGGGATAGAGTGTAAAACTGAAAATATAATGCCTCTATATAAATTATTAATTATTATTAGCAAGCATTTCTATAGCACAAGCAATGTACCTGGTGCTTTACAAAGTAATGGAATAGACACGGTCCTTGCCCTAGGGCTTACAGTCTGAGAGACGTGGGGTGGGGGGACGAAGGAAGGGGAACAGAGGGAGAGACGAGTTTAACATTCACGAGGATGTGAGGTCCCAGGTGCACGCGCTTGGCTTGGTTACATCAAGAATGATGGCGGGCTGGTCCGTGTGGTGAGGATAGGAGTACACAGAGCTCAGGTAACAGATTGTACTGGATGGAGGGGATCAGCAGGAGTTAGGTGAGGGGAGCGAGGAGTCGGGGAGGGCAGAGCGGAAGGGGTGGGTCTTGAGGAGGGATTTGAAGGTACGAAGGGAGGGGGCGAGGCAGATGTGGGCAGGGAGGGAGTGTTCCAGGCGTGGGGGGCAGCTAGGGAGAAGGGCGGTTAGGGGAGCAGGGGAGGGGACAATGGTGCAACCACTGGAGTATTGTGTGCAGTTCTGGTCGCCCCATCTCAAGGAAGATCTAGCAACGGTACAGTGAAGGGCAACAAAAGTGATCAAGGGTCTGGAACAGCTCCTGTATGAGGAGAGGCTGGATAGGTTGCGGCTCATCAGCCTGGATAAGAGTCGATTGAGGGGATGGGCTATTTCTGCGAGGCCCATCCCCCGCCTGCAATTCTCAGACCCCGGGTCACTGCTTCCTGATGGGGCCCTGTCCCCCTTTCTTTCAATAAATCTCCGATCCCTGAATCCCCCCTGCCAGAGGGGTGTGTGAAAGGAGAGAGAACCTGTGTGTGAGGACGCTATATTTGTCAAGCGAACACCAGACTGCCAATTGTTAAAGGAGTGGGGGGCTATGGAGATTGGGGCTATGGCCCCCCCCTGCATTTTATTTTTGCTCTGGGCTCTACAAATTCTAAGGCCATCTGTGGGGAGGGGCACATATAGGGGGAAACAGAGAGAATGAACTAATGGGTTGATTTAATTTGCAGGACAAAAGATTTTTGGAGGCTGTTTTACTGGGACTTTAGGAGGGGGGAGAAGAAGGAAATGTGCCATCAGGCAAACTTGCCAGGAGACAAAAGGGGAGATCTGCACTTTTAAACAGGACCAAAAAAAAAAAAAAGAAGGAGTGTAATTCTCCCCCCATTGAAGCCAACAGCCCAGCTCCCACCAATGATGTTAATAGATGGAGGATTTGCAGACTCTTTGAAGCATCATTTAAAGTCATCCCCTCCCAACGCTTAGCCCAAAGTTATGCCAATGCTGGGGGAAATGGGGGTGGAAATGGCAGGGGCAGGGAGAGCAGTGAGGTGCAAGAGAGGACTCCAAAAGCCAGAGCCCCATCTGCTCCCCTCCACCCAATTACTTCTCCCAGGCCTCAAAAAGCCTTTTAAAAAGACCCCCCAATGCTAAGCATGTTAATTATCTGGGATACAACATGCGAGGGATAACTGCTCTACCACTGCAGCTAGCTAATCCTGCTTTTAAAGAGACCACTGTAAGTCCTTGTAGGATCAGACCCTAGGATAAGGGCTTGGGGTGGAGCCTTTTTAGAAGGTTCACTAATTCCAGCGCTCTGGGGCCAACTGATCCCCAGTTGTGACAGGGGAAGAAAGCTGCTAAGGGCTCGATAAGGCTAAGGGCTCATTCACACAACACCCTTCCCCCCCCCCTTGTAACCTCCTCACTTGTGCCTTACTCAGGGTTTGCCTTGCCCAGTAGAAAAGTGTTCACACAGTAGCTGGTTTCCCATGCATTTCAACACACCCACCTTTTTTTGCATCAAGCAGAGAGCAAGAGGCATCAGACATGCTTTGTGAAATCCTTACTGCTTCCTTCCCACATTGGCCCTCAGTGAGGTACGGCAGGATTATTATCCCCCTCGTACAGATGCGGGGAACAGAGGTCCACGGAGATTAGGTAACTTGCCCAAGGTTATACTGGGAAGCTGTGGCAGACCAAGAAAAGGATTTTTATCAAAATGTGTCCCCCAAATCATTGGTTAGCTGCCAGGACCTTCTGACAGTCCATAGTTCTGAGCCTGTAGCTCAAGGGGATGCATTCCAGCAGAAGGCAAGTTCACCCAGCGCATGCAAATCAGGCCAATCTACATAAACACATGCACATTTTAATTGATCAATCAGCAAAAAGGCTTAAAATTGATCAACTAAAATTTCTAGTCAGGTTGCAGCTCTAATCTATCTATATAAACATGTAAGAGATACACATTAAAATACAAACAACCCCCAACCAATACCACTACATTCCCCACACCCCTACCCAAGCCCAACCACCAGCCTCCACTATCCCCACCCACCAAATGCCTTTTCAAATGTAAACATTTTACCCCATCTTCAGAAAACGCTCAGGCTCAAACGACTCAACGAGCCTCCAGGGGAAAGGAATTTCACCCGGGCAGCAGCGGAGAACACCTCCCTGCGAGCTCTTGTCGTACAAACAAGACTAAACAGATGGTCCCCGCAGGGGAACCCTCCCAGCTGATCACAGGGGCCGCAGCAGGACATGGAAAGACAGGTGATCTTTCAGATACAAGGCCCAGGCCCCTCCAGTGAGCACTCTAGCCAATTGGGCCACCCTTCCACAGGGGCAGCCACACGAGAAGCTACTATGCTTTAAGTAGCCTTACCCCTCCCTGGGCAAACAAGCCACACCAGATGTTCCCCCCACTCCAAGGCAGGACAAACAGCTGGCTGCTCTAAGATGCAGCCTCAGAAATTCAAAGGACACATTGTGGATCAGCCTTACCCCGATCAGGGTAAGGCTGCCCAGGGCAGGCCAATTCGTGTGATGGGGCACACTCATGTGGCTGCCGCCCCATATCAGTGTTCTGCTCCCCTTACCCTTCCTTGCCCTAGGGTTTGAAGCCTGAGTCATCAGCAGACTGGTCCCACCTAAGCAACAAAATTGCATACAAGGTCTGGTTCTCCTCTTCCCAGTTAGTAACAGGGTACAGTGCCCTGGGGTATAGGTCCCTGCAGGATCAGACACACACACACACAGGTCATGTGGAATTTAGCTCCCAGTCACTCAATAGGAAATTAACTCTATGCAGTCTTTAGTCCATACACTGCACTGAACAGTATCCCATATTGCAGCCTGTCACATACAGTTCTTTACCATAGTAGCAAGCCCAACAAGTCCCAGTCTCTCCCAGCCAGACAGGGATCCCCTGACTGGCACCCAGTGTCACCAGGCTTTAGGTTAATTTATTAATTATTATTATTATTTATATAGCACTAGCAGTTTACCTGACAGGTCCCTACCCCTAAGGGGCTTTCCCTCAGAGCAGCACTCCCGCTCTAAGGTCCTTGCTTACTCTCTTCAGTCAGAGCAGCACTCCCTCTAGCAGTGCTCCCAGCCTTAATTATCCCTTCCTACAGGGTTCAGGACTATAACC
>QEPC01004837.1:2892614-2903536 GCA_003113815.1 Sphenodon punctatus | reverse complement strand
TCTGATAAAAGCCCCACCAATTGCAATTGCTTGTCTTGCTAACCAAGAACAAGTCTTTTTTTCACTCTCAATCAGTAAAAGGATTCAGCATACCCACCAAAAAGGCATTTTAATATTGGCCTTTTTCACACACACTCTAACCCTGATAAAATGGGTATTACATTTTATTATACATGTTGAAGGGCACCCATAGCACACACCTGCAACATGTATAATATAATGTAACACCCATTTTATCAGGGTTAGAGTGTCTGTTGTGAAAAGGGCCATTGTTTGAGCAGGAGATGTTGCCCACTTTGCTATGAGAAGATTTTCTTTGTTACTTGGGTTTTTATTAGAAAAATGTCCTGGAAACTGTATGGTCTTACTGTGGATTTTCACTTGGTTATTACAGGTGTTGCTCTGAGAGCTATTGCTCTCATTTTTAAATTCCAATTGAGGCTTTCGAATTTCCAGCAGATCACCGAGCTAGAGGTAAAGCCAAGCAGTCAGATTAAGGCTGTGATGCTGGTAATGATGACTAACACGTGTTTTTATATACTTTAATATAGATGATAAGGTTATTCTATTTTATATTATTGTTATAAAGGCTGGATCAGGAGAATAATGCCAGCATGTTGTTCCTGTGGTTAAAGACAAATTATGCTATTAGAAGTTATTGGGTGAAGTTCCTTATAGTATGTTAATCAACTGTATGTTGCTCCAATGAATGTTTCAATAATCTAGTATGCCTCAGACTTTCGCAACAAGCTGGTTCTTTTAAAATATTCATAGGAGTTTAATGGTAATGATTGTAAATGTTACATGGAACAATTGTATTATTTGTATCCCTGGAGGAGTAAAGAAGTGAGAATTTTAGTTCCATTTCATGGTATTTCATATTTATCTCTGCATGGCTTTGAACTAAGTGGTATAAACTACTGATTTTGATTACAGTTTGGCTATAATTCACTGCATATATGTTATATTGAATAATCAATGTGGTTCATACAAATTCGGATGATGCAACCAATTAACAGCAACATTATCTGTTAACTCCCTGGTGAATGATGTCAAGAGCCACTGAGCATTATCTTAAGGTGGAGTTTATCCTGTTCTGTCATAAACGGATTGATACGTCTTAATAAAGATTATTTCATTCAAAACGAGTGAAGTTTCTCAGGAACTCGTTAAATATGATGGGAGTATAAATAAGTGTGACTGTAGATTGGATGCCATGATTTTATTGCTGTGTTAGACTGTTACGGATTATTCAGAGGTTTTCAATTTCTATTGATTGTGATGTTGATTTTATATTGATAGTTGAGTACCCATTTCTACAGTGTATGTATAATAAAATTTGAATGTGGTTATATTAAGCTGTTCCGTCTCACCCATCGTATTCATTTATCTTGATAAAGGTTTACAGAGGTAGGCTTTGTCGGAGACAGGATGCTGGGCTTGACCGACCATGGGTCTGACCCAGTATGTCACTTCTTATGTTCTTCTATCAGTGTACAAACATGTATAGCGTAGGGGGAGGGAGGACGGTGAGGGCTGGAGAATGAGATCTAGCTAAAGGTACAGTCGCACAACTCTCTTATTGAGTGGGTAGTTGGAGTTGCCCAAACCCACATTCTGAGCGTTGTGTGAAATCCTTACCATTCCCTCTGCCCCTTGTTGGAAGGGGAGGTGGCAATGAAACGCAGGGGAAACCAACAGCTGGTCCCGGTAATTCCAGGGCAAGACAAACCCGGAGTAAGGAACAAGTGGTGAGTTTGCAAGGGTGGCATGTGAATGAGTCCCTACGCTCATGTGTCCTAGGTTAGCACTGGGCCTGTCTTGGAATTGCGGGGTATGAAGGAACCTCAGAGACCATCTATCCCACTCCTTAAAACCAGACTGGCTTTAGCTCGCTGAGGAGGAAACGGCAGGGAAAAAAGCCGATTTAGGGAGGCTACGGCTGGTGGCTGAGAAGGTTTCTCCTCTCCTGCGTTCATTTCCAGAGTCCTATGTTCCTCTTGTGGGGCTGGTCCATTTGCGGAACTTTCTGAGACCCCAGTAGAGTTCCCTGCTCCAAGATCAAGAAGGAATCTGTGTGGGAGACGGATCCGGCTCCTTCCCAAAAATCAGGGAGGAGAGCTGAACCAGGAAGCACTTTGTGTAAACACCCAAGATGTTGCCAAGGGGCCTAGAGCCAGATGCTCCTGACACTTCCTGATCGACCGGCCGTGAACCAGCAAGGAAGGACGGATTTTTTCAGAACACCTAAAGGTCAAAAACTGGTTCAGACTGGTTTGTACTGGGCCGGGGGAAATCCCGGCAGGAAAATGAGGCCGGGCAAGGCTGCTGCTGTCATTGGGTTCATCAGGGAAAGGCCTTTTAAAAAAATTATTTATTTCTATACTGCCCCTCTCGCTGATCACGACTCGAGGCAGTTTACAAAACATTTTAAATATAAAATACAATAAATGAAACAACATAATACATAGATAAAATACATAATCAAAAACAGTTCCATCAACACATAAATACATTAGCCCCAGGACAGANTCTGATAAAAGCCCCACCAATTGCAATTGCTTGTCTTGCTAACCAAGAACAAGTCTTTTTTTCACTCTCAATCAGTAAAAGGATTCAGCATACCCACCAAAAAGGCATTTTAATATTGGCCTTTTTCACACACACTCTAACCCTGATAAAATGGGTATTACATTTTATTATACATGTTGAAGGGCACCCATAGCACACACCTGCAACATGTATAATATAATGTAACACCCATTTTATCAGGGTTAGAGTGTCTGTTGTGAAAAGGGCCATTGTTTGAGCAGGAGATGTTGCCCACTTTGCTATGAGAAGATTTTCTTTGTTACTTGGGTTTTTATTAGAAAAATGTCCTGGAAACTGTATGGTCTTACTGTGGATTTTCACTTGGTTATTACAGGTGTTGCTCTGAGAGCTATTGCTCTCATTTTTAAATTCCAATTGAGGCTTTCGAATTTCCAGCAGATCACCGAGCTAGAGGTAAAGCCAAGCAGTCAGATTAAGGCTGTGATGCTGGTAATGATGACTAACACGTGTTTTTATATACTTTAATATAGATGATAAGGTTATTCTATTTTATATTATTGTTATAAAGGCTGGATCAGGAGAATAATGCCAGCATGTTGTTCCTGTGGTTAAAGACAAATTATGCTATTAGAAGTTATTGGGTGAAGTTCCTTATAGTATGTTAATCAACTGTATGTTGCTCCAATGAATGTTTCAATAATCTAGTATGCCTCAGACTTTCGCAACAAGCTGGTTCTTTTAAAATATTCATAGGAGTTTAATGGTAATGATTGTAAATGTTACATGGAACAATTGTATTATTTGTATCCCTGGAGGAGTAAAGAAGTGAGAATTTTAGTTCCATTTCATGGTATTTCATATTTATCTCTGCATGGCTTTGAACTAAGTGGTATAAACTACTGATTTTGATTACAGTTTGGCTATAATTCACTGCATATATGTTATATTGAATAATCAATGTGGTTCATACAAATTCGGATGATGCAACCAATTAACAGCAACATTATCTGTTAACTCCCTGGTGAATGATGTCAAGAGCCACTGAGCATTATCTTAAGGTGGAGTTTATCCTGTTCTGTCATAAACGGATTGATACGTCTTAATAAAGATTATTTCATTCAAAACGAGTGAAGTTTCTCAGGAACTCGTTAAATATGATGGGAGTATAAATAAGTGTGACTGTAGATTGGATGCCATGATTTTATTGCTGTGTTAGACTGTTACGGATTATTCAGAGGTTTTCAATTTCTATTGATTGTGATGTTGATTTTATATTGATAGTTGAGTACCCATTTCTACAGTGTATGTATAATAAAATTTGAATGTGGTTATATTAAGCTGTTCCGTCTCACCCATCGTATTCATTTATCTTGATAAAGGTTTACAGAGGTAGGCTTTGTCGGAGACAGGATGCTGGGCTTGACCGACCATGGGTCTGACCCAGTATGTCACTTCTTATGTTCTTCTATCAGTGTACAAACATGTATAGCGTAGGGGGAGGGAGGACGGTGAGGGCTGGAGAATGAGATCTAGCTAAAGGTACAGTCGCACAACTCTCTTATTGAGTGGGTAGTTGGAGTTGCCCAAACCCACATTCTGAGCGTTGTGTGAAATCCTTACCATTCCCTCTGCCCCTTGTTGGAAGGGGAGGTGGCAATGAAACGCAGGGGAAACCAACAGCTGGTCCCGGTAATTCCAGGGCAAGACAAGCCCGGAGTAAGGAACAAGTGGTGAGTTTGCAAGGGTGGCATGTGAATGAGTCCCTACGCTCATGTGTCCTAGGTTAGCACTGGGCCTGTCTTGGAATTGCGGGGTATGAAGGAACCTCAGAGACCATCTATCCCACTCCTTAAAACCAGACTGGCTTTAGCTCGCTGAGGAGGAAACGGCAGGGAACAAAGCCGATTTAGGGAGGCTACGGCTGGTGGCTGAGAAGGTTTCTCCTCTCCTGCGTTCATTTCCAGAGTCCTATGTTCCCCTTGTGGGGCTGGTCCATTTGCGGAACTTTCTGAGACCCCAGTAGAGTTCCCTGCTCCAAGATCAAGAAGGAATCTGTGTGGGAGACGGATCCGGCTCCTTCCCAAAAATCAGGGAGGAGAGCTGAACCAGGAAGCACTTTGTGTAAACACCCAAGATGTTGCCAAGGGGCCTAGAGCCAGATGCTCCTGACACTTCCTGATCGACCGGCCGTGAACCAGCAAGGAAGGACGGATTTTTTCAGAACACCTAAAGGTCAAAAACTGGTTCAGACTGGTTTGTACTGGGCCGGGGGAAATCCCGGCAGGAAAATGAGGCCGGGCAAGGCTGCTGCTGTCATTGGGTTCATCAGGGAAAGGCCTTTTAAAAAAATTATTTATTTCTATACTGCCCCTCTCGCTGATCACGACTCGAGGCAGTTTACAAAACATTTTAAATATAAAATACAATAAATGAAACAACATAATACATAGATAAAATACATAATCAAAAACAGTTCCATCAACACATAAATACATTAGCCCCAGGACAGAAAAATACATCACCATATTCCCATGTCCGCCCCACCCTATACCCCCCCTGGACCTCTCTCTCACCGAGGTACCATTTCACCCCTCCCCAAACGTCTTGTAGCCCTCCTCTCACTAGGGGTACCAAGACCCCCTCCCTAACCCATTCCCCCTTCACTCCCTGCTCTCACCAGGGAGCGAAAGCGATCTCCCCCCATAGCCCACTTGAGAGGGGTATAGTCCTTGGCTGGGAGCCCTTTTCTGCAGCTCCGTGGGGGTGCTGGCCATGGGTACAACTTGTGGGGAGGACCATTGGCTCCCGTGATCCCATCGTTCAGGGGTTACATTCTCCGAACAGAGATGAAAAAACCCAAAATTTGGGGGGAGATGGATTTCCTTGGTCCCTGTCATGATCCCTCTTTTGTGGCCGTAGCAGCATTCAAAATGGCAGTCACAGGAATGTGATGGGAGCAGGGGCAAGACTGGGGGTGGCATCGCTTCTGCTATTTCCAGCAGCCGAAGAGGGACAAGCCCCCCCCCCCTTGGCAAATAAGTTCCACCCCGCACACACACCCCTCCCAACATTCCCAGTATTAAAGCGGGAGTCGGGACAAGACGTTCTGCTTCTCGCCCCACTGAGTTTCTTCTCGTTCCATCCTCTCCCCATGGGCCTCTCAAGGACTTTTCCTGGGAGGTCACCGGGAAAGAGGGGCTGGGGCTTGAAATGCAAGGGACTCGACAGCTGTATGAACTGAACGCATTGCTACGGAGGGCGCGGGGGGCAAGGCAAACCACATTAAGAAACAGGAAGGGGGTGTTCACTCATGGGCTGGGAGTGGCCCGGAGCCTCCCCATGTGGAGCCAGCTGCATAAACATCCTTGGGAATCCCTCACGTGGGCAGATGGGGCCACGCATGGGTTTCACGGGCACGCAGGCAGCTGCCACGCCCGAGGGCAGCCTGAAGAAAGCATCACATGGGCAGTCATTTCACACACCCGGCTCTGCCCCCCTCTGCTGCCGTGGGACACAGCCCCTGTAACCNATTGAAACAGTATGGGGTAAAATGGTTAGATGCCCAAGGGAATGCTACGAAGGACCAAGTGGTGATTCTTGTAATCCTCGAGCAGTTCCTTAATATTTGTACCCCTTATCTCAAAGTACACTTGCTTAATCAGGGGATTACTAACATCGAAGAGGCTGGGAAGAGGGCAAATGAATTTGCTGCAAATGCTATTTCAGCTTATGGGGTAAGGAAGCCAAATAATGGGGGGAAAACCGAAACAAGGGTTTTACCAAAAGCAGAATGGGTATAAAACCCCACACTCTGAGCAGGGTAACCAGACCCAGAACAAACCAAGTGAGAATGGGGGCGGGGAGAGACAGGGATCACCCAGACCCCAAAGGACACACACCTTCCAATCCTATAGTAATGATTCAAGAAATTGCTTTAAGTGTAATCAAACAGGACATCTGGTACATGACTGCCCCGCAAAAAGGGAGTTTAATGGCCCAAAAGGGGAGTCTGATGGGATTACTGGAGCTGTCAGTGTGAATTTTGTATCTGTAGTCCAAACCATCCCAAAAGGGGTTTATGATAGCTGCACTATCCCCAAACCACCCACAAGGAATCAGTTGCTACAAAAACCTGCTAAGGTAATGGGGTAAACTGTATGGGAAGGCTGGACAATCAACTCCGTGACAACCTGCAAATACTCAGGGTTCCAGGATGGGACCGTGAAGGTGCAGCGGATGTTCTTGTCCTTCAAGGTAGCACGACAGGACATTGGCTAAAACATTTCATTTCCCCGGGCGATATTGTATGGAAAAGGTGAAGTGGGCAAAAAACACAGCCCACCACGCATGTTTGTGATCTGGGCGCCTTGCAGGAAGGTGAGGTTCTTGTGGTCGGTGATGACCGTCATGGGGTGTTGTGCCCCTTCCAAGTAGTGGCTCCATATTTCAAATGCCACCTTAATGGCGAGGAGTTCTCGGTCGAAGATGACGTAATTTTGTTCCGCTGCAGACAGATGGCGGGAGTAATAGGCACAAGTGTGTCGCGCCTTGTCGTCGTCGTCCGTCTGCAACAGAACAGCTCCTATGGCCTGACTGGAGGCATCGGCCTCGATGTGAAAGGGCTTGTTGAAGTCCGGATGTCGCAAGATGGGTGCCGTGAGGAATGCTTCTTTGAGGTACATAAAGCTATATTGTTGCTCGGGCCCCCAGACGTATTCTTCTTGGTTCTTTTTTAGAAGGGCCGTGAGAGGTTTGGTGATGTCCGCATAGTTAGGGATGTACTGGCAGTAGTACTTGGTACTCCCTAAAAACCTTTGGAGGGGTTTAACCACCTTCGGAGCAGGCCATTGTCAAATGGCTTCCACTTTGTTTTTGTCCATAGCCACTCCTTTAGGGCTTACTACAAAGCCAATTCCATGGTCTGAAGATGGAATGTGCACTTCTCTCGCTTACAGTATAGTTTGTGTTGATGTAGGCGTTGCAAGACTTGCCGGATGTGCTGGATGTGTTGGGGCAACAAGGTAGAGTAAATTAGAATGTCGTTGAGGTAGGCGATGACGTGGAGGTTGAGCAGGTCCCTGAGGATATCGTTTATGAAGTGCTGGAAGGTTGCTGAGCGTTGGCTAACCCGAACGGCATTACCCAGTACTCAAAGTGCCCATAACGAGTGCGAAAGGCCGTCTTCCATTCGTCGCCCTCTCGTACCCTCACCAGGTTGTAGGCTCCTCAGACGTCTAGCTTGGTGAACACCCGAGCCCCCTGGAGGCGGTTCCTCAGTTCTGGGATTAGGGGAAGAGGATAGCGATTCTTAACCGTTACTGCATTTAAGCCTCGGTAATCGATACAATGCCAGAGACCTCCATCCTTCTTGGCNCCGTGCCAGGTGTTACCCCCTGCCCACCAGGGAGGAACGTCGCCTTGAAGGCCTCCTGGGTGGGTGGGGTTGGGAGGCCAGACAGGGCACTGGTCAGTCCAGACTCCCCCCCCCCCCCCCCCCCGTCCGTCAGTTCCCAACATGACCGGCTTCCCCTCTGCAAGATCCGGGCACGTGTAGGTTGTGAGTGCACGGGGTAACTCCAATCCAATGCATGGGCTCCATGAATAAGCTTGAGATGGCATCGATTATTTAATTTGATTTAATTAATCTAGTCACTTTATTAATAAAATGGTACGGGTTTCGCACACCACTCAGAATGTGTGTTTGCCTCGCTACCTGCTCAAAAAGACGGTTGTGTGAATGAGTCCACATGGGGGGCGGGGGGAGGAAGCACTGACTCATACAGGAATTTAAGGACGGGAAGCAGGGCGTTTCACCACCTGCACTAAGCGGAGAGGGGGGTTCGGGGCCGGCTCCACAGAAGGTGGGGCTTGGTTAGGGGGCCAGGATGGGGGTAGGGGTGAGAGTGGGGCTCCATGCAAGTAGTTGCGTGTGGCATGGTTGGTGCTGGGCACCCTCCTCCCTCTCTGTGGAGCCCCCATCTGGAGTCATAGGGGCACCACGGCAGGGCTGCAGGGAGGGGGAGTGGTGCTGCCCCTATTCTTGAATGTCCCACTTCTCCACCTGTGCGGAGACCTGCCGCGTAGCACCCTTGTGGCTTTGGCTAGGGGGCATCTTCTTCATGGGGGGCAGAGTACCACATGGTCGCAGCAAAACCTGCTGCTTGTGCCTTAGGTGCCAATGCAGGCCCTGCAACATGTATTTTTCATAAGCGTGTTCCTTAACTTGGCCTAGGTGGCCACCCTACGTCTCCCCAGGGTTCAAAACTCACTAGGCAGCCCCTCCCCGACAACTTCTGTGATTGGCTTCAACGTCACAGGATTATTTAATTAAAAAAAAATAAAAAATAGCAACAAATGAAAAGACCCCTCTGTCCCCGCCCCAAAAAAGCATTGTTTCTTGGGCCACCAGCGCCGTGCTGCATCATGTAGTCCGGATTTTCCCTGCAACCACAAGGACTGGAAAGTGACTTCTCGTTTCAGTTGGAACTGAGCTACTTCAGTGAAAGTGTCCGTTTTATTAAACCTCCTTTCTCCAGCCATTAGACTCCCATTCCAGAGTCGAGGCCAAAACCCAGGAGTCTGGGCTCCCTGCCCTCCTCAAAACCCACTAGACACCACTGCTCTCCCAGGAGTCCTGCTGCCCCCTCCCGTAGCCCACTAGACCCCATTGCCCTCCCAGAGCAGGAGACACAGCTCGGGCTTAGGGTTGCCATATAATGCAAATGTTTAGAAGGCACTTATGAGAAATACAGGTTCCAGTGCGGCCCTACAACCTGTATTTCTCATAAGTGCCCTCTAAAAAGTTTGCATCTATGGCAACCCTAAACTCAGGAGTTCTGGCTCCCAGCACCCAGATCCCACTCCCCTCCCAGACATGGAGACAGAACCCAGGAGTCCTGGCTCCCAGACCCCCCTGCTCCAACCCACTAGACCCCACTTCTTTTTCAGGGGTAGGAAATGGAATGGAACCTAGGAGTCCAGACTTCCAGCCCCCTTGTTCTAACTCAGTAGACCACCCCTCCCCCACTGCCCTCCCCCGATGGAGATAGAACCCAGGAGTCCTGGCTCCCGACCCTTTCCTCGTGCCCAGCCCCTTTGAGAACCCAGCAATCCCGGCGGGCACGTTGCAGCTACCACCCAGGGGAGATGAGCAGAGAGGGTTAAGAGGAGCCTCTCAGAGCAGGACGTCTGAGCACCAAGGCAGATGGGGTGGGTGGGGGCAGCCGAGCCGCACAGGTCGGTTCCTGGAAAAGGCAGACAGACATTCCTAGTTACATAACATCGGCCTTGGGAAGGAGCTGACTCCGGAGGGCCCGCACATGACTATGACATCAGCCTTACCGTCCCAACGGCATCACCGTTCTGCCGAGGCATCTCCACTCAGCCCCAAGGGACCAGCTTGGGCGGGGGAGGGTTGCCATCCCTACCTGGATTAAAGGGGAGGGATGGCAACCCTAGGGGAGAGGGGGCTCGAGGGAGACAGGCCAGGTGCAAGAGGCATCGCTATGAGCTCTCTGTAGACACAGAACGTGGGCCGGGCCGGGCCTAGATCGGCTTCTCACGCGTCAGTGCTGCAGTAGCTCTTGCCCGTTACTGGATGTTGTACAGCAGGCGAGCAGCCTTCTCTGCCATCCACCGTAGGTATATTTTTTCAGGCCACTTATGAAAAATGCATGTTGCAGGGCCTGCATTGGCACCTAGGGTACCAATGCAGGCCCTGAAACATGTATTCTTCATAAGTGTTCCTTAAAAAATTGCCTAGGTGACAACCCTATTGCTAAATGGAGGAGTAGATGGAGGCCGAGGGTCACTGGGGGTGGGAAGGGGATGTAGAGATTACAGCAGCAAGGCCCAGAGTCCCCCCATGCTTGGAACAGGGCCCTTACGCCCGTTTCCAATTTGTCCGGGGATTGTCCTAAGAGAGGCTTTCCCCGCCCCAGAGGGACCATGGCGGGGCTGTAGATGCTCTCCAACATGCAAGGATGACTTGCGTTGCTGAAACCAGGAAAGAGTTACCCAAGGGAGCTCTTGAGCTGAAGAAGGAACAGTTGAGCTCATGGTGAGCTGGCAGCTCAGGTGAGCCGGCCGGCGCCGGTGTTTACCTGGCAGGTGTTGCTAAGTTACAGGGGGGAGGGGGGCAGGCTATGCTCCAAGGGCAGGGAGATGATGAGATAATGCAGCAGCAGCAATATGGGAGTGACTGGAGGAGGTAGACAAAGGGCCTGTTTACACAACACCCTTCCCCACCCCCTCTTGCAAAATTGCCCCATGGTTCCATAATCACTCAGCATTTGCCTTGTTGCCCCAGGGCAGTGCATTCACACAGCTGCTGATTCCAGAGGCTCACACCCTTTGCATTGGGGGGGGGG
>QEPC01004837.1:2850090-2890974 GCA_003113815.1 Sphenodon punctatus | reverse complement strand
GGGGCTCTGGCTGGTGATGAGGAAGGACGGGATAAAACCATTGCGTACACTTTCTTTTAGGTATGTGCGCAGGCCGCCAAGTTCTGGTGTTGACCGGGCATAAATTCGTCCAAAGGGGGGCTCCGCGCCTGGTAGGAGGTCGATGGGACAGTCATAAGGTCAATGTGGGGGGAGTTCTGCCGCTTGCACCAGGCTAAACACATCCGCGTAATCTTGGTACTCTGGGGGCAAGGCAGCGTCCACAGAAGGGATGCTTCTGCAGAGTGTTGCAGACCTCTGAGGTTGAGGTACTAGACAGGTCCAGGTGCAGTAGGCGGATGGGAAGTGAACTTGCTTGCGGTTCCAGGAAATGTGGGGATCATGGTGCTGCAACCAAGGGATCCCTAGAACCATGGGAAACATGGGGGTGCAGACGATGTCAAAGGAGGCATACTCCTGATGTTCCCCAATGGTGCAAGACAACAGTGGTGTCTGTGAAGTAATGGGACCTGACACCAGGGGGAACCCGTCTATGGAATGGACTATCTCCGGGCATGCCTTGGCCTCCAAGGGAACGGCACAAGCGCGAGTCCACGCTAAGTCCATAAAGTTTCCAGAAGCCCCAGAGTCAATAAGGGCCCAAACCACACGGGAACGCTGGGGTGTGGTGCAAGGGCTACCATAAGGGGTACTTCGAGGTGAGGATTGAGCAAGGTCTACCTAAAAGGGTACTATCCTACGGCCGGGATGACCCCGGCCCATCCCGGTCCTTGGTGTTTCCCCGCTCTCAGCGCTGAGGGGGCAGGGCTGGACAGTCCTGTATGAAATGATCGGCCTCCACAGGAAAAGCATGCCCTAGCCCTCCTCCTGCGTTCACGTTCTTCCACTGGTAGTGGTCCTCGGGAAGCACCTATCTGCATGGGTTCAGGTTTGGGGTGTCGGAACTCTGGGGGGACGGAGACGCTGATGGAAGGATGCGAGGGGCGAAACTTCGGACGTTTTGCCGGCGTTCCCTTCGCCGCTCAGAAAGCCAATCTTGAATCTGGAGGGCCAGGGAGACAAGGTCTTCCCAGGTCTCCAGGAAGGAGGTGTATGCCAGCTGATCCTTGATCTCCTCGCTCAGACCTTTCCGAAACATCACGATCAGGACATCGTTGGGCCATTACAAATCAAGTGCTAGTTGCTGAAACTGGGTGACATAATCAAGAAGGTTGCCCCTTCCTTGCTGCAAGGACGTGATGGCTGCCTCTGTGTCTCGGCGGCAGTGGGGGTGATCAAAAAGGAAGGCGAACTCCCTAAAAAAATTAGCATAGTTGGAGAGGAGGGGGCTTTTCCCTTTTAACAAGGATGTAGCTCAGTCTAAGGCCACCCCCACCCAAATTACCAATGATATACGCCACCTTTAGTGTATCGGAGGCATAAGTGGCGGTCTGCATCGTGAATGTTAGTTCACATAAGGCTAAGAAGCCCTGGAATGAGCGCCAATCCCCTGAGAACTTAGCTACCCGGGGTCCTTTTGGTTTTGAAGCTTCAGACGGACCCCCCGAGGGTCCGGGAGGTGGGTGAACTACAGCAGGAGCTGCGGTCTGCAGCAGGGGGTACTACCGCAGCTTCCTCCTTGTGGCTGGCCTGTCTCCCCACCGTGGCCAATTCTGCATATTTAGTCTACAGATCCTTAAGTTCTAATGCGGCCGTAGGACAGCACCAATTCTAGCACAAGGTACGGGGCAAGACAAGAACTTGTACAGCCCGCAGCACTTCTTCTCCCATTTCCCGAGTTAGATCCATCTCCCCACGTTCCCACTAGGGAAGGGAGGAAGGGTTTGGAGGCCGGTAATCCTGTCAGTGGGAGTGGGGAATTGGGACAGGGAACCATGCAATCACACACACGCACACTGTAGTCAAACCCATGCCCTGCCCCCACGGTGTAGGGGGAAACGGCCCGTCAGGATAGGAATGTGGCCCAATATGTCTCACAGAGACGGGGACCCCTATCATCATAGGGCCCGCCGCCGATCCACACACCACACTCACGCCGCGGAGGATGGGATAGGGAAGGATGGTCGTGTGGAGGGTGGTGAAGGGATGGAGGTAAGGGCCCAGGATAGAAGGAAGGGGGAAAGGGCTACGCACAACTGGGACCGGGGAAGGGCCCCCGGCAGGGGGAAGGAACAGGACGTACACTCTGCCACTCGCGCTCACAGTCACATTCCACACTGTTGTCATGCGATCCAAGGGGAAGAGGAATAGGAAACCAAACACCCACGCACCTCCCCTAGGTTACACAAGCACCACTCTATGTTCACGCAATATTCCACAATCCACAAGACAATTCAAACACTTAGCTTTTGGGGGCCAGCTTCTCGCTCTGATTACCGGCGTCAGGGAACGTCCGGTGCCAGCTTATGAAGGCTGTGCCACGCCCCCCGGCGTGCTAGGAGGCGCGCTGAGCGCCGTGGTGGCACTGTCTGAGGCCTCGCCCCTTGGAGCACCCCTGAGTGTGGCGCAACACCATCTACTGCAGCACCGGTTGCCTTGGCAATGGGAGACGGCGGCGACACAACCCCCGCCATCGCTCCCCTGATCGGACTTGCGCCCGCGGCATGGGAGGTGCGTGGGTCCCACCGGCTCAGAAACCCCTGGACCTGACAAACGCGCACTACGTGGCGCTACCCTTGGTGACGGTCCGGAGGCTGCAGCTGGTGCAGAATGCGGTGGCCCACCTCCTAAGGGGACGGGCCACCGCGAGCACATTACACCGGTGCTCCGGACTCTGCACTGGCTGCCTATTGTCTTCCGGGCTCAATTCAAGGTGTTGGTTATGACCTTACAAAGCCCTAAATGGCTTGGGACCTGGTTACCTCGGGTCATTTCAAGGTCCTTGCGGTCGGGCAGGGGCGCCCAACTCGAAGTCCCCCAGGTACGTCGGGTGGCGACGACGGGGAGGGCGTTCTTGGTGGCCGTACCTCGGCTGTGGAACTCCCTCGTGTTGGAGGCCCGTCTCGGTCCCCTGACCTCTCCTCTTTCCACAGATGTTGTAAGACCTGGTTGTTCCGCCGGGCCTTTGGGGAGGGTGTGGGGAGGGGATTTTATTTGATCTGTTAGCCGTTATTTTATGTGTCTATTTTATATATTTTATATTGTAATTAGATGATTTTATTGTGATGTTTTTATGTTGTTTGCCGCCCCGAGCGTCCAAGTTGCAGGAGGGTGCGGGATATTAATGTTTTGTAAATAAATAAAATTTAAAAAAATATCTGCTTTCACCTTCTGCAGCTCAACTCTTTGCCTTGGTGATTACCTGCTCCCCTGGTTCAGGAAATGTGTCACAGGCGAGGCAAGCTAAACACACAAGACTGATAGCTTGAGTTGGCTGAGGATTGGCCAAGTTTACAACTGCTGATGTAGGTCATCTGATCTAGACCCTCCCACCTGGGCTGTTTTCTGCTCGTGCAAACACAGGTTTGACAGCCCAGAAGGTTTCAAGGATCCTGAGTTAGGCTGCCTGCCCCAAAATTACGAGACTGGCTTAAAAATCATGGCATTTTTAAAATTAAATAAAAGTAGTGAGTCTTTTTATTGGCTGTCTGGTTTTGGAGCTTTTTCTGAGTCATGTCTGTAGCCACAAGAGGCTAGAAAACTAGACCACCATCCACAAACTACTTAATATGGAGTTGCCCCATTGTGCGACCCGGGGTGAAGATAAAATGTATTAATCTTATGGTTGGTCCTGCCCCATTGAGGCATTAAATATCTGTGGATTGTGGTCTTACTTCTTAACTTAGTTCCCTTTACAAAGAAGGCTTATGGGATTTCCTCCCTCTGTGTGCATGTGTATCCTAATAACGTTTGAGCCCAATTTCAGCCAAATTTGGCAGAGGCAGAAGACAAATAAGTAAGTAGAGACCCAAAATTTCACAATAGTTTCACCTGATAGGGAGATAGGGCCCCCTTTGTGGTTGAAAAATCCTACTGACTTCCACGAAGCATAATACCTTTCCAAGAAACCAGGCTTCATTCGTTTGGGTTGGGTGCCTGGAAGTGCTTGTTCTAAGATCAAAGGCTGGGATTTTCCCTCTGTAAATCCCTGTTGAAATGCAGCTACTTGTGGAGTGGGGGTGTGCGCAACAACTGTTTATGCAGGAATTCTTTGCACCGATGAGATGCAGCTGGCTCTGGGGCGGGGCATGGCAGCCAGACACAGAGATCACTTCTGGAAGGCAGGCTCCTCTGGCGCGGAATGCAGTTGCGCTATTAAACAGCTGCATGGTGTAACCGGTTAGGACAAGCGATGACGGATAATGGACAGGCTTTGCAAAACAGACTTGTCCCGATTTGGAATTTGTCAGCATCTAATTGTAACACCCTGGGATCTGTCAGGGCTTGAAGGATTCCTTTCTTTCTGTCTCTTCAAATCAGCACAGCGCCTCCTACTGCCGATCACCTGGGCAGTGGGATTTGCATGGACTCCGAAGGCAGCCTTCTCCTTAGAGCAGGGCCGGCTGGGGGGAACCTTTTCCCTCCTAGGGGCCACTTTGAAAATGAATACAAGCTCCAAGGGCTGCAGAGAAGTTGGGAGGAGCGGTGCTTAAGGGGGGAAGACGATCCAGATTCTGGATCTGTACCATGGATCTGTTTGTTGTCCTTGCGAGCGTGCCCTCATCGTTGCTTCCTTCCCAGGCTGAGCATAATCTTTTAGGGATTGGGGGTAGGAACTGGTTCCAGGGAGCAGGAACTGGGAAGAGGCCACATTAAAAACTAGCTGCCTTCGGCCCCTGGGCCTGATGTTCTCCCTCCCTGCCTTAGGGGCTGTCTATAAAGTATGTCCCACTTTTCTTTTGCTGTTGCCATTTTTAACACCTGCCTCCTTTGTCACTTTGCTGCAGACTCCCCCCTCCACAAAATATGTCACCCAAATCATGCTCCCCCTGCCCCATGCACATTTTTAATACCGATAACATAAAACTCCATTTATTATTATACGTAAGGAAACACCCTTTTAAGGTTTAAAACGTAATTGAACAATGAGTAATATGAAATGCTAGATAGTGACGTCACGCTAAGCCCAAGCCCTCCCACGTCCGCCCTGCCCTTACTTGAATGATAATATGCTTTATGGGAGCCAGAGAAGCACAGCACCCCCTAATGCTGGCAGTCAGGAGCATGCCCCTTCCGCACAATAGAACAGCGCTCCTCCTCGGTCACCCCATGCTGGAATTGGTGCTGTCTCTAAACAGGAGAGCGCACCCTACAGGGTAAGTAAACCCAGGGCCGGCCTTAGCGTTTGCAGGGGCCAGGATGAAGATAAAATGTGGGGCCCCCGGTGGCTCCACCTCCTCAGGGGCACCCTCTGCCCCCCCCCATCAATCTACCTTGGTAAAATGGGCGTAAATAGTGGGGCCCAGGGCAATTGCCCTGTGGCAAGGGTAGCCCTGGGATCACCCACCCCACTCCAGGTGGTCTGTCAGTGAAGACGTCTCCCATTCAGGTACCGACAAGGCCCGACCCTGTGTAACTACTGCCAACAGGGCTGCCACCTATGCAGGCCCTGCAACATGTATTTTTCATAAGTGTTCCTTAAAACTCAATAGGCTGACGACACCCAACTTTTACCTGTCTTTTTCAGCTCCCCCTGACCCGGCAGTCTCGGTGCTTACCCGGGGTTTGGCGGCGGCGGGGGACTGGATGAGGGCGAGCCGTCTGAGGCTGAATCCCGACCCGCCGGAGGTGATGCTGGTGGGAAGGGCTGAGGGAGTGGCAGCCCCTGTCATTGACGGGGTCCGCCCTCTGTTGGTGCCGCAGGTCTGGGGATGCTCCTTCACTCGCTGCTCTGCCTGGATGCCCAGGTGGCGGCCGTGGCGAAGGGAGCATTTCGCCAATTACATCTGGCATGACAGGTTCGGCCGTACGTCTCAGACGCTGCTCTGGCCACCATGATCTATGCTTTCATCACCTCAAGATGACAATGCGCTCTGTGTGGGGCAACCTTTGGTGACGGTCCAGAGACTGCAGCTGGGGCAGAACGTAGCGGCCCGTCTCCTTACGGGGCTGCCTCACCGGGAGCACATTACACCGGTGCTCCGGGCTCTGCACCGGCTGCCTAGAGTCTTCCGGGCCTGATTCAAGCTGTTGCGATTGACCTATAAAGCCCTAAACAGCCTGCTTATCTGCGGGATTGCCTCCTCCCCCGGGTCCTGGACTGAGCCCTGTGGTCGGCTGGGGACGCTTCCCCTCAGAGTTCCCTGGGTATCTTGGGTGGCGACGATGAGGGGGGGGTGTTGTTCTCGGTGGCCGCACCGCGGCTGTGGAACTCCCTCATGATGGAGCTCCGCCGGGCCCCAGACCTCCCCTCTTTCTGAAGACAGCGTAAGGCTGCGTTTATACGCGCGGGGCGCAGTCACGTGACCCGCTCGCGCGGCTTTTCAAAATCCCGCGAGGCGGGGATTCGCCATGACAACGGATGCGGTCACGCACATTAAAGGCGGTTGCGCGTTCTTTGCCGACCGCAAATTAAACACCGCGCACATCAAGGGATTTCATTCGCTGTTCCGCCAGGCTTTTGGTGAGGGAGATGGGTGGGGGTTGGTAAGGGGGAAGGGAGGGGTTGGTTTGGTTTTTTTACTCTGCCTGGGTTGCCTTATGGATTTTATATTACATTGTTTTAATGTGATGTTGGTTATTATAGAATTTTATTATGTTCCATTTTTATATGTTTTTTTAAACTAGGTTGTGAGCCGTCCCAAGCTGCTGGGGCAGGAGGGGGCGGCTAAGAAGCTGACATAAATAAATAAATTAATTAAATAATAAAAATGTGCATAGGTGGCAAACCTAACTGGCACCTGTCCCTGCTCACCCAGTGGCTGGGGCGCCCGTGACTCTCTTGCCCGCCCACGGGCACCCATACCCCTGGTGCAATTTCACTTGCTTGCACAATCCCGAAAAGGGGAGAAACCTGCCAGGCTTTGCCATCCCCCTGAAGGCAGCTCCAGAGGATGATCCTGGGAAATTCCCCAGCGGCCTAGCTCAGCCTGTTGCATCACCCAGCTCCACCCGGCGGTTGGTGCCTTTTCCATCAGATAAGGGGAGGCCCCCTGCGGAGGCGGCCTGTCAGCTGTTGACAACTCATCCCTCCCAGCAAAGAGGAGACGTGCACATCTGTGCGGAGAGAGAATCCAGGGTGTGACCTGGGGCGGGGACAACACAGGCCTGAGGTGGCTGCCTTCTCCCTGGATCGGAATCTGGAGTCAGAGGGCCACAACTCCCAACAGCCCCTATTGAGGAGGGAGAGTCCCTCTTTGGGTGCTGAATCCCACTGTCCCTCAGGAGGTTAAATCTTTCTTTCAGGGGAAAGGGGGGGGGGGGCGGTGGCATTCCAGCCTCTTCCCTGGTGGCCTCCCAGGAGAAATGTCTGAGTGGCCTCCCCCAATGGGGAGAGGATGGAATGACAAGAAACTTGTGCAGGGCTGCATCGGTTCCAAAGCAGCCCTGCACCATGTATTTTGGATAAATGTCCTGGATTAAAGGGGAGGTGTGGCAACCAGTGTGCACTCTCCATGCGTGTGGCGCCGCTCAGGCTTGGGGGCCCACGGGGTGGCTGCACCTGTGATAGCGACGTCCCTACTTCTGTCCCTCTTTATGCACCGGGAATGCTGGGAGATAGACTTGTGTGCCTGTGTAGGTGTGAGGAGGCGGGGCTTATTGGCCAAGGGGCAGGGCTTGTTCCTCTGGCCCCTCGAAATGCATTAGCCCCGTAACCCGGTATATTTGGTCTCCGCTCTAAAGTGCTGCTGTTGTTATTATTATTGTTATTTTTAATCCCTCGCTATCCCTGAAGGCTCAGGACAAGCTCCCAGCATATCGAAAATGAACTACCAATAAAGTCGGAGAGCAATAGGGGTGAACCTGTGGATCAAGTCCTAGGCTGGGATTCAGGAGACCCGAGTTCATTGTAGTGGCTCTGCCCATTCTCTGTGTGGGGTTAAATGGCTCCGTGCCTCAGTTTCCCCATCTGTAAAATGGAGACAATCACTTGTCTGCTATTTAGCCACGTTGCAGGGCACCCTAGGCTATTCGAAGGCCCACGGCCGCAGCTCTTAAACACGAAAGGCTGAAAGACCTTCTCCCTGTCTTAAGTAACCACAACGATCCTAGCTTGGACTCTTTTAAAGACCAACCCAGATGCCTGCCCCACCCCCCCTTGCAGAATGCAGTGATGTCACAAAGTTCCACCAGGAGGGGGGCAATACCATGTGTCCTGATGACGCCTCCCTTCTGATGAAATCCTGCCTTCATGCCTCCCCATTCTGTTGTCATGGTCGTTTGCAGACGGGGGCGGGAGAATGAGCACTCCTAACCCTGAATGGGTGAGGTCAAAGTTACACCCACCCAAATGCAGTGCTTCATTTGGGGAGGGAGAGGTTAAAAAAAAAAAAAGCCTGCCCCACACGTCCCACCCATTGACCCTGGAAGCTTGGGCACTGACCGACACCCCACCTCCCATCTTAGCGGCAGAATGTGTCTCTAGGCAATGGTAGCAGCCGCCAACCCCTTCCTCTCCCCCTCCCCGCCCCCAAGCCCCAGGGGCAGCCCCTGGGGAGCCAGGGATGTAATTCAATCGGGTGCCGATTCAATCGCACCAGCCCGGTCTGGAGCGTTACACATCAGCCGCTGGTAGATGCTGTTGCTAGGTTACCGGAGCTCCGTACCTCTGTGTACATACACCCAACAAGGAGTGGCCAGGCCGGGTTGGTAAGGTCACAACAGCAGTGTCAATATTGATCCAAATAACTACCTGGCAACTGACCGAAGTGCTGTCTGACACGTGCAGTAGAGGTGGGAATTCCGGTTCTCCCGAGATCCGATATTGCCGGTATTTGGGTGTATCGGCTTGATCCGATAAATTCGATATTTACCTGTACCGGCATACCCGATTTTTAACATTGGCTGCAGTACCGGATTTTTTTACATTGCGGCCATTGAAGTCAATAGCCACAATGTAAAAAAATCCGGTACCGCGGCCAATGTTAAAAATCCGGTATGCCGGTACCGGTAAATCCGGTACTAGGGAGATCCGATACCGGTGCATCCGGTATTCTCCCCGGCGTCCCACCCCTGGTCCGTGCAGAGAGGAGGGGGAAATTTGTTACGGGGATGCCCCAAACCACACCATCTCTCTCTCTCTCTCGCCACAATTTCACAATATCCGGGCTACGAACCTGTTAACGCCGCTGCATAGTATCGCACCTGGCCTCGAAACGAACAAACGGAACGTATCGCATCGGTTTGCGATACGCGAAACCATTCCGCTGTATCAGACCCAGCGGCGATATAAAATAGAAACCAACGAGGGAGGGAGTTCCACAGCCGCGGTGCGGCCACCGAAAACGCCCCCCTCATCGTCGCCCCCCAAGATACCCAGGGAACTCTGAGGAGGGCGTCCCCAGCCGACGTCCCCACAGGGGTCAGTTCAGGACCCGGGGGATGAGGCAATCCCGCAGATAAGCAGAGCTCAGCCTGTTTCGGGCTTTATAGGTCAATACCAACCCCTTGAATCAGACCTGGAAGACTGTAGGCAGCGAGGGCAGAGAATACGGTACGCACTATAATTTTTTATGTGATAAGCAATAGAATGTTTGTGCGTTATAATGGAAGTTACTACTCACCTTAACCGCCTTTAATGCGCGTGATCGCATCCGTTGTCACGTTGAATCCCACCTCGCGGGATTTTGAAAAACCCGCGCGTGTCAGGGCAGGATTTTGCTTCCTGGCATGCGCTAGAGAAGCCGCGGCAGATCCCCGCTCACACTGGCTCTTTTCCCGTCGGCCGGCTCCTCCGCGCTGCTGCGTCTTGCCTCGCCCCTCCCGCTGCCGCCACCGCAGAGGCAGCCTTATATGCAGGGCCCTGATTCTTTCGCGGAATTTTAAAAAATAATCTGTGGGAGTCAGGGCCCGATTCAGCGCCTCACCGTGCTGATTTACCATGGGGGAGGGACTTGCCTCCTCCTCCCCCCCCCCTCGCACTGGTAAAACCTTTGGGGCTTCCCCTCTCCAGCCTCCCCAGCTGCCAGGGCTTGCCTCCTCCCTCCCCCTTTCCAGTATAGAAGTTAAAATTAACCTAGCTGTGTCTGTCGGCGGCAGCAGCCACTCCCCTCAGCGCGCTCGTCTCTACCCGGCTCCAGGGACTCTCAGGGTGATGCAGCCGGATGACGTCCCAATGGCAGTGGGCCCCAAAAATGTGAAAGATATTGGTCATTTGGGAGTTGGAAATAAAAGACAGAGAAAAAAAACTGGATAGTTTTCATGAATGCCTTTCCTGCCCCCACCTGCTACGCTGGCTGTCATATACATTGAAATCACTATGGGCATTGTTACACACACCTTAAAGTGCTGGTCTTTCAATCCTTTGGCTTTACAAGTCCACAAAGTTCCGGACTGTCTCTTATACACATCTAGATGTGTATAAGAGACAGGCCCTAGATGTTTAAGATCTGGGTGAGTGATTTAGACACACAGAAAGTTCAGGATGCAGCAGCAAACATCCAGGAGAAATGTGTGTGTAAAAACACCCAATATTTAATGTGCTATTATCCAGGCCTGGATAGTTAAGGTGAGTAGCAACTTCCGTTATAACGCATGAACATTCTATTGCTTATAACATAAAGAATATTTATTCTATCATTTTAAAATTGTGCATAGAGGGTCTCTTCAGTGAGAGGCTGAAACTGTGAAAATGTCAGCCAGATCCGTCAAAAACGAGTGAGGTGCAGCTGGGGAGCAGGTTTTTTTTCCTTTTTTTCCGACCGATCGTTTCACACTGAGCGGCCTCCTCCGGGGGTTTAAAAGCCTGTCTGTGAAGCTGACTAGGCTTTAGAAAATTCAAGCCTGCCGCCCAGGGGCGCCTTTGGTTTTTGTTTCTTTTTTAAAGGGAGAGCGGTTTTAAAGTTATAAACTTTTTAATCTCCACTTTAGCGTATGAGAGGGCTACCGGACAGAAAAGTTACGTAACGCATGTGCAGATGCAAAGAGGGGAGACGGGGGAGTTTTATTTATTTATTGTATTTTATTTCGGGACATTTTATCCCGCACCCTCCTGCTCCATACCAGCTTGGGGCGGCTCACAACATTTCAAAAAATCACAATAAAATCAACAATTCAAATCACAGCTAAATATCTAAACACATAAAATTTACTTAAAAAGCAGACCAAAACCCCTTCCCAACCCCTCCTACCTGTCTCCCTCTCTGGCGGAATAGCCAAGTCTTACACTGTCTCTGGAAAGAGGCGAGATCCGGGGTCAAGCAGGCCTCCGTTGGGAGTGAATTCCACAGCCTAGGTACAGCCACCAGGAATGCCCTCCCCATTGCTGCCACCCGGGAAACCCAGGGGACCTTGAGTTGGGCGTCCCTGGTCGACCGCAAGGGCTGCTGCACGGCCCGGGGTGTGAGGTGGTCCGGCCTGGAGTGTGAGGTGGTCCGGCCCGGGGTGTGAGGTGGTCCGGCCCGGAGTGTGAGGTGGTCCGGCCCGGGGTGTGAGGTGGTCCGGCCCGGGGTGTGAGGTGGTCCGGCCCGGGTGTGAGGTGGTCCGGCCCGGGGTGTGAGGTGGTCCGGCCCGGGGTGTGAGGTGGTCCGGCCCGGGGTGTGAAGTGGTCCGGCCCGGGGTGTGAAGTGGTCCGGCCCGGGGTGTGAGGTGGTCCCACAGGTAAGCGGGGCCCAGGCAGTTTAGGGATTTATAAGTCATTATCAACACCTTGAATCAAGCTCGGAAGACAATGGGCAGCCAGTGCAGAGAAGGGAGCACTGGTGTAATGTGCTCGTGATGACCCATCGCCATTAGGCAACAGGCCGCCACATTCTGCACCAGCTGCAGCCTCCGGACCATCACCAAGGGTAGACCCACGTAGAGTGTGTTGCAGTAGTCCACTCTAGCGTGGATGATGGTGGCCAGGTTAGAGTCTGAGACATACGGCCGTAGCTGTCACACCAGATGTAACTGGCGAAAAGCGCTCCTCGCCACTGCTGCCACCTGGGAGTCCAGGCGGAGTTGTGAATCAAGGAGTACCCCCAGACTATGGACCTGAGTCTCTAAAGGGGGGCAAACCCTGTCAATGACAGGAGCCACCCCCCCCCTCAGCTCTACCCACAAGCATCACCTCCATCTTGTCGGGATTCAACTTCAGATGGCTCGCCCTCATCCAGTCCCCCACAGACACCAAACACCGGATAAGCACCAAGACTGCCGGGTCTGGGTCCACAGAAAAAGAGAGGTAAAGTGTGTATCATCGGCGTACTGATGACATCATATGCCAAACCCTCTCACGATCTCACCCAGAGGCTGCATATACACATTGAACAGGAGAGGGGACAGACTAGAACCTTGCGGAACTTCACACGTGAGGTCCCGGGGAGAAGATGTACTCTTCCCAAGAACCACCCACTGAGTTCTCCCGGTCAGGAATAAGCAGAACCATTCAAGAACAGCTCCTCCCACCCCAGCCCGGTCCGGTCCTGCAGACGAGCCAACAACATCTCATGGTCAACGGTATCAAACGCTGCCAACAGATCTAATAAACTCAAAAGAGACGATCTGCCCTGATCTAATTCACTGCAATGTCCGGGGGAGCCCCCTGCATTACAGAAGGATCAACCAGGCACAGAGGCAGAGCATTCCTAAATCGTGCTGCAGAATCGATCCCTGTTGGAGAGATAGGAGGTCGGGTTGGGGAGGAAGATATATGATCTCCGAATCCATCTCCTGTAGAGTCTGAAACCAGGACTTTCTAGGCCAAAAGGGTGCTATAAGAATTACGTGGGCCAGGTCCGATCGTATTTTGCTGAGGGCTCTGTACATGAGAGGGACTGGGGAAAATGCATAAAGGAAGACCTCAGTCCAGGAGATCCCAAAAGCGTCCGAGATCGATCCTGGAGTCAGTCCTGCGCGGCTGCAGAACCTTTGGAGTTTCGCATTTTCTCCTGAAGCGAAGAGATCTATGGATGGGGTGCCCCATTTGCGGAAAATGTCGCCGAGGACAGAATCGTCCAGGGATCACTTGCGTTGGTCTGACGAACAACAACTTAGTCGATCTGCCACGAAGTTGTCCTGTCCTGCTAGGTGAATAGTCTGAAGATGTACGTTGTGGTTGATACTCCAGGTCCAAATGGTCTGAGCTTCTAGGGAAAGGCGTGTGGATCTGGCTCCGCCCTGTTTGTTTATATACCACATAGCCGTTGTGTTGTCCGTGATGATAAGGACATTCTTTCCTGCTCTGTGTGCAGCCAAGGTCTTGAGAGCCCAACGGATGGCTCTGAGGTCCAGCATGTTTATGTGTAACTTTCTCTCTGCCGGGGACCAAAGGCCATGTAGCCCTATACGATTCATATGGGCCCCCCACCCCGCCAGGGAGGCATCTGTGGTGATGGATACGTGAGCACTTGGAAGGTCGAAAGGTAGACCCCTGAGTACGTGACCCGTGTCGGTCCACCACAGTAGCTCGAGGTAGACCTTGTGTGGGATGGTTATCCTCCTGCTGAGGGAATGGGTGGAGGGGCTGTAGGCGTGTGCGATCCACTGTTGAAGGGGTCAAAGCCGTAGTCGTGCATATGGAGTCACTGCCGTGGTGGAGGCCAGAAGTCCCTGGAGGCAGAGGAAGTAACGAACCGTCCTGGTGGCTTGTGCGGGTAATGCTAATATGATAGACCTGGTGGCCTGAAACCTGTCTAGAGGCAGGTATGCCCTCGAGTGTTACGTGTTCAATACAGCTCCGATGAATTGTAGGCATTGTGATGGGGTGAGATGAGATTTGTCCAGGTTGACTATGAAGTCTAGACTCTGTAGCAGAGATAGAATCCAGTGGAGGTGGCTCACTAATTTGTGACTCACGGAGGCTGCCAAGAGCCAGTCATCAAGGTAGGGAAAGACTCTTATGCTCCTTGTTCGTAGGTGAGCAGCAACCGTGTTCTGGAAGTGCAGATCTCCTACAACCAAACACAAGTATCGTCTGTGAGCAGGATTAATAGAAATATGAAAATATGCGTCCTTGAGATCAAGAGAGGCCAACCAGTCTCCTTGTTGAAGGCCTAAAAAGATGATAGGGAGGGAGGTCATACGGAATTTGAATCTCCTAATATATCTGTTAAGACAGCGAAGGTCCAAGATAGGCCTGAAGCTCCCGTCCTTCTTTGAAACTAAGAAATAGCTGGAATAGAATCCATAGTTCCTCTCTTCAATAGGTACCTCTTCAATAGCTCCCTTGGAGAGGAGTTTCCGTACTTCCAGAAGTATTTGAGTGTTTTGGGGGGAGCTCCAAAGGGGCGGGGGATGGGAGTCTGGGGGAGAGTGTGGAATTGAATGGCATAACCACAGAAAATTACCTCCCTAACCCAGCGGTTGGTGATGAGGGAAGCCCAAAGATCATAAAAGGGCGGGAGACGGTTATAGAATAGGGGAAGATGCTCATCCACTCTCTTGATCTGAGACAGATTAAAAACGCTGCTTAGGAGGGTGTGCAGAGGACGAGTTGGAGGAGGGTCTCCTCTTTCTCCTCTGTTTAGTGAACCTCCATCGAGGTTGCGCGGTAGACGCTTGCGGCTGTTGATATTGAGGTGAAAAACGCCTCCCCGCCTGGTATGAGTAAGGAGAGTGCTTTTTGGAGGGGTAGGGGTACGGGAAGAAGGGTAGAATCTCTTCCTAATAAGCCGAATGACTCTGGTAGACCGGGCTGTCTGATAGATTTCCTTGATCTTTTTCAAGGTGTCATCTGTGGAAGCCGCAAATAGGCTGTCACCATCAAAGGGTAAGTCCTATTTTCTGGGGCGAGTGCGGTGGACCGGAGCCAGGCATGCCTTCGAAGGGTAATGGCCGAGGCCATTCCCCTAATGTTGGAGTCCACTATGTGTATGTTTGCCGGGAGCTGGAACTGAGCTATCTGCATTCCTTCTCGCTGCAAAGCAGAAATCTGATTAGGGTCAGTGGCCCTGCTTAATTGGGACCAAAGCCAATGCTGATAGCCGTATAAGGCGGAGGCATAATTGGCCGCCCCTAAGGGAGAGAGTCTCGGAAGAGAATATTTTTCTGCCAATGACATCCAGGCGTCTCCCCTCTCTATCTGCCGGAGACGTTTGGATACCCCCGCCTTAGACTTTAGGGAGGCCGCTGCAATAACGAGGGAGTTCGGAGCAGGGTGTTTGTAAAACATATTGGCTCCTTCCGTAGGGATAGTATACAAGGAATCAGCTAGCTCGTTAGTGGGGGCGGCTGACGATGGCTTTGCCCATACTGATTTAGACGGCTCCATCAGTTGTTCAAGCATAGGGAGCATGATGTGACCGGGATCTGCGATACCCAGTATTCCAAAAACAGGCCCTGACTGTCTTTTTCACCATCTTTGTGCGGAGTTTGGGGAGGGCTCAGACAAGCCTCTTTAACATTGCCTGGAAGGTTTTGGTATCCTCCATAGTGAGGATCAAGTTAGGGTCCGGGATGGCTTCTGGTGGAGGAGGGGAGATAGTCTCATCCTCCTCTAGAAGAGAGGAAGAGGAGGATGAGACGGGAGGCAGAGCTCTCGGACAAGATCTCGGGATCAGGGGGTTGCAGGGCACCTGCGTGCTCCGAAGGTAGAATGCCCAGAAAGGAATTAAGAAGATTAGATCCCATATGTTGGGCTGACCCTGGATCCTGGTGTTGCACCACAGATGCACTCGGTACCGGCAGAACCACAGGTCAGAGCCGGCTTGGGTCCTCCGGTAGGACCGTCTGCCTCACTTCCTGAGAAGGTGCACGATCGTGAGTAGCCGGGGGGGGTCAGGCGGGGGTCTAGATATTGTTGCCGTAGGGGCCGCTTGGGGAGGTGCTGGAGGTCGATAGGGTCCACCGTCAGCTCCAGGTCCCGGAAGTCTGATCCTGTGGGGTAAGGCGATCTGCTCTGGGAACGTGGACGGTACCAGTAAGGCTCTACATAGTCATATCTGCGGTATTGGCTATCATCGTATGGGGAGCAGCATGAACAGGGAGAGCGTGATCTCTGGTCCCTATGGTACCGCAAGGGCGGGTCTCAGAGATCCGTGCAGATGCGTGCTGAGTCTGTCCAGCTCCAGCGCTCCCTGGTGGGGTAAGGATCCGGATCGGGATCGATGGTGCCGGTGGTAACCGCTATGGGAGACGGAGCGGGAGTCTTTACGTTGCTCTGGTCGGGGCAGTAAGAGCAGTTCTGGCGGAGCAGAGAGTTGTGGTACCGGGGGAGTCGGTTCTGACGGGCCCGGAGCGGGTGGACGTTTCTCAGGTTCAGAGGGGATTGTCTCTGCCTGTACCGTGTGTGGGATATCCCCCGTATCAGCGCTCCTAGAGCTCTTTTTCTTCTTGCGCTGCTCCCCCTGCCGTTTAGAGTGATGCTCCTTGGAGCGGGAGCTACTCTGGGAGGGGGTAGCACTGCTAGATCCAGCCGGTACCGACAGCAGAGCAGCCTGGGGTTCTGCACCGGCGGTACCGGGGACCTCTTGGGGTTGTGACAGAGCGGTCGGAAGCGGTGCCGCATCCACTGAAGTAGAGTGCCGGGTGGGGAGCTTAAGCGGCCCCTCTTCACCACCCTGAAGCGTCCGTCTGGTCAAAATGTCCTGCGGCCGGAGCGCTCTTGCCCTTTTTGTTCTGGGAGGAGAGGCTCGCGCACAAACTGCAAGTGCGGGTTTTGTGGTCCTCTCCCAGGCAGGCGAGACATTGCTCGTGTTGGTCGCTCACGGAGAGTGTAGCAGGGCAAGAGCTGCAGCGCTTAAAACCCGGCGGCTTGGGCATAGTCTGCACGCCCACAAAGGGGCGGCAGAGTCCGGGGGACAAACCCCGCGGACTAGGGCACAGGCACCTCAGAAATCACCGAAGGAAACTATCTTCTGTAGACAGTAATTCCGTCTCTTCTTTATTATTTTTTAACGCTTCGACCATGTGCAGCCTCTCCTCCTCTCCCTTCACTGGCTCCCCCTTCCTGAACGTATCCTGTTTAAACTCCTGGTTTTCACGTTCAAATCGCTCCACGACCAAGCTCCCCCTTACCTCTCGGACCTAATTTCCCTACGCACTCCTGCACGCGCTCTCCGCTCTTCCTCTGTCCCCTCCCTCACTCTCCCTCGTTTCTCCTGCTCGCCTAACCGCCTTCGACCCTTCTCCCTCGCTGCCCCTCATGCCTGGAACTCCCTCCCTGCCCACATCCGCCTTGCCTCCTCCCTCCGCTCCTTCAAATCCCTCCTCAAGACCCACCTTTTCCTTGCTGCCTTTCCCAATGCCTGCTAGTCTTTCCCCTTACTCTTACTGTCTGCCCTCCTCTGCTGACTGCTGCTACCAACCTCTTTGTAACCAAGCCAAGCATACGCACCTGAGACTTCGCATCCGCTTGAATGTTTGTTTGTCTTCTCCCCTGTCTCTCCCACTGTCCCCTCTCCCTGTCTCCCCCCCTTTGTCTTTTAGATTGTAAGCCACAGGCAGGGACCGCGTCTAATTCTATGTTCTGTACAGCACCAGGTCATACGACTGGCGCTATATAAATGTTTATTATAATAATAATAATAATAATGATAATAAATAATTAATAATTAATAATAACTACTGACAAGTGCTGAGAAGCACAGAACGTCTTCCAATCGCGGTTGGAAGGAACTGAGGCGGCGAGGGCTCCTCCCCCCTTTTAACCAGTCTCGTTCTCGCGAGAGCTGCAGCCCGTACTTTCAACGGGATGGGAGAGAGCGGGGGGTGGGAGGGGCGGAGCCCTCACCATGTTTTAGTCTTTTCCAGGCTCTCTTTTGCCTGGAAACTGCTGACGAAAAGGTCTCCGGTACCTGCAAAGCAGGAAGTGAATCCCAATAGTGAGAATCGCGGAGATCCTCGAAGAAGAACCATCCCTTTTTATACTTCTGAGAAAAAGGGTTTGAAACAGAAGCGCTACCAGACTCCGAGTCTGGAGCCCAAAGGAAATCACAATCCCAGATGTCATTTGATGCACTTTGCATGTCTCTGTTGCTGCCTGGGGTCATGGCATTAGCTTTCAAAACTGGGTCATCCATGCAAAACGTTGGGGCACAAGACGTCTAGCGAATCTTGTTAGCAACAATATCAACCCAACTCGACCACTGCCTGTCAGTCTCCATCCGCAGCCCCTGCAGCTCACCAGCTGGACCGAGGATTGCCAGCAATGCAAATGTTTAAGGAACACTTATGAAAATTAAGGGCCCTAGGCCCTGCAACGTGTATTTTTCATAAGTGTTCCTTACAAATTAGCATCTCTGGCAACCCTAGCTGGATCTCAATACCCATTCACAGCCCCTTCCCCCGCCCCCCCGTCTGTCAGTCCCCACCTGCAGCCCCTGCTCTCCCAGCCCCAGGCTCCCCCCAGCTCTGCCGCTGCCCCCTCACTCCCTCCATTCCCCAGCTGCAGTGTTGCCCCCAACCTGCAGAGGAAGAGGACTGGGACTGAAAGACCAAGGCAAAGTGTGGGGGCACGGAGCCCAAGTTGGAATAAAGCACAATTTGTGAGACTGTCCAACAGCTTTACCGCTTACACGGCTCACGGGTTGAGGCCAGAGCCTTAACTTGCAATTTCCATGACGTTTTAGAGCATGAGTAAATTTGCAAGAGCCTTAACTTTCATTATAAACTGGAGGGTTTTTTTAAATTATTGATATTAATTTTCATATTTAGCTGTTTTATTAGGGCTGTGCACATGGGGAAAGTATTTGTATTTGTGTTTTTAATATTTATTTATAATTTATAAATATCTTTTAGCCGCCCCCTCATGCCTATGGCATCTCGGGGCGGCTTACAACAATACAATAAAATTCCATAAAAACAACATTTAAAAAAACAACTTCATCAATACATTTAAAAAAACAATCCCATACACACACACATCCCCCCAACTACCCAACCCTCCCCTCCTCCCCTCCGAAGGCCTGGGCGAACAGCCAGGTCTTGCAGACTCGACGAAACGCCAGCAGACCTGGGGCCAGGCGGGCTTTCTCCGGGAGGGAGTTCCAAAGTCGCGGCCCGGCCACCGAAAATGCCCTCTCCGTTGTGACCCCCCGTCCCACTCGGGGGAACCTCCAAGAAGGCGCCCCCAGCGGACCGAAGGGATCGCTCTGAGGCGCGGAGGGCGAGGCGGTCCCCGAGGTATGAGGGGGCCAGACCGTGCAGGGCTTTATAGATCAATACCAACACCTTGTGCTTATTTGTATCTTTGGCTGTGTTTGCTGCATTTTCCCCATCACCGCCAATGTGGAAAATGCAGTGAAATGAATACGGGCTATTTTGGTGCGGACGTGCCGCGAGGCTCTCCCATTTTGACAAGCCAATAAGGAAAGGCGTCCGAGAGCAGCCCAGCTCCTAGGTGGAGACGTGCTGGAGCTTCTGGGATCCAGCTTGAGACCTCAGATGCCACGTTTTCCTGGAAATCTTGTGTTCATTTGGAACCCAAATACACAGCCCTAGTATTTGTATTTCGAATACGGAACCCAATGGGGCTTTTAAAAACAAACAAACAAAAACAAAACAAAACTGAATGCATAGGCCTGTGTTTTTTATTCATCTGTAGAAAGGCAGATTAGTCTAGTGGCTGGGTTGCTAGCTGGAGAATAGGGTTCATTTCCCTGACCTGACAAGCTCTGGGCTGGGAGATGTGGCTTCTTCTGGGGAAGGCGTGGGCCCTGGAATTATTTATTTTTTTACAATGGCTGTGATATGCACCTGTTGTGTGTGTATGACACCTGGTTTTCAATGTGGCTCAGTTGCACTGTATTGGATCTCGTGAAATGTACCCGTTGTGCTCTATCAGACCCAGCTGCAATGTGAACTGCTTGTACCGTCTTGTGTCTAGTTATGATATGCACCTGTTGTGTCGCATTACAACTGTCTACCATATGAAACGAATGTACTGTATTATACTCAGCTACAGTATGAATTGCTTGTACTGCATCCCGTCTGGTTGTGGCATGTGCCCGTTGTGCTGTCTTACACCTGGCTTTAATGTGAAGCTGTTGTACCGTAATATACTCTGCGACAATATGAACCCCTTGTATTGTGTCATGTCTGATTGTGATATGTGTCTCTTGTGCTGTGTTACACACGGCTACAATATGAAGCGGTTGTACCGTATAATCATCAGCTGCTGTATGAACTGTTTGTACTGGATCACATCTGGTTGTGATAGGCACCTGTTGAGTTGTATTACACCTGGCTACAATATGAAGTTGTTGTACTGTATTATCATCGGCTACACTATGAACCGCTTGTACTGCATCACGCCCCATGACTCCAACAGCCCCTCTCCCCACTCACCCCTTACCAGGGAGTCGGGACCCAGATTAAAATCTGATGGGAGCATTAGTTAAACCCTGGAGCACACAAGCATCTTCTTATGCGCACACACTCCCTCCAGGACCAGGACCAGTTTAGAATTTATGGGATGCAGGGTGATGATTAAAATGTGGGCCCGCTGGTGGCCCTGTCTCATAGCCCCACGTTTTTGGGGGTACCCTCCGTAGGGTCTTAAAGGTGGTCTTGTTTGGGGCCCTCTTGAGAGAGAGTGGGGGGCCCTGCACCTTTGCCCTGATGAAAACAGGGGCCACTGTAAGGTCCCCAGAAAAAAAGAAAATAGTATGGCCAATCGTCCCAGGTTGCCCTGTAGTAAGGGCAGCCCTCTCCCATACACATCCCTTCGTTCTCTGCATAAGCCAGGACCCTGCCACGAGTGGGGACTGCGAGTGCGAAGGGTGATGGCCACGTGGCCAGTGGGGGGGCAAACACCGAATAAACATGTAGGTGGACACACCGGTTGTGAGCTGCCGCCTTGTTTGTTAACGTCCTTTGCTCCTTTACCCTGAGCTCAGTTTTTCAGTGCTCGGGGGTAGGCATTTGATTCACAGGCCAGACCCAGGAACTGGAAAGGAGCCAGGTAAAATGTGCAGTGGGCTGCATCTGGCTCCCAGGCTGAGGTTTCCCACCCCTGCACGAGGCCGGACAGGGCTTTTCCCTAGCAGTCTCCTTCCCCGAAGCGCCCCGCCCCCCCACACCTGTGCGTAGGGCTGAGACGAGAGCAGGCGTTCCCGTTCCGAAGGGAAACGCCGACCTTTCGAGAGCGCGTGCGTCCGTCACTTTCCAGTGATTCTGTGCTGCTGACGTTTCCCCTGTCGTTTTCGTCCCTTTCCTGTCACTTTCCCGCCACCGTTTTTGACACTTTCGAGGGATTTTGCGACAGTTTTACAGCGCTTTTATGGCAATTTCCGGCACTTCCCCCGCGTTTAGCCAGCATGTTTTTGTCTCCGCAGCCCCCAGGGGTGGCGGGACATGCAGGGCACACGCAGCATTTTGGGACTTTCAACTTGTGGAAAATAACAGCAAGTGGTGAAACCAGCGAGAAAACTAGTGAGTTTCCGCATTCCGTGAATCTCAGCGAATACCCTGCTTCTGACGGAAACAGCGCTCGTGAAATATCTCGTTTCAGGCCTACAATACACTCACAGTCTGACTAGTGCTCTCGCACGTACAGGCCTGTTTCCACTCCTTTGCACACGCGCCCGTAGTACCCTCTCTTAGTAGTACCCTCTCCCACATCACGCACAGTGACACAGTCTCCCCTCCCCGCGCTGGCACGGGTTCACGATTGTGCCTGACTGCCTCCGGCACGTACCCGCTGCCGCCACCCCCTCCCGCCTGCCTCTCCTCTTGCTGACAAACACACTCTCTGTACTTGGCAGCTGATAATTCTGAGAAACCAGAGTTCTCTCCCTTCTTGCGCAACCGGGCCTTTGACACAGAGGCAAAGGGAAAGGCCCCAGCAACCCGGTTGGCCGTGAGCCGCTGCTCTGCCCCCGGCAGGGCGGGCACCAGAGAACAAGGGGTCTAGTGTGGGATGGAGGTACAAGGATGCAGGAGACGAGATCAGACAATGAGGCCCTGGTCCCTGCACTAGTGACTAGCGGGATTAGGGTTGTCACTGATGCACATTTTTAAGGAACACGTATGAAAAATACCGGCACCAAGGCAGGCCCTGCAACATGTATTTTTTCATCCGTCTTCCTTAAAAATGTGCATAAGCAACCCTAAGGGACGGATGCATTTGCAGGCCGAATCCAGTCCGAATGACCGGCCTCCCTAAGGAGGGGGAGGAGGGTTCCCAAATGGCAGCCCTTCCCAAGGCTCACAGCCAGCCTCAGCCTCCCCCAACCTCACCAGGAAAGATATTTTAAGAATCAGTGGGGCCAGCACGCCACCCCCAACCCACTCTGAGCCCCACCCCTCCCCACCCCCAGAGTGCAGGGCCCAGCCTCCGCTGAGCCTAGGGTGGCCACCAATGTATATTTTTCCAAGCCGCTTATGAAAAATACATGTTGCAGGGCCTGCATTGGTGCCCATGCAGGCCCTGCAACATGTATTTTTCATAAGCGACCTGGAAAAATATACATAGGTGGCCACCCTAGTTGAGCCCCCTCACTCCATGGGAGCTACGCCCCTGCGGAGAGACGTGCCCCCGGACACTTATGAAAAATACACGGTACGGGGCTGCATTGGTTCCAGTGCAGGGCTGTATTGGGACCAATGCAGCCCCGCACCATGTATTTTTCATAATTGCCCTGGATTAAAGGGGAGGTAATGGCAACCCCCACCCCCGTGCATTTGCAGGCGGAGGCCCCTGTGCCTCGCACTGGGGGCCCAGAGGGGCACACTACCCCCGGCTTGTTGTACTGGTGACCCAGAATGGCAGGCACCTGCTTCTGCATCCCTGTGCCTTGCACCTGGGATGGGGCTGCTCCCCCCTGCGCTTTGCGCCGGGACCCGGAGAGACAAACACGACTGCAATGGCCCCCGCCCCTCCCCCCAGCCTAGACCGCAGCTCCTTGGCACCTTGCACTGCTGACGTGTGCCCGCATGCCTGCGGCGTCACTGCTTCTCGGGCCCTCCGTACCGTCGGTGGCCCAGGCCTCTCTACACTTCCCTTCTGAAACCCCCGCCTAGTGCCACAAGCTGGCCTGAGTCGGGTGAGTCATACGCTGCGGCAGATAAACAAGACAGACCGGGGGGGTGGGGGGGTGGGGTGTCTCGTTCCGTGTCTGCCGTCCCACCCTCGGATCTCAGAACTCTGCTGGGACGTCCATTCTCGCACACACGTCTGCTCCTAGCCTCCATCCCTAGGCTCGCCACTTAGGCCATTTTTTAAAAGGAACGCTTATGAAAAATACATGTTGCAGGGCCTGGGTGCCGATGCGGGTCCCGCAACATGTCTCTTTCATAAGTGTGCCTTCAAACTCTGCGTCAGTGGCCACCCTATTCCCCCCCCCCCCTTGGTGCCATGGAGAGCAGCCCAACCTTTCTACCCCAGCTTCCAGATTAGGGACTTGGCATCTCTTTGACTGTGGGATGGGGACATCCAAGAATTCCTTCTGCTGCTAATAATTCATGGCCATTTCTATGTTTTATGCTGAACTTGGGGGGCTAGGTGGCCATCCCTCCCCTTTAAAAGAGGACGCTTATGAAAAATACATGGTGCAGGGCTGCACTGGGACCAATGCACCCTGCACCATGTATTTTTCATGTGTCCTCTTTTAAAGGGGAGGTACGGCCACCTTAGTCAGGGCTGTCCTCCCAGGGCTGTCCCCGCACCACCACAACATGCTCGGGGTCGGTCAGCATGGCTGCATGTCATCGACACCGACGCTATATAGCGGGGAGTGGGGGGGAATGCGGCCCTCCCCTTCCCAGTTCCTGGCTCTGGCCCTCGGATCCAGTTCTTACTTCCAGTCACTGAAAAGCTGAGTTCAAGGGAAAGGCGCGGAGAGGAGGTCACGCGAACCAGGAGAGAGGACAGATCCATGGCACAGAACCATGAATGGGGCCTGAGTGCATCCCTTAACCACCCCCGCCCCAACGTCTGTGCGGCCCTCGCTGCTTGTACAAGCTTTCAAAGTGCCCCCCCCCCCGGGACGGAAAAGGTTCCCCTCCCCTGCTATATAGGCTTGCCACCAAATTCCAGACTCTCCGGGAAAACCTCGATTTCTTTTCATTTTTTTTTTTTTTCATTTCCATCTTTAATTTATACCCCGCACTCTCCCAACCGAAGTTGGCTCGAGGTGGCTCACATCAATAATAAATACAATATTAGGGTTTTTATCCCACACGGGGGAAACCCAACACTAAATACATCATAATACACAAGAAAACCCTACCCTCCCATTTAACATTTCAATAATAATAATAATAATAATAACTACTAACCCATCCCAATACCCACTTTACCAATATCAAACCATCCTTCCTTCCATCCCGGGGGGAGGCCTCCCTCTCCACCCCTCTCTCACCGGGTGGGAGAGGAAGGCCTGCTCACAACTTTCACCAGGAGAAACCTCACATTGGGCAATCCCGCCAGCGACCCCTCCATCCCAACCGCCAGGCCTGACCGAAGGGCACAACCAAAGTCGTGCCCCATCGGCCGGGCCCCCGACGTGCGCCTCCGGCACAGACGGCAACCGCCCCCGGTGTTATGGGGAGCAGCCCGGAAGGAGCCCTCCCCAGGCCCCACCCCCACAAGGGGTGTTCTTGGTGTTAGCCACAAGTAGGATTGCCACCTAGGCCCATTTTTAAAGGAACGCTTATGAAAAATACATGTTGCAGGCCCTGCAACATGTATTTTTCATAAGTGTTCCTTAAAAATGGGCCTAGGTGGCCGCCCTAGCCACAAGGCCATGGGGCTTCTGGGAGCAGTCAGAGATGGGCCAGGCCGCAGCGATGGCGGTGGAGAGCTGTGATGTCATCTTGCTTTGTACGGGCGGTGTGAGGTCAGAAAGGGGCAGCTCTTTTTGCCCCGCCCCCTCTGACATGGCTCCACCCTCTCCGGGTCTCGGGAGGTGGCAAGCTGTAGCCTACGACCGAGACTTGCTGTAAATCATGAGATTTATTTGTTTGAATGGCCTCAGTCTATAAAGGTATTCGCTGTTTTTAACTAGACGCATACCTTGAGGATCTTGGCGTGAGCCTTGCTAGTAGTAGTTCTGTGTCTGGTCCTCCAATAACCATAGAGAAACGGTGAGAGACTGTTGGAGAGAAGGGCTGTTCTACCTCTCGTCTGGTCAGGAGCAATGCACCTTGGGATATCATCCACACAGTCCCAAGGCTGCCATAGGGTTACCATATTGCCCCTTTAAAAGGGGACGCTTATGAAAAATACATGTCGCAGGGCTGCTCTGGAACCAGTGCAGCCCTGAACCATGTATTTTTCATAAGCACCCTCTCTTAAAGGGGAGGTACGGGAACCCAGCCCAGGGGGAATGTCCCTTGCCTCCCTGCTCTTCTGTGCTTCCCCAGGTAGCAGGCAGCTCCTTGCTGCTTCTCTGAGGGGAACAGCTGAGCTGAGCTGAGATGAGTTGTGGGTGGGACTGGATCCCTCAACCCCCTCTTTCAAGATGGAGCAGAGTCTCCCTAGTGAGCTCTGGCCTCGGACCTGGAGGACCCAGCAGCAGCAGTGTTGGGTGGGTTCAGCATCCCCATCCCGAAGGAGGGGACTGTGGGATCTGTTTGCCGTAATGGAGCTCCCTACTGTTTTGTGTGTTTTTTTTTTCTTTTTGTATTTTTGTTTTATTTTATTCAAAATAATAGTAATAAAAGAATCACCTTCATGCGTAAAATGGCCACCGGACCATTCCGTGCGTGCACGGCACTTTCCTGAAATGGAAAAGGGCAGCTGGTCCGCGCATGCACAAAATGGCCACCACGCATGTGCAGACTGGCTGCCCTTTCCCAAAATGGCACCGATGCTGCAGGCGCCATTTTGGGAAAGGGCGCCCGTGTCCAGAACCATTGGGTATTTTCAGACGTTACGAGATCACAGTGAACCACGGTGAATACCCACCTGTGGTCACCGTGACTCGCATGTCTGTTTGGCGGCCACCAGATGTTCGCCACAGTCAATACCCACATGGGGTCACTTTCAACCACGCTTCCCAGGCTAGCCGCACCAATTCCCCGGGAAGCGTGGTGAAAGTGATCCCTGGCGGGGATCAAAGAAAAGTAACGTCTGGTCGGTCGCCGCGGCCTGGAATCACCGGCGGGATTCTGGTCCGCGGCGAATTCGGCCAGACGCTACGGCGGCATTGGCCCCACTGCCTGCCCGTTTCCCCAGAGGGCGGGCGGTGGGGAGCGTGGAGGGGGTGGGACCATGCGGCCACACGTTGCGCCGCGTGGCCCCTCCCCGATTCCCCGTCGGGATCCCCCGGCATGTCTGTTAGGGCGTGATGGGGTCATCCCAGCGGGGGATGACTACATTGATTTCGTGACGGGGCCAACTGGCCCCGTCACGTCTGAAAACACCCATTTTCTTTTGCATACACAGGTGTTAAAAAAAATAATGTATTTTTCTGAAGAAAAATGGGTGCTTTTTCTTTATTTTTGTCCATTTTCATCACTTTTGCCATCCGTTTCCCTATTTTAATGACTAAAACGAACGAGGTTTTGTTTGTTTTAGTAATCAAAGTAGCATAAACATATCGCACACCCATAATATGTGCCTCCCAACAGTCCCTGTAATGTTCTGGGATCCAGCAATAAACAGCCAGGAATTCTAAACGTATCTTTTATTTTAACTCTAAGCCTAAGCCCTGTACAAGTGCTCTGTGATCAGGCCTCCCAGTGGACTGCTCCTTCCCCCAAACCCTCTCTAGGCTGTATCCCTCAATTCCTGGCCTTACATTCCCTGCAAGGCAGTGGCTCTAAAGCCTAGCAATCATTACGGTACCGACTTAGAAGGGACCAGTCCCCCTTCGGCACGAATCCCACCCTCCCTCTTTCAGGGGTCAAAGACTCGCCTTCAGGAGGGGGGGGGGGGGCATTCAGGTCTCAGGAACCTCCTTCCCAGTTGCTTCCCAGGAGATGCCACTGGGGAGAGGGTGGAATGACAAGAAACTTAATTGGGATGAGATGCAGGGGAGCGAGCGTCTGTCCCTCTTTCTGTACTGGGAACGTTGGGAGGGGTGTGCGTGGGAGGGGGGGCGGAGTTTATTGGCTGAGGGGCAGGGCTTATTGGCTGAAGAGGCGGGGCTTTTCTCTTTGATCATTGGACATTTGAGAGGTATGGAATGGACGCCCCCCCCCCCATGCTCTTGGCCCTGGTGCTGCTACACTCTTGCCTCTCCAGTGACTGCAGGAGAAACAGGGATCCGAGCGGAGTAGCTGCCGTTCCCACTGTCGCTTTCCCCTCCCATCCTCCTTTGCGCCTAGTTGTGGCAAGGCCGCCCTATCGGACCTCACAGCAACGACACCCAAGTGCTTCCCACTCGTGGCAACCGCCTCATCCCCTCACGACCCCGCCATGAGTGGGTATTGCCGATTATTATGAATCACTCATATAGCAACAGCAATTTGCCTGGTATTGTACAGTCATGAAACAGATCTCTGCCCCCGAGGGGCTTACAATCTAGCAGGGCTGGGACATGGGGACAAATTACGGGTTAGTCCCCGCCCCGGTTTCGGTTTAAAGTTTTTTACAGATTTAATTCTGTATCTGTATTTTAGTTCTGTATTTAAATCCACTGAAACCTTTAAAGCATTTCCCCCTCCATCCTTCGGGGCCCTATTCCCCCCCCACATCCTCACCCCCTGGGGCCCTGATGTACTTACCGGCCTTGGAGGGCTTGATGGAAGCTCCGCCTGCGTGTGTTGTCTCCAGGCAGCCATGCTTCACAGCACGCATGTGGAAAATGGCCACCTGGGCTGCTTTGCAGATGTGCAAAATGGCTACTAGTGTTGCTCTGCACATGCACAAAATGGCCGCCTGGGCTGCTTTGCAGATGTGCAAAATGGCTACCGGGGTTGCTTTGCACATGCACAAAATGGCCGCCCGGGCTGCTTTGCAAATGTGCAAAATGGCTACCGGGGTTGCTTTGCACGTGCACAAAATGGCCACCCGGGCTGCTTTGCAGATGTGCAAAATGGCTACCGGGGTTGCTCTGCACATGCACAAAATGGCCGCCTGGGCTGCTTTGCAGATGTGCAAAATGGCTACCGGGGTTGCTCTGCACGTGCACAAAATGGCCGCCTGGGCTGCTTTGCAGATGTGCAAAATGGCTACCGGTGTTGCTCTGCACATGCACAAAATGGCCGCCTGGGCTGCTCTGCACATGTGCAAAATGGCTACCGGGGTTGCTTTGCACATGCAAAAAATGGCCGCCCAGGCTGCTCTGCACATGCACAAAATGGCTACCGGGGTTGCTTTGCATGTGAACAAAATGGCCTCCCGGGCTGCTTTGCACATGTACAAAATGGCCACCACCCGTAACCAAAACAGCAGCAGCCAAAATGATGTCACCGCCGTTTTGGTTAAGGGTGGCGGCCTTTTTGTCCATGGGCGCTGTGGAACAGGGCGCTCGGCAGGCTGGAGGCCCCCGCACAGCAGCAGGAGGCTGGCGGAGCTTCAATCAAGCCTTCTGAGGCTGGTAAGTACATACCAGGACCCTGGGGAGGGGAGGAAGGGCAGGAATCTGAAAAATATGGATCCGGAATGGTCTTTTCCAGGTCGTTACAGTTTAATCCGAAACCGAAAGTCCCATCCCTACAATTTGGGGTAGACAAGGAGTGAAGTTTTTGGGGGATTTTAATATATTTTTATGTGGGTTCCCCCCCCCCATGGTTCTTATTTTGTAAGCCACCCTGAGCCTCATGGAAAGCGAAAGGTATAAATTTGAATAAACAAGGCAGAAGAGGATCAAGGCTACATACATTCCTATTTTACAGATGGGAAACCGAGGCTGAGTGACTTGCCTCATGCCACCCACGGAATTTATGGCTAACACGGGATTTGAACCCTGGTCTCTCAGGGCCAATGCATTAGCTGCTAGGCTACACTGGCTAGAACTGCCAACCCCTTTTGTGTAGTAGCTACCTTGTTGCTGCGCATGGGGAAACTGGTTGCACCGACAAACATGACAAGTAAGTGCTCACTTTGTTCTGAGTCATGGCTGTTAACACTAGGGTGGCCACCTACGCACATTTTAAAGGAACACTTATGAAAAATACATGTTGCGGGGCCTGCATTGCCAATGCAGGCCCTGCAACATGTATTTTTCATAAGTGTTCCTTAAAAAATTGCATAGGTGGCCACCTTAGTTAACACCTTTGCGTAAGGGCTGTGAGCTCATATGCAAACTCCCTTTCCCTGATAAAGCTCTTTCCAATTCATAGAATAATATACAGCTTTCGTTTTGAAACGTCTGGCCTCTCTCACCGCTCCCACCCCTAGAGCGGCCATCCCTCCCCTTTACAAGAGGATGTTTATGAGAAATACATGTTGCAGGGTTGCATTGGTTCCAGTGCAGCCCCGCACCATGTATTTTTAATTTGTGTCCTCTTTTAAAGGGGAGGGATGGCCACCCTACCCACCCCTGCCCCAGGCATCTGCCGCCTCTTCTCCCCCCCACCCTCACAGCATCCCCTAGGCCGGCTGAGCGGAACCTTTCTCCTCTCAGGGGCCGCTTTGAAACGGATTACAAGCTCCAAGAAGCCACAAGGAAGTTGGGGGGGGGGTGCACTTAGGAAAAGGAGGGTCCCCTCCTTTTGTGCCTGCCCTCGTCTCTGCTCCCTTCCCCTGAGCTCAGGCTTTGGCCCCTTTTCACACACTGCTAAAATGGGTGTTACATTTTTATTATATACATGTTGCAGGGCACCCATAGAGCAGCCCTGCAACATGTATAATGTAATGTAACACCCATTTTAGCAGTGTTAAGGGTGTCTGTGTGAAAAGGGCCTTGCAGTGCTTGGGGGTTAGGAACTGGATCCACCAGGGGGGCAGATCCAGGAACTGGATTAAGGGGCCACATAAAAAACTAGCCACGGGCTGCATTCGGCCCCCGGGCCTAAGGTTCCCTGGCCATATTCCCATTCCCACCCCCACTTGGGTGGCCACCTATGCACATTTGTAAGGAACGCTTATGAAAAATATATGTTGCAGGGCACCTAGGTGCCAATGCAGGCCTGGGAACATGTATTTTTCATAAGTGTTCCTTAAACATTTGCATCGGTGACCGCCCTACCACACGTCCCCTTCTATGCAGTCCCTCCACCACGCGTCCCCAAGCACACGACAGCCCCTTGGCTGGGGCATTGGAAGAGGAGGTGAGTCCTACATCCCAGTCCCCCTAATTCTGGACCCTAATTAACCCCCCCACCCTGCTTGGAAGCCAACTGAAGCTCGCCAAACTGCGTCCCTCTCTGAGCCGACGTTCAGAGAATGGGCCATGATTTCTGGGAAGGCCAAAGGAAAGGGGGTGAGAGAGAGGGGAGCTGCTCCCATTTCTCAGAGTCCAGGGCCCTTATGAGAAGCCGGGGAGCAGCGAGGCCTCGGTGTGGGCATGCGATTGGGTTCCCAGACGCCCCTGCTTTTCCCAGCATTTGCTCCTTGCCAGGAATCCAGGAAAGGGAGGAGTCTGACTCTTTCTCCTGCCAGACCATATTAGGCCGTCGGGGGAAAGTCCCTTGCTGAGCCTGGCAGGGAACTAGACTCAGGCAGACAAGGACAGAGGGTTTGGAAATACCCTTGCAGTCCGGCTGCTGCTAGTACAGCCAGTGTGGGAGCCTCCATCCGGCAGATTTCCTACCTGAGGAGGCCCCTGACCCTCCTGCACCCCACTCTCACCCTTCCAAGCATGGGCAGGATTGGGGGTTCCTCCCTCTATTAGTTCTTCCCCCCCTTTTCCTGCTGCTGTCAAGCTCTGGCAATGCTGGGGGGAGTGTGGGGTTATATTGCTGGAGGGAGCGGGGCTCAGGCCTGACTTGGGGTGTGTCTGGAGCCAAGTGGGGCAGGGGGGCTGGATACCCCCTTTTCATTGTGTTTCTGCGGAGACTGTTGGCAGGACAAGGGGGGGGGGGACTCTCAAGGTTGTGTGTGTGGTTGCTTGTGCATGTGTCACCTGGTGCCTACCAGGCTGCCGGGGTCCCCACTCACTGTCCCCCCTGACCTTTTCCTTTGCTCCTGGCAGTTGCAGGTTTCAGAAATTTAGGCTCATCTTTGGGGTTGGCCGAGAACTCCCGCCCTGCTCGATGCTCGGGGATAGCGACCACGAGGAGACCACGTTGGGAGTTTAAAGAGCAGCTTTATGTTTGAAAAGGTAAAGTAAAAGGGCACCGAACGAATGGCCACAGGGAAATTAAAGGCCAACAAGCGCAAGGCTGACTCTACACTCGAGTCCTTTCCAAATGTAGGTAGAAGTCTTGATTACCGGATCGGAGTGTCCTTTCTCCGTCCCCCAGCCGGATGGCAGGGCCTCTGCTTAGGGTCCAGCACAGCTCCCCAAAAGAGAGCGCCCCTGCAGCTCCCCACGGTTCCCTTTGAGACCCCACCAGCTGCGGCAGGAACGTCCGTAATGTCCCAGGGAAGGGCACACAGAGTGTTGCCTCTTCCCCTGCTTTGCCATTGTCCCTGAGTGGGGTTCAGTGGCTCTGCATGTCCCGGGGTGGGTGCCTCAATGGCGCCCGTTAGCGGGTCATTAGCCATCTCCCGAATCACTCAGATCCGGCATGTCTGCCCCCAGCAGAGGCTTGCTACAAAAAATGAGCCACAAGTCACCCAGCGTTCAACAGTTGGCTGGCCCCAGCCACATTCCCATACACAGTCCAAGTGAGAATACATACGTGATACGACCTATTGATAATACAGTGATCATGGGGCTTAGCACCCCAAAACTAGCTGGGGCGTACAGCTCCATGCACCTGCAGTGGTAAAAGCAGACATGCACGCATGTAAAACCCACCTCTTCCTCGCCGCCTTTCCTGACACCTGTTAGAACTTCCCTCTCAATATTTACTGTCTGCCCTCCCCGCAGACTCCTGCCTAACCACAACCAAGCCAAGCACGTGCACCTGAGACCTCGCACCCGCTTGAATGTTATGAATCCCTTGTCTCTCCCTATGTCCCCTCTCTTTGTCTCCCTGTCCGTGTCTATTAGATTGTAAGCCGTAGGCAGGGACCGCGTCTATCTTATTGTTCTGTAAAGCGCCAGGTACACAGCTGGCGCTATGCAAATGCTAATAATAATAATAATAATACTTGTGCATGAACATGCATATGTGTGGGTATGTGCGTGTGTGCTTGCACAGATGTGTGTGCAAATGCACAAGTATGTGTGCTTGTGTCTGCACACATGGGTGTGTGTATGTGTATGATTGTGTGCACGTGTGTGTGTGAGTGGAGGGGCACAACCAGATTTTCTTAAGAAGAAGGATGTCCTAACCTTCCAGCAGTCTCACCCCCTCACTCCCCAACACCAAAGTAATCTCTCACCATCCCAAATACCCCCTTGCCCCCCTAGATGCTCTCTGCAGTGCCAGGCTGATGCTGCCACCCCATAAACATTGGGTGCAGTCGTGGTCTCATCTCAAACAGGATGTAGCCAAACAGGAAAAGATGAGATGACTGAGAGGGGATAGAGCAGGAGTTCGCAAATCCGTGAGTGGCGTGGAGGATGTATTAGGGAGCGGTTATTTACCCTTTTTCAAAATAACAGAACTAGGTGACTGTCACGGAGAAACATGGGGTCACACACGTGTAAAACGGGACTACATGTTTGGTAAATGTATGGTCCCAAAGGTTTCACATGGATGTAATGTTACAATACATGTACACTATGTAATCTCAAAGTCTCCACATGTTTGGAATGTTGTATCTGAGAATGGTAGAACTCAAATTGGGGCTCATACGTCATCAGCCTGTAGGAAGTGCACACAGATAACAATGTGTATTGGGCCCAGACGGGTGGCCAGAGACATTTGTATGTTAATGCAGGTAGCCATTTCATACGTGCAGAAAGGCAGGGAAGCCTGGAGAACTTACTAGCAGTCTCCGGGAAGAGATAAAAGGGGAGTGAGATACAAAGGGGAGAGACTGCTTGGAGATTTCTTGCAAAAGCCATCTTGAACATCTACATACGAAAGAACCAGCCTGATCACAGCAGGCTGGGGGAAAGAGCATGAAGTGAAAGAGATGATTTAACTCTTTGCCAAATAAGAAGCCAGAGCCCAGCCAGACGGTACCTTTATGGCTGAGAAAACCAGAACTTTATGGACTTTGCTTAGGGTAAGATTAATAGTTTAGGAACTCAACAATATAAGTTAGAAATGCGTCATATTTACCTTTTATTTCTAATAATACTCTGTTTCAACTATCTTGTTATGTAATCAATAAATATACTTCTTACTTTATAAAGAAGTGGTCTAGTGTCTAATATTGGAACACAAGTGAGCTACAAGAGCCCTCAAGCTCTTGCGAACCCAGAGAGTAAAGAGTCTGTAAACGGGAAGGATCGGGCCCTTGGGTGACAAAGGAGTTTCATTGTGGCACACTTGAATTAGCCAGTGAGAGAAACTGATTCAAGAGAACTGAGCGCAAGGGAAACTGAGTCACTCAAACCCGGTAAAGTGGGGGTGCGGACCCCCAATCCCGTGACAGTGACACCATGTGGAATTGACAGCAGCAGATTTAAAATAAAAGAAAAGGAAGTACATATTCCATCCAATGCACCATTAACCTGCGGAACTCATTGCTGAAGAATATTGGGAAAGCCAGTGGATAATCTCTTAGAGATTAGCTCCATAAATGGCTGTTAGTCAGGTTGCTCAGGGGCCATAACCTCTGACAGTCAAGGGGCTTGAACTGAACAGCAGGGAAAGGATTGCTCCATTATGACCTGTTGAGCACTTCTCTGAAGCAACCCAAGCTGCCGGGTGTTTGAGACGAGGTGCTGGTCTAGATGGACCATTGGGCTGATCTATTAGGGCAGTGACTCTTGTTTCCGTGCTCATCACACCTTTCTTGAAGTAGCTGTGGAGTTATTCCAGGTTTCCAACAGTGAGTAAATGACCTCAGAAGCTAGCCTACGCTCTCTTGAAGCAGATGTGAGGTTACTCCAGGTTTTTACCAGTGTGTAAGCAAGCTTAAAATCTAGCTTTTGCTCTTTTGGAGTGGGTGTGGGATTACTCTGTATTTACACCAGGTGTAAATGATTTTCGAATGTGGTTACTCCAAGTTTCCACTAGTGTGTAAATAAGCTTCATATCTAATCTCTTGAAATACAGGTGGGATTAATCCATATTTACCCTGAGGAACAAATGAGCTTAGCATCTGCTCTGTGCTTTCTGGAACCAGGGAGGGGTGGGGTTACTCCAGATATCCACCAGGGTGTAAATAAACTTCAAGTCTAGGTTATGCCACTCTCTTCAAGTAGACATGGAATTACTCCCTACTTACACATGGTTCAGGCTCTGCTCTATGCTCTATTGCAGTTGGAGGGAGGGGAATGTACTGCAGATTTACGTCAGGTTGGAATTGTGATCAAAACCCAATTCCCAGGAGGAAAGAGAGTCGAATATGAAGGAGTTAGACACAGGAGGAAGGAGGCCGCACAGACTCCATTAACAGAAACTGGCTCTTATTGAGAGCCGGGGTTGGCAAGGGGACCTCTGTTGTTTTTTCCCCCAGGTTCTTGGGAAGAGGTCTTGAAATGTCAAAACAAACAAAGAAGAATGGGTGTGTGTGTGTGTGTGAAATCTCCTGTCAGTGCTCGGGTGCATCCTGTACGGGTGAGAACGGAAGTCTCTCACGTAGAGGAAATTGCCTCCTCCTCGGCTGTGTGCGCGACTGTTTGTCAAGCTCAAAACCACCCTGCTGCAAAGGCCCCGCCTTAAATCACACACACGCACGCGTGCGCACCCTATGTTGGCATTTGCGAAACGCAAGGCCGTGTTATCGCACGCCAGGCGCCGATGGTTAAACGATTGCATCTGGAAGCCCACAATGCATCCGTCCCCTTCTCCCCGCCAGTTGCTAGGAAACGGGTGTTTGGTGACACTGCGGTGTGATTCACGTGGATGATGTTTACTTGTAAATATGTCGTTCGGGGGGGGGGGCGGGGGGAAGGAAAGCTTTTCCTGTGATCACTCCCTGACCAATATCGCATCGCCGAGATTCAGCTGGAGAAGAGGCGGAAGGGGCCCACAGCTGGCTTTGATTTGGCCCCTTTCCAGTTCCTGGATCTGAGAGTCGACCCGAAACGGCGATTTCGTAGCGAATGCTGTTTGCATCCAAACCACCCTCCCTGTGAAAACCTCCCCGCTGCCACTGTAGAAACTGAACCGGGCTTTACCACAGTGATTTGGCCTGGTTGGTGGGTGCTTTTGGGGACATGCCGGCACATTCGGCCCGCTGGCCAGACACGACAGCCATGCCGCTTGCTTTTCCTCTCGTCATCCCTCCGATCGGCAGAAGGGGACTTAGAGGCAAAAAAGGCACGGAGCCGGGGAAAGTGATGCGTCGGGATAAGAGCTGATCCGGGGAGCTAAGTTAGCGCTCGCGGGTAATAACCGTATTTCCAAGTACCGTGGTGGGCCCCCAACGGGCTGCCCAAGCCCTGACTGGATACCCAAATACCCCCCCCCCCCCAAATCCATAAGGGTTTGCCAATTTTCCAGTTACCAATCGGTAAGTTGGGATAGAAAAACCAAACCATCAGGACCAGGAGTCAATATTCCCAGAGCAGAAGTCAATATTCTGAGACTGGAAGATGACATTCCGGGACACCCGGGACTTCAATTGGTCACTAACCGGTTACTGATTAGTCCCTGGACGTTGTGCATCGATTGGAGCCCTGGAAATCTGATGGGTATGCCTGTTTTTGTGAGTACTCGTTTGAGCTCAGCTCTAACCAGGGCATGAAAATCCCGCCAAGTCATGGAAAGAAAGTACCAAAAGATTCTGGAGATTGCCAAAAATCACCGCTTTCAATCCCGAAAGCAATGGAATCACGAAAGGTGTCTTGGACTTGAACATTCTACTAAACATTCTGCAACATTCCAGACATGACAGGATTTCCCGTCAATTCAGGAACGGCCAATTTCGATTCAGCACTACCCTAGAAAGATGAGCAGGAAGGGAGCAGAGATTAGGGGGCACACACGTGAAAGGGTCGGGGTTGGATCTGCAGGACAAATTCACAATTTAACCCTCCTGTCCTCCCCTCTAAGCGACCGCCCAACCATGCATCATCCCCTCTTATGTATCCCTTCCCCGCCTCTCTCTGTGGTTCCACCCTTGCCCCTCAGTCAGGTGGAAACTGACATTTGCCCCCAGGTTGATGGAACTGGGTGTCACGGGTTGGAGGTCCGCACCCCCACTTTACTGGGTTTGAGTGACTCAGTTTCCCTCGCGTACAGCCCACTTGAATCAGTTTTTCTCTTTGGCCGATTCAAGCCTGCCACAGGGACAACCCCTTTGTCACCCAAGGGCCCAATCCTTCCCATTTACAGACTCTTTAATCTCTGGGCTCGCAAGAGCTTGAGAACTCTTGTTGCTCACTTGTGTTCCAATGTTAGACACAGACACTTCTTCATAAAGATAAGAAGTAAGTTTATTGATTACATAAGCAAGATAGTTGATACAGAGTGGTTACTAGAAATCAAAGGTAAATATAACGCATTCCTAACCTATACTGGTTGAGTTCCTAAATAAGCATCTTACCCTACCAAGGTCCATAAGTTCTTCTCAGCCCTTGATGTAAGCGACTGGGTCTTCAGTCTTAGAGTTGCTAGAAAGCAAAGTTATGCCTCTCAGTCCATGGTTCAGCTCAGCCCTCCTGGCTGCAAGACGTTGAGTGAGTTCCCGATAGTCCCTCTCCCCTCTACAACTCCTTATATCCCCAGGAGGAAACTCCTCGTATCTTCTCGAGGCTTCTAGAATTCCTTGTGTTCTCTTTTATCAGCTTTCTGTGTCTCTTGCACGTAGGCAATTGCTGCCTGCATTAGCATATTAAATGTCTCTGGCCATCCGTCTGGGGCAAATCCACAGACTGTCTTTCCATTTCCTGGAGCTTGGTCAAGTGTCACAGTCTTGATTTGAGTTTTACAGTTCTTAATTGTAACATTACATACATGTGGAACCTTTTGCTTTACATATTTACTAGACTTATAGTCTACATGTAGGCCAGTATCACACGTGTGTGACCCTATGTTCCTCCGTGACACTGGGCAGTTTGATCGTTCCGATCGGAATTCGGATCGGACGGTACCTTTCCGATCGGAATTCTGTCTGGAACGATCAAAATGAACATTGGTGCTTTCTGCGTGCGCAAAATGGCAGGTGTCGCCTCGGTGTAGGAGGTCGGCCATTTTGCGGGTGCATCGATTGTTCAGTCAGAATTCCAACCGAAAAACGATTTTGATCAGAACTCTGGCCGAAATTCCGACGACCATTCCGAGTTCGCAGAACTTTGCCGGAAAATTTGAATGACTGTTTCGAACCAGCCCCTTACTCATGCACAGGGTTGTCAGTTTTCCTTAGAGAATCCAGGGCAAAGAGGCTCTCACGCCCCGCCCCCCCCCCATCTGACATCCCCTTGCCCTTGTGGAGCGTTGTGACATCACAACTCTCCATGGGGGCAGGAACATCCCCATGAAAGGAAATGGGAAAGTCCCCATCACCCACCCTCTTTCTGCCACCCGGGCTTCTCCACAATTAACCTTCGGAACTCCTTGCCAGAAGATGTTGTGAAGGCCAAAATCATAACTGGTTTCAAAAAAAGAATTGGATACATTCTTGGAGGATGGTTGCTCAAGGGATGAGATCACTGGACTGCCAGGGCCAGGAATGAAGAGCAGGAAATTGATCGTGCTGTTGTGACTGTTTCTGTGACCTATTTCTTCTCTGATAAATATCTGTGGAGGAGGGTTTGGGACTCATCCCGCTTCAGGTCAGGACGGATTGCCCTTAATGACCTTGGAGGGCTCTTCCAAGCTTAGCATTCCGGAAGATCCGAGGAGGGGCTAAAAGCCATGGAGAACAATTGTAGGACTGATCACACGGAGCACTTCCAGAGAGTATGAGAAGGCCGAACTCCAGACAATTAGCTTGCTCATCTGTCAGCACATTAAACAGTTGGACGATAACGAAGGCAAACAGACAGCGGCTTAGCGACCATTGCAATGAGTCATGGGGGCAATGTCTCTGTTTATCCCCTTGTTTTTGGTATCTAATAGAGCAGGGTGTGGATCCTCCGGCCCACTGGCCAGCAGTTGCTTTATTATGGAGCCCCCTTTCCCATGCTTGGATCCTGTTCTCGCAGAATCCCTGCTGAGGGGGAGGGGCTCAGGTGAAGCGTAGGGAGGGTCGCCACTTTTGGCACTTTGACCCCAAGACTCCCACTTTGCCCTATGGGAGTCTCAGGGTCAAACCACAAGAGGTCGCAGCTCTAAGTGTGGGTCACAGCCAGTGCTGGGGGGTGTGTGTCTGGGTGCATGTCCTAATTATGGGACACACACACACCCCAGGGTAAGGGGGCAGGGTTTTCCTAAGCAGGGCCCCTCCCAAAGCTCTCAGCTAGCCTTGCTCTCCCCCCCACCCCAAAGATTGTGGTGCTGTCCTGGTTCTCAATGAGCCCCACCCCCCCAAGTGACGGCAACCCAGTCGGGAAGAGATTTTTAAAAGTTGGTGGGAGCAGCACTCCAGCCCTGCCTGCTCTGAAAAATTCCTTCTTGGTGGGGTTGGGGCCCTTTGTAAGTGTGTCACAGGTTGGAGGTCCGCACCCCCACTTTACCGGGTTTGAGTGACTCAGTTTCCCTCGCGGAAAGCCCACTTGAACCAGTTTTCCTCTCTGGCCGATTCAAGCCTGCTACAGGGACAACCCCTTTGTCACTCAAGGGCCTGATCCTTCCCATTTACAGACTCTTTAATCTCTGAGTTCACAAGAGCTTGAGAACTCTTGTTGCTCACTTGTGTTCCAATGTTAGACACTGACACTTCTTCATAAAGATAGAAGTCAGTTTATTGATTACATAAGCAAGATAGTTGATACAGAGTGGTTATTAGAAATCAAAGGTAAATATAACACATTCCTAACCTATACTGGTTGAGTTCCTAAATAAGCATCTTACCCTACCAAGGTCCATAAGTTCTTCTCAGCTCTTGATGTAAGCGACTGGGTCTCCAGACTTAGAATTGCTGGAGAGCAAAGACCTGTCTCTCAGTTCATGTCTTTCCAGCCTTGCTGGCTGCAAGATGGTGAGTGAGTTCCTGAAAGTCACTGCCCCTTCTGGGGTGCAACTCCTTATATCCCACAGGAGGAAACTCCTCGTATCTTCTCGAGGCTTCTAGAATTCCCTTTGTTCTCGTTATCAGCTTTCTCTGTCTCTGCAAGTAGGCAATGGCTGCCTGCATTAGCATATAAATGTCTCTGGGCACCTTGTCTGGGCCAGGGTTCCCAAATACACATTCTTTGCATTTTCTGGAGCTTGGTCATGTGCCACAGCCCTAATTTGAGTTGTACAGTTATACATGTGGAACCTCTTGCATTACATATTTACCAGACTTGTAGTCTACATGTAGGCCCGTGTTACACGTGTGTGACCCTATGTTCCTTCGTGACAAAGTGGCCTGAGTGAGTGGTGCTAGGAAAGTTTTTGAGTGGTGGGAGCAGAGTGCTGTCCCTGCTTTCTCCTCTTCCCACTCTGAAAATTTCCTAGCTGTGTTCCCTAGCATCCCGGCCCTGAGCTCAACAGAGCTAAGGTTGCCATATATGCACATTTTTAGAGGGCACTAATGAGATATAATGCAGCCCTGCAGCCTGCCTATCTCATATGTGCCCTTTAAAAATTTGCATCAATGGCAACCCTAAACGGAGCCTCCTCGGCCCTTGGTAGCTACACCGTCCTGGTCAGAGCGAGGCTAAGAGTCAAAGAGCCCAGTGGGTCAGTCCACGCAAGCAGTAAGGCAGGGTGCGGCATGCAGGGGTGGGGTTAGGAATGAAGCCAAGTCAGGAGCTGAGGGTGGGGTGGGGGTTTGAGTTGCATCTAAAATGTGGGGCAGGCAGTTTATAGTCTGAGGTCAAATTCCTGAGGTGGGCGGGGGGCAGGGGTGTAACCAAGGGAGACCCTGGGGGGCTTGTGCACCCCCATGCAAGGCCACTACCCCCCCCCCCCCAATTCCAATTCTCCTCTTTCTGTCGGCTTTTATCCTCCTCCAGTTGTGCCCTCCCAGCAAAGGAAAGTGTCCCCGAGATTGATCACATTCGAGAGTCCTTGGTGACGTCCCTGAAGAGGGGCGAGGCAGGAAGAGGCAGAACAGGGTAGAGAGCAGGGACCATGCATGAGCAAGGACTGGGAACCAATTCCAATCCCTTGACCCGGCTCTGGAAACTTAGGAACCTGTCCCACACCACGAAAGGGGCCAGCTGGACAGGTAGCTGTACAGTCTACCAGCAGCATTCCCAAACTGCCTCCGGCCAACTTGGTTCCTCAAGTTTGTAGTCTGGGGGGGTTACTCCTTGATTCGCAGCTCCATCTGGATGCCCGGGTGGCAGATGTGGGGCTACCCAAGGTGACGGTCTGAAGGCTGCAGCTGGTGCAGAACGCGGCGGCTCGTCTCTTGATGAGGACGGGCCGCCGAGAGCACATAACACCGGTGCTCCGTTCTCTGCACTGGCTGCCTGTTGCCTACCGGGTCCGATTCAAGGTGTTGATGTTGACCTTTAAAGCCGTATACGACCTGGGCCCCACCTACCTGCAGGATCGCCTCACTCCCCAGGTTCTGGAATGGCTGTTGCGGTCGGCCGGGGGGGGCGCCCTTTGGAGAGGGCGTTCTCGGTTGCCGATTTCGGTTGTGGAACTCTCTCTTGGCGGAGGTTCATTTGGCCTGGGGCCTTCCCGCCTTTAGGCCAGTGCAAAACTCCGGCACGGAGTTCCCCTGTGTTTGGTGGGGGGCCACATTGGAGAGGGCGTTCTTGGTTGCCGCACCTCGGTTGTGGAACTCCCTCTCAGAAGAGGTTCATTTGGCCCGGGGCCTTCCTTCCTTCAGGCGTCGGTGTAAAACTTGGCTGGTCTGCCAGGTGTTTGGTGAGAGAGACGGGTAGGGGGAGGGGTTGG
>QEPC01004837.1:2833885-2848066 GCA_003113815.1 Sphenodon punctatus | reverse complement strand
GCTGTTTGCCCAGGCCTTTGGGAGGGAGGGTGGGGGTGTGTGATTTTAATCCCCCGCCCATTTATTTATTTACTATTGTCTTTTAGCCCTGTTTTGTTTTATTTTATTGATGCATTTTATATTTATATTTTAACCGATCTTAATTGTTTTTATCATTGTTGTTAGCCGCCCCGAGCTGCATTGCAGGAGGGGGCGGGGTAAAAAATCTATAAAATAAATAAATAAATAAATAAATAAAGGGATGTGAATAAGAACATAAGAATCATAGAATTCTACAGCTGGAAGTGACCTCAAAGGTCATCTAGAAGGGCCATCCTGAGTCAGCTCAATGATCCATCTACCCCAGCATCCTGTCTCCAACAGTGGCTGACGTTGATTATTTCAGAGAAGTGCCTGATGGAGTGATCTATTTCCTGCTTTTCACTCCCAGCCTCCCACGTTCAGAGCTCTTCTCCCCTGGGCAGCCATTTATGGACTTATCCTCCGAGAACTTACACACTTGGCTTTCATCACATCCTCTAGCAATGAGTTCCATAAGTTCATTATTCATGGAGTGAATAACAACTTCCTTTGATTAGTCTGAAATCTGCTGCCAGTTAGTTTCATGGCGTGTCCCCTAGTTCTAGTATTTGGAGATACGGTAAATAACCGCTCCCTAGTTATTTGTTCACTGCTCACGATTTTGTAAATGTCTGTCCTCCCCCCCCAGTTTCTCTTCTCTAAACTAATTAACCCGAATGTACTGAACCTCACCGCCCTTTCCCAGTTCTGTCCTGCCCTTTTGGACCCATGGAAGACACAGAGCTGGGATTTCAGCAGAGGTTCTTTCAAGGTCACGTCCTTCAAAGATGCGTTTGGGAGCTAAGTGGGGACTGACCACGTCCACCTCTGTCCAGCTCCAAATCTGTGCCCCGGGCAAAAATGGGTGTCCCGGCAAGGCAGAGCTTCCCCCCTCCACCACCAATCTGCCCTCTGGTGGGAATAGGTAGGGCTGTGGGTAGATTACCTCACCGCTCAGAAGGTGCTGCCCCCCTCCCACCCACTCACATCCCAGCACTGGCTCCAGTTACGGGAAGGCATTTTTATATGGATCCTTGCACAGTGCTTCTCTGTCTGAGAACTGGCTGTGGGCCAAGGGGAGGCAGTGCAGCTGGGAGTGTGTGTGTGTGTGTGTGTGTGTGACAGAGGGGTTACACACCTGGGGATGAAGCCTGGGTGTGTTTGAGAGCCAGAGGGTGGTGTTGGTGTTGGCGGTGTGTCGTTAGAATGAGGCCGTGTAAGAGCAGGTGGGTGTGTGCAGATGAGAGTGTGCACGTGCATAGGAGTGTGTACTTATTTATCGGTTATTTTTAAATAATTATTTTACTCTTTTACCCTGCCCCTCTCACCTAATGGCGTCTCCGGGCGGCTTACGTAACGTATAAAACAGTGAAACAGTAAAACATAGTCATAATAATATAATATAAGAATATACATTATAAATCCTTCGCCCCCCCCCCCCCAAGGCTCTGCACAGATAGAATCAATGGAAGACGGACCGGGGGTGTCCTCCTCCCCCAGGTCCCTGCCCACTAACATCACCTCTGTTTTGTCAGGATTGAGCTTCGGTCGGTTCGACCTCATCCAATCCCCCACAGCTGCCAGGCACCGGGACGGCAACGAGACTGCAGGGCCTGGGGCGGATGGAAAGGAAAGATACAGCTGGGCCCAAGCCGTATCTCTCCTTTTCAATCGACACCAGCGGTTGACCCGACCCTGCATCCTGATGACAGTGAACCCCCCCCCCCCAGCTGCGCACGACCTCCCCCAGTGGCTGCAAATACACATTCAATAAGAGAGGGGACAGAATAGAACCCTACAGGACCCCACACGAGAGACCCCCCAGGGAACAATGTACAATCCCTGAGTATCACCCTCTGAGATCTGCCCGTCAGCTGTGAATGGAACCACTGCAAGACGGTACCAGCCACCCCAGCCAGGTCCCGCAGGCGAGTCACCAGCATCTCATGATTCATGCTGCTGAAAGCCGCAGATAGATCCAATAGGACCAGCAGGGTCACAGGACCCCTGTCCAACTCCACAAGGAGGTCATCGACCAAAGCCACAAGCGCAGGCTCCGTGCCGTAACCCAGACTAAAGCCAGACTGCGTGGGATCAAGGAAACTGGTGCGGTCCAGAGACGTCTCCAGTGGACAGGCCACCACCTGTTTAATCACCTTCCCTAAAAAGGGAAGATTAGAGACAGGTCGGTAGTTCGCCGGGGCACCAATGTCTAGCGATGGTTTCTTGAGCGGCTGGACCACGACCTCTTTAAGGCAGCCTGGCACCCTCCCCTCCCGAAGGGACAATCCCCACCAACACCAGCCCCAAAGTATGCAGGGGTGTGTGTGTGTGTGTGTCTGTGTGTATGTGTGTGTATGTAGGAGTGTGTGTGTGTGTAGGAGTGGCGTGTGTGTGTGCATGCGCACGTAGGAGTGGTGTGTACAGGTGTGCGTGTGTGTATATAGGAGTGTGTGTGTGTGTGTGTATGTAGGAGTGGTGTGTGTGTGCGTGCACACGTAGGAGTGGTGTGTACAGGCGTGTGTAGGTGTGTGTGTGTGTGTGTGTGTGTGTGTGTGTATGTAGGAGTGTGTGTGTGCGTGCGCACGTAGGAGTGGTGTGTACAGGCGTGTGTGTGTGTGTAAGAGGTGACAGTGAGCAAGGGTGTATATCTAGTGACGAAGGCATGTACAGGAGGTGTGCATGAGGTTGTTATCTAGGGTAGGAATGAGCATGCGCGTCTATAGTGGCGAGGTTCATATGTCTATAGTGGAGAGACTGGGTGTGTAGGGGTGAGGTTTGTGTGTGTGCGTAGGGGAGATATTGGGTAGATGTGAGAGCGTGTGCAGGTACGGTAGAGAGATTCCCGTAGGCACAGTGCCGTCGGTCTGCTGACACCCGGCTCTACCTCTCTTTCTCATATGACCCAGGCCCTGCGGCCTCGGTGCTTGCTCGATGCCTGGCTGCTGTCAGGGGCTGGACGTGGAAGAGCTGATTGAAGATGAATCTATCCAGACAAGACTGAGATGATGATGGCTGGGCCGGCCGTGTGATCCGGAGGGGATTGGGACTCCTGTTATTGACGGAGCCCAGCCCCCTCTGGTCAGTCAGGTTCACAGCCTTGGAGCCCTTCTGGATCCCTTGTTGCGCCTGGATTGTCAGGTTGCGGTGGTGAGGAGGCTGCAGCCTTTTCTTTCTGACTCAGACCTGGCCACCGTCATCCACGCTTTCATCACCTTGAGGCCAGACTACTGCAATGCGCTCTACGCGGGGCTGCCCTCGGGGATGGTTTGGAAGCTGCAGCGGGTGCAGCATGCGGCGGCTAGCCTTCTTTCAGGGGCGAGGCGCCGGGAACACGTTACACCGGTGCTCCGAAGTCACTGGCTCCCTATGGCTTTCCGGGCACACACACACACACTCACACACAAGGTGCTGGTTTTGACCTTTAAAGCCCCAAACGGTCTGGGTCCCACATACCTGGGAGACCGCCTGCCCTTCCATGCCCCACTGTGCCCCCTGCAATCAGCCGGGAGCACGTCCCTGTGGGGACCACCTGTTAGTTGTGTTCGTATGGCGAGGGTTTGCAGGGAGACGTTCTCGGCTGCTGCCCTGATGCTGTGGAACTCCCTTGCCCAAGGTTTGTTTGAGTTCAGGCCTGGGCATCTTCCAGAGGCAGTACAAGACCTTTCTATTCATTAGGGCATTTGGCGGGCAGGGATAGGGAATGGGAGGGTCGGTGGGTGTTTGGGGTAGGAGTTTGGGGTAGGGTTGGAAGAGCTGTCACAAATCAACGTGACTCTGGAGGAGGTTCTAGAGCAAATTGACAAACTAAATACTAACAAATCACTAGGACCAGTTGGCATTCACCCCAGAGTTCTGAAGGAACTCAAATATAAAATCGCAGACCTTCTGTTAGTAATTTGTAACCTATTGCTAAAATCTACCACCGTACCAGAGGACTGGAGGGTGGCAAATGTAACCCCGATATTTAAAAAGGGATCCAGAGGTGATCCTGAAAACTACAGACCAGTAAGCCTGACGTCTGTGCCGGACAGAATGGTGGAATCTATCATTATGAACAGAGGGTGATTTCAGAAGTGACGTGGTGAACGTCCACCACAGTCAACCTCAGTCAAACGCGGGGGGTGGTGAAAGCACCGTGTATGTCTGTTTGCTCGCATCCAGATGTTCACCACAGTCAAACGTGGCCCGGGGTGAAGCTAACCACACTTCGTGAGGTCGGGGCGGGAGGAGGTCCAGAAGTGTGGTGAATGGTCACCACGGCAGGGGTGAATGAAAAGTAACTTCTGAACGGAAACCCGCAGCCGCGGTGGAAGGAATTGACCCCAGCCGCGGTGCATTCTGGGGCTCGAACCGCGGTCCACGTCTCCACTGCATGTCTGTTGTGTTCCCCCGGCCCATGTTCTCTCTGATTGCCCCCGGGCGGTGGTCACGATCCTGTCACTTCTGTTGGGGCCGAACGTGTCACCACAGCCCGCGGTGAATCCGTTCACACCAGGGTGGGATTCACTGTGATGAATTGGAGCGCGTCACTTCTGAAATCACCCAGAATCACTGAGCATGTTGATAAACATGGCTTAATGGGGAAGAGTCAGCATGGATTTAGCAATGGGAAGTCATGCCTCACTAATCTGTTGGAATTATTTGAGGGTGTAAATAAGCATGTGGAAAAGGAAGAGCCAGTAGACTAGATATGGTGTACCTGGATTTCCAGAAAGCATTTGATAAGGTCCCACATAAAAGACTCTTGAGAAAATTAAAAAGTCATGGGATAGGAGGTAGTGTCTTACTATGGATCGGTAACTGGTTAAAGGATAGGAAGCAAAAAGTAGGACTAAATAGTCAGTTTTCACAATGGAGAGATGTAAAAAGTGGTGTGCCCCAGGGATCTGTATTGGGACCGGTGCTGTTTAATGTATTCATTAATGATCTGGAAAAGGGCGTTAAGAGTGAGGTGATCAAATTTGCAGACGATGCCAAGTTATTCAAGGTAGTTAAAACACGAGCAGACTGAAGAAATCTTACCAGACTGGGTGCCTGGGCAGATGAGATTTAATGTGGACAAGTGCAAAGTGATGCACATAGGGAAAAATAACCCAAACTATGAGTATACAATGCTGGGTACTAAGCTAGGAGTTATCACTCAGGAAAAGGACCTGGGAGTGACTGTGGACAATACACTGAAATCCACAGCGCAGTGTGCCGCAGCGGTCAAAAAAGCAAACAGAATGTTAGGAGTTATTCGCAAAGGGATAGAGAATTAAACGGAGGATGTCATAATGCTTCTATACAAATCAATGGTGCGACCGCAGCTGGAATAGTGTGTGCAGTTCTGGTCGCCCCATCTCAAAAAAGACATCGCTGAACTAGAAAAGGTGCAGAGAAAGGCGATGAGAATGATAAAGGGCATAGAACGGCTTCCGTACAAAGGGAGGCTTGACAAGCCGGGTCTCTTCAGCTTAGAGAAGAGAAGACTGAGAGGGGACATGAGAGAGGTTTATAAAATCTTGAGTGGTGCAGAACGAGTAGATAGGGAACGGTTATTTACCCTCTCAAATAGTACTAGAATTAGGAGACACTCCATGAAACTAGCCGCCGGCAGATTTAAAACAAATAAAAGGAAGTACTTTTTCACTCAACGCATAATTAACCTATCGAATTTGTTGCCAGAGAACATTGTCAGGGCCAGTAGAATAGCTGGGTTTAAAAAAGGACTGGATAAGTTCTTAGAGAATAGGTCCATTAATGGCTATTAACCAAGTGCTTTACAGAATGAACCTCTTACTGTCGGGAGCTGGGAGTGAACAGCGGGGAATGGATCGCCCATTGTGACTGTTGGTTCTTCTCCCGTGTGATCGATTGAGATTGGCCGCTGTCGGAGACAGGATGCTGGGCTTGATGGACCATTGGTCTGACTCAGTACGGCGCTACTTATGTTCTTATGAGTGTGATAGAGGGGGAGGGTGGGGAAAGGTTGGGGGCTTCTGTTTTTTAATGCTGTTTTTATATGTATTGTTTTTATTTGCTTCTTAAGCTGCCCTGAGCCATTTGGGAAGAGCGGGGTAAAAACTGAACCAGATAAAAATAAAATAGTAGAGAGACTGCGTGTGTCTAGGGGAGACGTGTGTGCGCGTAGCAGAGAGACTGCGTGTGTCTGGGGGAGAAGTGTGGGTGCGTCGTAGAGAGACTGCGTGTGTCTAGGGGAGACATGTGTGCGCGTAGCAGAGAGATTGTGTGTGTGAGAAGGTGCATGTAGGGGGAAGAGATTCTTGTGTGCCTAGCGGTGAGATTGTGTGTGTGTTTAGGGGAGAGGTGTGTGTTTGCATGAGGGTATGTCTAGAGGGGGAAAGGTAAGTAGGAGTGTGTCTGTGTGTCCTCTCTCCCTCTGTCTCTCTCTGCAGGGCCCAGCTCTTAGAAACAAGAGGGGTGGGGGCAGGCACCATCTACCTAGACTGAGCCCCAAGCTCCTCTCTCACCATTGGTCATCACAGTCTCTTCTTGCTCTGGTGGCGGGTTGCTCTGTCCTCTCTCCCAGGATCAGATGTGGTTTCTTCTCATGTGCACCCTGGCAGGAATCCCTGAGGGTTCGAGGAAGTATCTCTCTCACACTTCCTCATATTTGGGACACTGGAGGAGGGATTCTCTGTTTCAATCTGTCCTCTGTGTTATGACACTGTCGCTCTGCTCTGGGATTGGAAGGCACTTTTGCAGCTCCCACTTCCTGCCACTATATAGCGTTCACTGACTCTAGATTTGGTGAGAACCTGCCTTGGTTTTGCACATTTCGCTACAGTGAGGCAGGGGCTAGCCCAATAGTCCTGAGCAGGGATCTGGAGCAGTATTGAATGCTGATTCCCACGCCCCCACACGCCCAGCTTGGCTGGACCAGACATCCTGGGAAAACACCTCATTGCAGAAGGCGGCACCTGGCCTCCTTACAACTGAATGAATCATCAGCGTCTCACTTGGTTACTCCAGGGCAACTGAGGAATGTTTTATTGGGGTTATTTGCAAAACAAATGAAGGTTTCAGTTGTTTTCGTCAAAAGTTTTTCCACCATAGATTGGCCAGTTTTTATTTAACACGATATAGCCGTCTTCAAATGTTTTAATCCTCCCTGTTTTGAGTGGTGTTTTTAAGTTGCGTTTTATTGCTGTTTGTAAGCCACCGAGAGCTGCTTGTGGCAGGACGGGTGGGGTAAAAATATATTTTTAAATCAAATAAATAGATAAATATCAAAAGGACTATCTTGTTCTTTATAAAGTGCCAGGTACATGGCTGGTGCTATATAAATGTTTATAATAATAATAATAATTAATAAATAATTAATATAATATAAAATAAAGGACTGCTACCAAGATGGGCAAGGGAGGAACTAACAATAAGAGCTACGCGACACATTAGCAAAAAAATCTGATATAAACATCAAACGGGGTATGGACTGTCCTGACATTTTTGTTATATTACAAGGCTGCGGTACTGCGGGGAGTGAGAGAATGGCTGACAGCCAATATGGAAACCCTATGGATAGAGATTGAGAACGAGTTATTAAATACAAAAGACTTTACAAGTCATGTATTATTGCGGGGGGGGGGAGGGAGAGACAGGAGTCTAAACGGAATCAAGACCCCCTTCGCCAAACGGAAGATTGGCTTAAAGGAAATTCTTGGTCTGTCATAAAAGATAAATTGGACAAGCATCCAATGGGAATTCCAAATTTACACAAAAGTCTACAAGGCAAACTTATATGTAAAATACAACAATTGTACAGAGGGGAGGAATTGATCTCCTCTCTGCCAACTCCTCCCTGGACGCTCTCCAATCCGGCTTCCGCCCCCTTCACTCCACTGAAACTGCCCTGGCCAAGATCACCAATGATCTACTTGTCGCTAAATCTAGGTGCCTTTACTCCATTCTTGTCTTCCTTGACCTCTCTGCTGCCTTTGACACTGTCGACCACTCACTCCTACTGGACTCTCTCTGCTCCCTCGGCTTCTGCGGCTCTGTCCTTGACTGGGTCTCCTCCTACCTCTCTGACCACTCCTTTAATGTGTCTCTTCCCAATTCCAGCTCCTCCTCCCTCCCCCTCTCGGTGGGGGTTCCCCAAGGCTCTGTCCTGGGCCCTCTCCTCTTCTCTATCTACACCCTGTCCCTTGGCAAACTCATTGCCTCCCACTGCTTCCAATATCACCTTTATGCTGATGACACTCAACTCTATCTCTCCACCCCCTCTCTCCCCTTCTGTCCAAGCTCGCCTCATCAACTGTCTCTCTGATATCTCCGCCTGGATGTCCCGACGTCAGCTCAAGCTCAACATGGCTAAGACTGAACTCCTTCTCTTTCCTTCCTACCCTTCCTCTCCCTCTTCCCTCTCCATCCTTATTGATGGGGTCACCATCCATCCCGTTCCCCATGTCCGTAGCTTGGGCTTTGTCTTCAATACTCACCTTTCCTTTAAACCTTACATCGACTCTGTTGCCAAGTCCTGTCGCTTCGCTCTCCACAACATTATTCAGATTCGCCCCTTTCTCTCTGTCTCCTCAGACAAAACCCTTGTTCACGCCATGGTTATCTCTCGCCTTGACTACTGCAACCTCCTCCTTACTGGCCTCCCCCGCTCTCACCTGTCCCCCCTTATCTCCAGCCAAAACTTCACTGCTAGGGTCATCCACTCAGCCCGTCGCTTCGACCACGTGCAGCCTCTCCTCTCCTCGCTTCACTTCACTGGCTCCCTCTTCCCAAACGCATCCTTCACAAACTCCTGGTATTCGCTTACAAAGCCCTTCACAACCTGGCTCCCCCTTACCTCTCAGCCCTAATCTCCTTACACACTCCTGCACGCACTCTCCACTCCTCTGTCCCCTCCCTCGCTCTCCCTCGTCTCCCCTGCTCCCCTAACCTTCGTCCCTTCTCCCTTGCTGCCTCCCATGCCTGGAACTCCCTCCCTGCCCACACCCACCTTGCCCCCTCCCTCTGCACCTTCAAATCCCTCCTCAAAACCCACCTCTTCCTCGCCGCCTTCCAGTCGCCTGTTAGAACTTTCCTCTCAATATTTACTGTCTGCCCCCCCCGCAGACTCCTGCCTAACCGCAACCAAGCCAAGCACGTGCACCTGAGACCTCGCATCCGCTTGAATGTTATTTATCCCTTGTCTCTCCCTATGTCCCCTCTCCTTGTCCCCCCACTCCGTGTCTATTAGATTGTAAGCCGTACGCAGGGACCGCGTCTATCTTATTGTTCTGTAAAGCGCCATGTACACAGCTGGCACTATGCAAATGCTTATAATAATTAATAATATAGAAAGCCTGGTGCGAGCCCCTGTGAATTATTTACAATATTTGCAGCTCAAACATTTCATTGATGTGCCCCCATCTAGGCAAAACTACATGAGACTGGTATATCTGGTAGATGCTGGGACCGGGGTCCCAAAAAGGGGTAATCTCCAGACTATCTAAGGTATTAGTAAATTTGTTACTCTGAGACCCCAGCATATATTAAAAAATGGGCGGATGAATTAAATAAACACATCTTGGTCTGAGGAACAAGTGGAATTGCTAAAGCAACACATGCACAAACTGGAAGTGAAAGCGCCTCAACTAAAATTAATAATTAGATTCTATAGAACACCACCTTGGCTGGCAAGGGTTGGTATCACTCTGTCTTCTGAATGTTGGCATGGATGTGGTGAGGAAGGATCATTATTACATTGCAGCTGGAAGTGTGTGGAAGTAAATCCATTCTGGAAAACGATCCATAGTCATATACTTAATATTACAAAATCTGTCATACCTTTCACACCAGAGATGATGTTGCTGGGAGTATATCCTAAAATTAAGTTAATGGATTTTCACAAAGACACTATAGTTATGTTGATACTTGTGGGAATAAATGTTTTAAGGTGAAACTGGAAGAACGCACCTGGATTAACAGAGGCCGCAAGGATTAACAGGGTGTGGTTTACTTTTTCTATGGAGAAACGGAGAGGAAACTTCCATAGCAGACAAAAAAACTTTCTGGTTTACATGGTCTCCAATCTGGGATTTCCTACAAAAATACAAGAGACCAGATGGAAAAGTACATTATCTGCATGAGAAAGACATGATTTGATCTGCCATACAAAGAAAATAAGAAACTCTTTAATCTCTCTCTTGCATAATAAACGTGAGTGGGAGGGAGGGGGGCGTGTGTGTGCCTAGAGGAGCTGTAGGTCAGAGGTGGGAGGCTTAGGGGCCAAATGTGGCCCACGGCTAGTTTTTATTTGACCCCTCTCCAGTTGCTTCATTTCCTGCCCCCAAGCCCCGAGACTGAGCTCACTCAAGGAAAGGGAGCAGAGAGGAATAGGGGATAGATTCAAGGCACTGATCGTCTGGACGCTGTCCTCCCTGAACACATCCCTGCCTCCAGCTTCCAGACGGCCCTCAGAGCTTGGGATTCCTCTTTAAAGCGGCCTCTGGGAAGGAAACGTTTGTTTTCCCCATCCATGTTATAGGCTTTTCACCGCTGCAGGTTTTCAATAAGAGGCTGGACAGCCCCCCCGCTGGGAACGATGTAGTTGTAGGGTGACCAGATATGCACATTTTAGAGCTCTATGATTCTATGGTCGAGACTCTGAAACCATGAAACATTCTGAATGAAAAGCGACAATTTTCACCCAGTTGGACAAAGTGACGGAAAAAACAACCAGATTTCAGTATTTGAGTTGGGGATGGGTGGGAGAGAATGGGGTTTCTGAACAAAGGCCTCCCCCCTAAACTGTACAATAGTCAACAATAGATATTTCTCTTTCGGGTCCCCAACACCATTTTTATTGGGGGGGGGAGGGGGAAATGTTAACAGCGAACTGCTAGTGATTAAAAAAATTCAACCCATTCTACAAATGTGCTGTTGTCAGCTGAGGCAAGCAATGGACTCTCTATCTGTCCATCCCCGATATACATCTTCTTTCTCCCCGTGCACACTGTCTGTTAATTATTAATATTTTGTTGCACCAACAATGTGCATGGTACTGCAGACTTATTCACCGTGTTTCCCATATTGCTGTCAATGGGGCTTATAGTCTAGGCTGGAGAAGGGAGAGGGGAACATAGAGAGAGACAGGGAGGCATCTCATAAACATGAGATGTTTTGCAGGGGCACCTGCTAAGCTTATTACAAGGAGGGGAAAAAAATCTATTGATGTGTCTGTCTGCTTATTTCGGTCTGTCTCTGTTTCATCTATCCATACCTGTCCACATCATCTCTCTCTCTCTCATATACAGCCGGCGTGGATAATCTCCCCTTCCCCTTCCCACAATCCACTTGGGAAACTCCAAGGGTTTGAATAGGGAAGAGGGGAGAGAAAGAGGCTCTCAACTGGATGAAGATTTGTGGCTCCTCTTAGGATTGGGAACTTTGGCCATCCCTGTCCTAGGGGGTTCAGGAGCGTGGCCACAATTCCTTTGGTGGCCAATAACCCATCTCCCACCTTTTGCTTCTGGGGAAGGGAGGCACGAGACGCGCCTCTCCCCCCTGCCCCTGTTTAGAGTTTGATGGACTAAACTGCCTCCGGCTCAATGCAGTGCTGGAATTCTGCTGTTAACTTGGAGAAATCGTCCTCAGACAGACAGACAGACAGATGATGTTCACCCGGGGCAGCCCGGCCCAGCCCGGCCCAGCCCTGCCCTTGTGGAGCAGCCTGGCCAGGTAGAAAGGGAAGAAGGGGAATCCCAGTTTATTCCTCAGTTTCCTGCTGGGTGGCAGGAGGAAGTCAACTTTATTTATATCCCGCTCTGAGGTGGCTAACAACAAAAGTAGAAGACATCCGGAATACAGTAACAATTATAAATTCAACACAAACAACACAACCTCAATGACCCCTCAATTTACACAACAACATACCATTTCATTTTTAACCATACCCTCCCTGTCCCTCACACAATCCAATATAAGAACAACAATTCAATAATATTACACCGTATCATAATCAAACCAGTCCTTCCATAATCTCCATCCCTGCTGCCCCCAAGGAAGGAGCCCAACACACCCACCCCTTACCCTCCTGCTCTCACCAGGAAGGGGGTACCTACCATCCACAGCAGTGCCCTAGTACAACAACAATCTAACTATTGATTAAACGGTTCTAAATCAACAAAACAAACCCCTCTACCCCTTGAGCTAATTCCAAAAATCACGCCCCCCCCATCCTTACCCCACGGCCCCCCACACCTTCCCCTGCTGCCACCGGTGGTTGGTGCTGGGGCTCCTCCCTCAACACCCTAATCCTTTGCTTCCCCCCCACACTAACTGTCCATGTTGTGGTAGCAACAGCACAACGAGCCCCCTTGGTGATCCGGCAGGTGCAAAGCCCCGGTAAGTCTGTTCCCCCAGACGCCGCTGGCAGCATGGTGCCTGATGCTGTGTCTGTCTGGCAGAAGGGCCCCCGGGCAGCCCGGTTTGGCAAACGGCCCCAGCCAATGGCTGACACCCTTTAGGTGTCGCCCTTTGGGCTGGGCGCCCACAGGGCCCCACCCTGGGAGTTGTTACCTGGGGAAGGGGAGGGAAGAGCAGAGCCTGGATTTTAGCAATGTGGGTGACGGGGGAGCAGAGGTTGGAATGGGCCCTGGTGCAGAAGGTGGAGTGGGGCTAGGGTTGCCACCTATGAAAATGTTTAAACACTTTGGAAAAATACATCTTGCAAGACGTGCGTGCATTGGCATCTATGCAGGCCCTGCACCTGTATTTCTCCTAAGTGTCCTTTCAAAGTTCTCCTAGGTGGCGGCAACCCTAACCAGGCCCCACTGAGACACTTAGCAAGTCTTCAGTGGGTGTTAACCACCCATTGGCCTATGCACACATTCCACATGCATGTGGGCTCCCCAGGTCTCTTGTCCTCTCCAGCAGCTGCAACACCTGAACCTATGATAGCCACACCTCTGCAGCCAGGGGAGGGAAACCCAGTTGGCTCAGGGGGGAGGGGCAAAGGAATCATGGTTGGGGCGGGGATCGGTTCCCACCCAGCTTTTACAGCCGGGGTGGGGTGGGGGTACCACTTAGGTGGGTCTCACCCAGATAGACTAGGGCTTAGGGTGTCCTTCTCTGGTGCCTGGGATGAAATAGGCCTTGGGATGCCACCGTGTCTGCTCTGTGAGGCTCTCATGAGTTGTTGAGGGCTCAGCTCTATGGGGCTACATGGGAGTCTGCTCTGTGGGGCTCTCATGAGCGGTGTGTGTGGGTCAGGTGTCCTATGCAGGTCTGTGGGGGTGCCTTTTCCTTGGGATTCTGTGGCGATGTGGGGGGTCTGGTTTATGGGGATGGGGGCGGTGTCTTTTCTACAGGGCTCTGTGGAGCTGGGTGGGGGAAATTGGCTCTGTTGGGCTCTATAAGGCTGAGAATGGGGTGTCCATTCTCTGTGGCTCCATGGAGCTCTAGTTATATGGGGCTGTGGTGCTTGTAAATCAGGGATTATGGGTGTGAGCCCACTCTCAAGCCTATTTAAAATGAACATAAATGTACGTATTTGAGCACATGCAAATGTATGCAAATGAGCACTGGCTAGCTTTCTACCCGGCAGAGATTACGGGGCCCCTCCCAGCATTCCAAGTGCATAATGGGGTGGGGGGGTCCCTGCATTCAGGCCAGGAAGCCAGGGCAGTAGGGTTAGGGCTTGGTTAAGTCTGGGGTGCACTCGCCCAGATAGGGTTACCACTTATGCACATTATTAAGGAACACTTATGAAAAATACATGTTGCAGGGCCTGCATTGGTGCCTAAGGTGCCACTGCAGGGCCTGCAACATGTATTTTTCATAAGTGTTCCTTATAAATCTGCGTCGGTGGCCAACCCGACTCCCAGATGGCTTGCCTGCAAAACGCAGCCTGAAGGAGCATCGGAATGGTGGCTTGGTAGCCAAGTGGGTGTTCTGGCACGTGCCCCTTCCAGGAACCCAGGCGAACTGTGTAAACATGTACGTGTGCGAGTCCAGGCACGGGAGGAGAGGAACCCAACGCATGTCACATGTTTGCCGACGCAGCAAAAGGGGGGGGGGGGGTGACTCACGCACACGCTGGCAGATTTCAAGAAGCAAACAAAGCGAAATGAAACTAGAGTGGGCCGGCCTGGAGCGGGAGGGGTGACACACAAGAGC
>QEPC01004837.1:2796737-2809323 GCA_003113815.1 Sphenodon punctatus | reverse complement strand
TGAGATATACTGGGGTCAGGGGCGATAGGATGGGCGAGCTGAGCAGATGGAAGGGAGAAGAAATGGTGCAGCAGGTACAGGGAGCTAAGCAAGTGAATGGATGGGGGCCAAGCGAAGGAAAGTGGGTGGGGAAGGGCAAAGCAAGCAGGAAGCCAAGAGAAACAAGAGACACGGAGACACAAGAGAAAGTGTTTTTCTATCCAGGCAGAATAGATGGGGAGTAAGGAAGGTGGGAAATCCTCCAAGAAGATCCTGGTCTAAGAAAGAAATTTCCATATGAGACAGTTTGAAAACCACTGAGATAAAGACTCTGGCTGTTGCAATCACATAGAAAGAACCAGCACTTTTGTTCCTCCTTTCAATGAAAAACAACGCAGGTGGATGGGTGTAATCGTAAGAGATGAAGCCCCACATTGGACCCCCTTTGCCTCAGATCCACGCCTGCCTGTCTGTATGGTGGCTGCCAGATGTTTGCCATGGGTTGGGCCAGGGCAGCGCCGCACAGCATCATCCCCATAAATGCAGAGCACACTGTGTGGGTTAACCTTGCCCAACCCAGGGCAACGAGTTTCCACGGGACGCCTCCTGTGTGAAAAGCCCCCGGCAGCAACAAGGCCACAGTGCCAGCAAGGATTGGGCCCCTGGAGGAAGCTGTTGCCAGCCACTTATCAGCTGTTAAGAGCGGCCTGCCCCCTTCCTCACAAACCCCCGCCTCAGGCCCCGCCCCCTTCCCCCACAAACCCCGCCCCCGCACCTGGACGCTCTCCTTGAGCTGCGGCAGCAGGTATTTGTAGCGCTGCACCGGGTCGAAGTCCTGCACCTGCGCCTGCGCAGTCCTGGATCCTCCCCAATCCTGCACTCCGGATTGCCCCGGCAGCGGGACTTGGGTCTGGTTCACGACGGACCCTACGTCCCGGAGCGTCAATTGAGGCGGCACAGGGACCGCGGCGGGCGGCACGGGGACTTGAGGCTGCGAGGATGGCGGCGGCGGCGGCTGTTGCTGCTGCTGCTGTTGTTGTTGTGCCGCCATCTTCCTGTCCGATTCCCGGCGTGCCCCGCGGCTGAACGGACTACCTCTCCCGGCGTGCCCCGCGGCTGAACGGACTACCTCTCCCGGCGTGCACTGCGGCTGAAGGGACTACATCTCCCGAAATGCAACGCGGGAATGTATTTTAAAAAGGGACTTCATCTCCCGGAATGCACTGCGTTTTGTGTGTGTGTCGTCTCACAAATGGGTTTTGCGTATGTGCCCTAGCCATGTTCAAATTTGAGTTTCCCCACACATATGTGTAGAGAACGCTAACTCTTCCCCGCTCTGTTTGTTTCTTCTAACCTATGCAAAATTTTAAGGAACACTTATGAAAAATACATATTGCAGGGCCTGCATGGGTGACCAATACAGGCCCTGCATCATGTATCTTTCATAAGTGTTCCTTAAAAATGTGCCTAGGTCCTTCCAACCCTGAATCCCAAAGTGAGGGTGGATGGGAGGGTGTCCTGAGAAGGTACTGAGCCTCCTTAAAGAGCCTTGGTTACAAAGAAGTAATTGTGCCTTTGCGTGGCCCCGTAATTCTCACAAATGGGAGAGCACCAAGCTTTTCTGGAGGCAGAAGGAATTCTTCATATAATAAAGGAATGCTGAGACGGCCACAAATGAACAGAAAACAACTTGCTTAGTGCAGCTAACACTAACAAATTTTCTATTTGACAGTATTCAGGATAGCCTTTCCTAGGCACACAGCATCCTGGGATTGTAGGTGCAAAGCAGAATGATGGATGAAAGCATGCCTAGAAGACCATGTTGCTGCTGCCCTGCTGATTTCTTCCGCAGGGATGTATGAGAAGGCTGCTGCCACAGAGGCACCCACGGCCCTGACTGAATGTGCTCGGATAGGAAAAGGAACCGCTTTTCTGGATAGCTGATAACAAAGATGAATGCGCTTAATCAACCGTTTTGAAATAGATTGGAGTGAAACTTTTCTGCCTAGTAGATTCAACTGTGAATATGATAGGAAAAGAACGTTAAGATGTACAAAAGGAATCAGGCCTATTTAAAATAAATCAAAATGCATTTCACATCAAGCGTGTGCCAAACCTCTTTTAAACTCAGCTATACTGCTGGCCTTGACCACCTCCCCTGGCAGGAATTGTTTTACTATAGGGTAGGAAAGAACTTTGACTATTCCGTTCAAATTCAGATATCTTGAAATTGCGGACGAATGTACCCACAGAGATGAGGTAGACAATCCAGATTTGGCCAGAGGCAACATATATTCTAGAACACTGAATGTGCAGCTAGTTAGTGGAACTGACTGTGATTACCAACCAACAGTTAAAACTTTTCTATTTTAAGCCATATGATTTACTTGTGGAGGGTGTAATGTCACAGTCCGGTACCTTTTTGAATCTCAGCAGAAAGAGATGTACACAATGCTGTAAGTTTCAATATGGGGGTGCCAAAGAGTGCTGGGGTTGTGAATCCCTGTCCTCTCTCACCACGAATGAAACCTCGTCCAGAGGAGGAGCGGGCAGATATCTGTGGGTATTTTGCTTTCTACTTGCCCTTGGTGGGTTTCTTGTGTTTCTCCTGTTGTGGCATTGGGGACTTTGAAGATATAGTGCGCCTTCTCTGAAATTGTATTTTCTATATTGAACTTAGAGAGAAATATCTGGCTTCGGCGGTTGTTAATACTTTAGAATATTTCAATCCGTTTGAAAAAACTATCTGGATCATACAGAACAAATCTCCGAAGGTTTTTAATTCCTTGGCAAAATATGTGAATGCCACTAGGAAGAGCCATAGCAGGATAGGGTACAAAAGTAATTTGTACTTTTTTTCTAAATTCAAATTCTGTCTTGTATGATTTTATAAGAAGTATCGTAAGTGCACGTATGTATGTACAAGATACGTTTATCTCATTTTAAAAATCTATTTATTTACAATTGTCTTAATTATTTGCTATTCTTGTTTGGCAATGTGCCGTAATAAAATCTAGTATTACTGTCGTGGCACTCTACGGACTACTGGAGTTACTTTGGGAGTTTCTGGTGTTTGAGGCAAGGATAGAGACTTGGCGCATACCGTAACAACTATCTCCTTGGCACCCACGCTGGGTACGGATTGTACTGTCAACGCCAAGTCGGAAGAAGGGCGGTTGGAGACGGCTGTCTTATGTTTCCTAGCTTTATCCTCCCTTTTTCTCCAATTCCGCCAGTAACGCTGGCAATCTCATGCTGCTCGCTTCATGGGCCCTGGGGACTAGGAGGCAGCAATGCTTGCACTAAAAGGCACAGACTATGCGGATCCTCGGTAGCCATCATTCTTTCACAGGTCTGGCAATGTTTAAAACCCTACTTTGCGTCCATCTCTGTCATAATTAATAACTTTCAGAAAGAAACGGCTAGGATCTGAGGAGCTAACTGCAGAGCAGTTGAAAGGAACTAACGGTGGGAGCAGGGAAAGCTCTGTGTGTGTGTGTGTGTGTATATAGATAGATAGATAGATAGATATGGAATGTGTATGGAAAAGTCACATGGTAAAATTTTTGAATATGGCTAGGGGCTGCCCAAACAAGCCACAGGCACGTATGCAAAACCCATTTGTAAGAATTACAGAGCCACTTGGAGAACTCGCAGGTGCAAGGGACAACAACCCCCCAGCATACACTGCAGGAACAGATGGTTGCTACCTTGTAAACAAAAGTTCTTCGAGATAGCTCCCAACATTCTCACAACTGGGTTGTGCATGTGCGCCCTTTTCCTTCATCTGTCGGCCTATTCCTCGCTCATGAATATTCAAAAGTCCCTGAAAAGGTCTCAAGCCCACTAATATATAAAGCACTCCCCCTCACACCGTGACAGTTCCTTCTAGCCCCAAGACATAACAACGTTTTTTAGTGGGGAAGGAAGGGTGAGTGTTGAGACTGTTCAACACCATCTCGAAGAACCTTGTTTATGTGGTAGCAACCTTCTTTTCTTCGAGTGGCTCCTCCCATTCTCACAACTGGGAGAGTACTAAGTGTAATGAATCAAAAAGTGGTGGGAAATGTTGTCAAATACCATATAATAAATAAGTTCCCTTTTCCCACATTTCTATTATTATTAATTTGATTATTAAATAAACAGCTATAAGGATAACCTTCAAATAAAGTTAGAACAAAATGCTAAACAATATTAACAAGCACCTATACTAAGAATAGTGTTGCCCACAGCCGTATCCTGCACAGTATTTAGATGTAATGCATAATGTCTGCTAAAAGTGTGTGTTGTTGTCCGTGTGGCAGCTTTGCAAATAGCTCCTGGAGGAACATTGCAAAAAGCTGTTGTGGATGCTCCCATATCCCATGTAGAATGGGCTGTCAAATGAGAAGGAGCTACATCCCAGACATCTGGTAACACATGGAAATGAGACGCACTATTTGGATAGTGTCTGAGATGAAGCTCCTTCCTAAAGGCAGCTAGTGCGTAGGAAACAAATAAATGTTGAGACTTCCTAATTGGTTTAGTCCTACCTAAATAATGTAACAAAATGTGTTTCATATCCAGACTGTGAAACTTAGCTTGTTCTACAGATCGATGCGGTTCTGCCATAAATACAGGCAGAACTATCTTCTGATGCAGGTGATATTTAGATACCACTTTGGGGATGAATTTATGGTGAAGAGAAATTTCCATCCTGTCCTGGAAAAGTTGCATGTATGGCGGGGATATGATAATTGCCGCCAATTCGCTAACTACGTAACGAGGTTATGGCTACAAGAAAAACTGTTTTTAATGTTAAACGGAATATATCTGATTCTAACATGAGTTCAAATGGAGGCTTCATTAGTGTCTCCAGCACTAAGTTTAAGTCCCAGTTAGATATGGAAGTAGACACCTTAGGAAAAGAATTAACCAAACCTTTTAGGAATCTCACCATGAGAGGGTGATTAAAAATGGATTTTGTTCCAGGGATAGATATGTTTGGCTATAGTAGATACGTGTGCCCTTACAGAAGAGTAAGCCAGCCCTTGCTTGGCTAAGGATAGTAGAAATTTTAAAATAACATCCATTCTTTTGGTGTTGTTTATATTTATAACATTTTTCTAAAGGAACACATAGCCCTACTAGCCAATGTGAAAATCTGTCATTTACTGTCATACGACCTCTCTGTAGAGAGTTGAAGGTCATTTTCTATAACTCTCTGAACGTCTGGATCTATGCCCACTGCTTTCACTCCTGGATTCTCCATGCAGTGAGATGCAGTCTCTTCAGGTCTGGGTGTAGGAGATGCCCATTGTTTTAAGACAGGAGATCTGGCCTTAAGGGATGGGCTCCAGGATCCCAAGCTATGCCTCTTAAGGGTCTCAGTGGGCAGGAGGGGGCGGTATAAAAATGTTGGAACTGTCACTGTGTGAGGGGGAGGCTCGAGACCTTTTCAGGGTCTTTTGAATATTCATGAGCAAGGTTTATTTTATTTTATTCCGACACATTTATAGCCCACAGCCTCCTGCTCGCCACAGCAGCTCGGGGCAGCTCACGATAAAGTGCAAAAATATAATCATTCAACAGTTAAAATCAAATTTATAAACTTATTAAAACTTAATCCAACTTATTAAAAGAGTGGAACCAAACACCAAAACCCACCCCAACCCACCCTCCCCGTCTCCCTCCCCAAAGGCCCGGCGGGACAGCCAGGTCTTACACCGTCTTCGGAAAGAGGGGAGGTCCGGGGCCTCCGTCAGGAGGGAGTTCCACAGCCTAGGAGTGGCCACCAAGAACGCTCTCCTCATGGTCGCCACCCGAGAAACCCTGGCGACTTCGAATCAGACATCCCCGGCCACGTGCCAGGGCCGAGCCACGCCACGGCTCGAGGTGTGCGGCGGTCCCACCTTGAATCGGGCCCCGAAGACACTAGGCAGCCAGTGCAGAGAGCAGAGCACTGGTGTGATGTGCTCGCGACGACCCGTCCCCGTAAGGAGGCGGGCCGCCGCATTCTGCACCAGCTGCAGCCTCCAAACCATCACCAGGGGTAGCCCCAGTAGAGCTGCGTAGTCCAGCGTAGAGGTGATGAAAGCATGGATGATGGTGGCCAGGTCAGAATCCGAAACATACGGATGTAGCCGTCGCGCCAAATGTAACTGGCGAGAGGCGCCCCTCGCCACAGCCGCCACCTGGGAATCCGGCCAGAGCTGTGAGTCGAGGAGCACCCCTAGACTATGGACGTGGGCGGCTAACGGGGGGGCAGACACCGTCAATGACAGGGGCTACTGCTCCCCCAGCCCTACCCACCAACATCACCTCCGTCTCGTCGGGATTCAGCTTCCGTCGGCTCGCTCTCATCCAGCCCCCGCAGCCGCCAAACACCCGGTGAGCACTGAGACGGCAGGGTCTGGGTCTGCTGAAAAAGAGAGGTAAAGCTGTGTGTCATCAGCATATTTATATTTACATTTATATCCCACCCCCTCCCGTCAACAGTCGGATCGGGGCGGCTTACAAACTACATTTTAAAACCATAAAAACAATAAAGATATAAACACTGGGAGAACCTAAAACCAACATAAATAAGGGTCAAACAGTCAGACTAAAAAAACCCCCTCCCACCCTACCCAATCCCTTCCCCAAAGGCCTGGGTGAACAGCCAGGTTTTACATATTGATGGCCCCGAACGCCAAACCCTCTCGCAACCTCGCCCAGAGGCTGCATGTACACGTTAACAGGAGAGGGGACAGACTAGAACCCTGCAGGACTCCACACGTGAGGTCCCGGGGAGATGATGAACACTCCCCAAGTACCACCCCCCGAGTTCTCCCGGTCAGGAAAGAACGGAACCACTCGAGAACGATTCCGCCCACCCCGTCCTGGTTCCGCAGACGCGTCACCAACATCTCATGTTTAATGGTATCAAACGCTGCTGTCAGATCTAATAGAATCAGAAGAGATGGTCTGCCCCGATCCAAATCACGGCGCAGGTCGTCGACCACAAGTGCAGTCTCCGTGCCAAATCTAGGGCGAAAGCCAGACTGCAAAGGATCAAGAAAACTGACCCGATCCAGATGCCCCTGAAGCTTCCGAGTCACCGCCCATTCAATAACCCTTCCTAAAAAGGGAAGATTAGAGACTGGCCAATAGGTGACAAGGGAGCCAATGTCAAGTGATGGTTTCTTGAGCAGAAGCCGCATCACCGCCTCTTTGAGGCGGCCTGGAACTCTGCCCTCCCTAAAGGAGGCATTGACGGCCAGCAATGGCCCTAGCGTCTCCCGGCAAGCCTTGACCAGCCAGGACGGGCATGGATCTAATTCACAACATGTGGGTCTGACAGCCCCAAGAGCATCCGTCGCATCAGCGGGCAATACCATGAAACCAGACAAGGCCGGGCTGTCATTACCTCGGGTTCTCCATTGCTACAAGTCCGGTGTCGAAGTCATTTCCATTTCCATTTTAATTTATACCCCGCCTCTCTCCCGTAGGACTCGAGGCGGCTTACAAGGCAAAAACATGTGAATCCGGGCGATTTTGTCCACAAAAAAGTTGACAAACATCACAGCGAACACTGAACACTGAAAGATTCCAGCGGAGGGAGGCCGGACTGACCAGCCCCTGCACCACCCAGAAAAGCTCCACTGGACGCGACTTCGTGGATGCTATGGGGGCAGCAAAGAACACCTTCTTTACTGTCCGCACAGCCACCGCATAGGTTCTTAAACTAACTCTATGCCGCAGTCGGTTGGCTTCAGCATGAGTATGGGGCCACCGTCACTCCAACCGCCATCCCTCCCGCTTCATCTGTCGCAGGTCCTCTGTAAACCAAGGATACCTGCGTTGTCGGGATGCGGATGCCTAGGAGCCGTTCGGTCGATGGCATCAGTCAGCAAGGTATGCCAGAAGGCTACGAGGTCATCGACTGAACGGCCATCAAGACTGGGGGGTATTTCCCCAAGAGCATTCTGGAACCTTTCTGATTCCATATTATATTATTATTATTAGCAAGCATTTATATAGCGCCAGCAATGTACCTGGCGCTTTACAAGTCCCTGCCCTAGGGCTTACAATCTGAGAGACGGGGGTGGGGGGGGGGAGATGAAGCAAGGGGAACAGAGGGAGAGACAAGGAGTGTAACGTTCATGAGGATGCGAGGTCCCAGGTGCACGCACTTGGCTTAGTTACATCAAGAATGATGGCTGGTTGGTCCGTGTGGTGAGGATAGGAGTACACAGACCTTAGGTAACAGATTGTACTGGATGGAGGGTATCAGCAGGAGTTAGGTGAGGGAGCGAGGAGTCGGGGAGGGCAGAGCGGAAGAGGTGGGTCCATATGTCTCCGGGGATGAACCAACTGAACTGGTTCAGTACCTCTCCGGGAGCAGACATGTGCCTGGAGACCAGCCCATACGAGGTAATGGTCCAGCCATGACAAGGGCACCGCTGACACCTCCCCCACTACCGGATCCCCTGCCTCAAGGCCAGTGTAAATATCAGCTCCAGGGTATGTTCCCCATCGTGTGTCGGGTGAATAACCCTCTGAGACATTGCCACCGTGATGAGCGTGCATGCACAACTCAGTTGTGAGAATGGGAGGAGCCACTCGAAGAACAAGTGCGCACTACATGTCCCAAGATGCATCAGGCACACCTGTAGAAGCTTTCCTGTGGCACCTATGCAAATTTTTAAGGAACACTTATGAAAATACATGTTGCAGGGCCTGCAACATGTATTTTTCATAAGTGTTCCTTAAAAATTTGCATAGGTGGCAAACGGTAGCCAGCATTCACTGCACCTTGCTCCTAAAGGGCAAATAATAGCGTAATAACAATATAGTAATCTAGGGAGCCTTTCCAGATGTGCCCCGCGCTGCTCGAGGGAACTACGATTCCCAGCATGCAGTCCGAACCCCAGTGGGGCGATTTCCCAGCATGCACCGCTCCTGCCCGGGTAGTTTTCCCCCTAGGACTACATTCCCCAGGAGGCTTCGCGCGGGAGGACCCTGTCGCTAGTGCCCACGGCGGTGCCTGTTCTGGATGCGAGCTCCCCTCGCTGCTCGGCCCAGCGTCTCGACTCTCCCCTCGAGCTCCTGGCACTTTCCCCCTGGGGTGGCTCCGCGAGTGACGCCTCACGCGTGAGACCCCCGGCGAGGGCACCGGGGCAGCAGCGAGCGCGGCGGCTCCGCTCCCGGCCCTGCAGTCGCCGCCGTCATGGCCCCGACCATCCAGACCCAAGCGCCGCGGGAGGAGCCCGGGCACAGGTACCCCCCCACGCAGTGACGTCACCGCTCCGGACGCCTGGGTCCCTTTTCCTGAGGGGGGGGAGACTCCGAGGGGGGGGGGCTGGACACCTGGGTCCCTTTTCCGGAGGGGGGAGACGAGGGGGCTCGGATGCCTGGGTCCCTTTTCCTGAGGGGGGGGGGGACTGCTGGGGGGGGGGAGAGGCCTGGGTCCCTTTTCCTGAGAGGGAGACCCCCCCGGACGCCTGGGTTCCTTTTCCTGGGGGGGGGGAAACGGGGGGGGGCTCGGATGCCTGGATCCCTTTTCCTGGGGGGGAAGGGGAGACTCGGGGGAGGGGGCTGATGTCTGGGTCCCTTTTCCTGGGCGGGGGGACGTCTGAGTTCTTCATCCCAGAGTCAAAGGCGACTGAGCTTCTCCAGGAAGGGGTGCTACATGCAGGGGGGCGGGAAATGGGCTTGTAGGGAACAGGACTCCTGCCCCTGCTGCAGCCGGGGCGATGGGGAGCTCCTCGGGGGGTGTCGGGGGAGAGCGTGGGGCCTTCCTGCTCCTGAGCAGGGGTAAACCTGAAGCGGGTCTCAAAGCCCCGGACTCCTGGGTTCATAGATTGAAGCCCCCATGAAGTTGTGATGATCGTTCAGTTTTCCTCTCATTCCCCCGCCCCCACGGTCGGGGGGACGGGGCTGGGGGCAGGGCTGAAAATCTCGCCATCTCCCCCCATCGTTCAGAGTCTCCCTCCCTGTTAGACTCCAGGAGACACTTCCCCGCTCTTTCCCCGAGAGAGATGATGAGACAAGTCGGGATGGGGGGGCAGTACAGGGAGCCTGGACTTCTGGGTCCCTTCCCCCCCCCCGGACCAGGCATAACGGGTGCGGGTAGCAAGTATCTTGGTAACTTGCATGCATCTTAACAGAAGCCAGATCTGGTTCCTGGTTATGTGGCTGCTTTGTCCCACCCCAGAGGTGGCTACAGTTTGTCACCGAAGTGAACAGCGGCCTTGATGGGTTAACTCCAGCTGCCAATTCTCCCCTCCCTCACTGTCTGCTCAGGGCTGTGCTAATACCTGCTTAGCGTGGGGGACAATCCAGCTGTAACCTTTTTATCTCCCCTTCCAATTGTAGGCCTAACTTGCACAGGGTGCTGCCCGAAAGGTGAGTTGAGACACAGACACCCTGTTGCTGAAGGGAGATGGGAACTGAGACACCTGAGTTCTGGGTGCGGGGGAGCCTGCTTTGGTGGTTGATAAAGCCGGACAGAGGTTCTGAGGTGGGGTCTGGCCAGCAGCAGCTTGGACACCTGGGCCCTTTTTCCAGGGTGAAGAATGGGAAGGGTCTTTGTCCCAGTTGGAAAGAGGGAGTTGGGAGCCCAGTTACCTGAGACCCTTTACCAAGGTAGGGGAGGATAAGGGTCTGGGAGTTTGGATGCCTGGATCCCTTTTCTGGAGTGGGGGGCGCTGTGTGAAAGTAGGAGGGGGCTGGAAACCTGGACACCCAGGGATGGGGAGTGTGAGAGGGGACTAGGATCCTGGCTGTCCCGAGGTGGAGGAATGGAGGGGCCTGGACTCCTGATTTCCATAGCTCTGAGCTGGTCTCTCTCTCCCCCTTCTTCCTGGCAGGTCCGGGGTGGTTTGTCGAGTGAAGTATTGTAACAGTCTCCCCGACATCCCCTTTGACCCCAAGTTCATCACATACCCCTTCGACCAGAACAGGTGAGCCTGGGAGGGGGCAGCTGAGCATGCGGTCGGAGGGCAAGGCAGGCTGGGGAGCAGGGCTGAACTGTCCCATCTGTCTGCCCGCCCCAGGTTCGTGCAGTACAAAGCTACTTCCTTGGAGAAGCAGCACAAGCACGACCTGCTGACGGAGCCGGATCTGGGGGTCACCATCGATCTGATCAACCCAGACACCTACCGCATCGACCCCAATGGTGAGGCCTGGGTCGGGGGTGTGAGTGCGCACAGAAACGCTTCGCCGCACGTTACGTTGACATGGATTTGGGAAGGGGATGATCGTGTGTACGCAGACTTACACGTGTGTGTGTGGGGGGGGAGAGTGTGAGTGTGTAACGCATGCCAATGTGTGCCCATTGCTCAGGGGATATAATTGTGTATAGGCGGATGGTGCTTACATGGATTTGGGGAGAGAGGGTATCTTTGCACAGAGACCAGTGTCTGTGCGTGCAGGTTAGGAGGTGTCCCTGTAGATTGGGGCAGATGGGCATTAGTGTGATCTCAGGGAGAGGGTTGTGTGTGTGTGCGTATTGCATACTCACGGCTTTGATTTTAAGTTTACTATCCCGCCATATCTCAAGGGCTCAGGGCAGGTTACAGTGCATAAAATCAAGACCTAAATTAACCTTAATTCAAAACCCTTCTGTCCCAAACACTATTTGTTTAAGCTTATTCTCTTTTAAGGAGCTCCAGGCATGTCCTTGTGCGTTACAGACCTTAGGGGTAGCATGTGTGCAAGAGAAGGTCTTGCTTTGTCATCTTAGGCTGTAAAAATCCACTCGCTGGTGGTGAGTCAACTTTGGAAACGGGCAAGTGAATTTTTCCAGCTGTGTTGGCCAGGCTAGGATTTGGCACCACGGATGAATTTGGGGGGGTCGGAGAAATCCCTCGTGTCCAAAGCGGCCCCACTCCACCCTCTCTCCCTCAGTCAGATCATTTGTTGAGAGTAGGAGAGCCTCCTTCCTGTCATGCTGAGTCCGGGCTGAAGGACATGAATTCGGTTCTGTAGGTGGGGTTCCCCTCCTCTCCCCCCCCAACAAGGGAGTGTGACCCTGCCTTCACCACCACCCTCCCTTGATAGCAGTCGTGCCTTCAGGGGGTGGGGACACAGTAACCTGTTCCTTAAAAATGTGCATAGGTGGCAACCCTAGTTCCTAGGCACCAGAAGGCAGGCGCAAAGGGGTACGGTTTTCTGCACAAAGCAGCTCTCCTGTCTCTTTCCCCCCACCCCCCATGAAGCACAGTTCTGCCAACCTCCTTGGAAGTATTGGTTCTCAGCCTGGTCTCCCTCCCTTGCCTCTTCCAGTTCTCCTGGACCCTGCTGACGAGAAACTGCTGGAGGAGGAGATCCAGGCCCCCACCAGCTCCAAGAGGTAATGCGATCTCTCCCCGCACGAGCCGCGAGAACTTGGCAGCCCTGGTTTTAGGCCCCGCTTTGGCTCCCTTGGGAAGGGTGTTGCTGCCGGGGTTGGTGCTCGTCTTGACTGCGTCGGCCTAACCCAGGGGTGCCCGTCAGTGTCCCGAGGACAGGGCTGGGGGAAACCTTTTCCCACCCGGGGGCCGCTTTGAAAATGAGTACAAGTTCCGGGGGCCGCAGAGCGGGTGTGGTGCACACAGGAAGAGGAGGGTCCTAGTATTGAATCTCTTCTCCCCCCCCCCCCCCC
>QEPC01004837.1:2766057-2784441 GCA_003113815.1 Sphenodon punctatus | reverse complement strand
GGGGGGGGGGGGGGGGGCAATTTCACAGCAGCTGCAAAATTTTGACGTGGTCCAAAATCAGTTGGATGTTCCCACCCGGTCTGCAGAGGGACAATCGCACCCCCCCACCCCTGCCCCCCGGGAGTGGTGTAGGCTAGACTGGGGCTGCTAGGATAAAGACTCTCAATTCCTCAGGACACTTCAAAGCTAGTAGGAAGGGGGGGGGTGCGCGTGTGTGGGGGGTCAGTTTTGGTTGTATTATCTCCCTTATTTTTCTGTTGAGATTACAGATTAAAAACAAAATAATTGCCACTGGGGGGTAATCCAGCCGGGCCTGGAAGAGGGGTTAAACCAGCCCCTCCCCACACTCCCCTTGTAGTGTTTCACTATTTATATGTGCGCACGTAAAGCAAGCACCGATTCCAACCCCCCAGGGTTACCATCTAGGCACATTTTTAAGGAACAGTTACAGAAAGTACAAGTTGCAAGCCCCGCGTCGGCACCAAGGCAGGGCTGGCAACATAAGTGTTCCTTAAACATTTGCCTAGATGGTAACCCTAACCCTACCCCTTCTCGCTCCACTTTGTGTCAAGGATATGAGGAAGGAAGGAAGGAAATTTGGGCAGCCCCATGTCCCCCTGCCCCTGGCTGCCATTCCCCTCCCTTAGCCCACTCCGTACCTTCTCACTCTTGCAAATACTTAAGCGCCGTCAGCTGCATCGGCAGAGAAAGACCCACCTCAAAACCGGACGTGCTCAGAACTGCTATAACTAACGGGTGTGTGTGTGTGTGTGTGTGTTCCCATCCGCCCCCATGTCAGCAGAGGGAGCTGCAGCCTGGCTGCCGGAGCTCAGACTGTCTGCCCCGTGCCAGAGAGGGAATCAACATGCCTTCCACAACCGCTCAGAACAAAGATCAATCCGTGGGGGGGGCCTGCATGCGTCATGACCAATCAATCCACCAGCCTGCTGATCCTGTTGCACTTGGAGGGGGGGAGGGGGGAACGGACCCCCGTAAAGGAACCAATCAGAACCCAGTTCAACAGCAAACTACTCCACCCCCTTCCAAACCCTTCAACTGCTTAAAATTGGGGGCGGGGAGGGGGGTCAACCCAGTACCCAAGAGGTTAACTCTGTCCCCCCCCCCCCCCCCCCCCCCCCCCCCCCCCCCCCGGTGGGGCCTTAGGAGGGGGGTGAGGGAGGGGTAACAAAATAAAATATATCCACCCCCCCCTCCAAACAAGCACCCCGAGGGGGGGGGGGGGAGGGGGAGGTAACAAAAAGACAAAAGCAAATAGAACAGCCACCCTAAAGCTTCTTCTCAGGAACGTCAGGAGCTCCCGCACGGTTAGATGGTGGAGGTCTTGTCAGTGCCATCTGTGAAGGGAGAGAGAGAGAAAAAAAAACACAGGAGCTGCCATGTTGGATCAGATCAAATGAGCCATCCAGCCCCATGGCCTACCTGACAACGGCCCCAATACCGGATGTTTCGGGGAGGAAGGGGGCGTTTCTGGCGCAGGTGGGGGAACCACGGGCCCAGGGGGCCAACGATTCGTTTTTCAGTTGGCCCATTTCTAGTTCATAGATCCAGTTCTTGCCCACCTCCCCGACAAGCTCAGGGGAAGGGGACAGAGGAGGACATGCCCACGAGGACAGGGGACAGATCCAGATCCTCCTCAACCTCTATGCACTCCATCAAGCTGGTACCAATTCCCAGGGTGGGCCCTGGGAGGGAAAAGGTGCCCCCCGCCCCTGGTTTAGAGAATCCAGTGCTGGTTCCTCCTTAAAGTCCATTTTAAAAAACAGGAAGGAAATTTACATTAAGTTGTTTTGTTGTGCTATAGCGTTTTTGTGAAGCGTTCCGAGAGCCATTGGCAGAGGGAGGGCACGCCACAGTAAGGAAGTTTACCACTACTACAAAGAGTGGGCAAACTGCCCTCTGGGGTTGGGAGGTTTAGGGTCACCTGGAGCCCAAGGCTGCATCTCCACCGGATCCATCCTTCTTGAACCGGTTTCCTCTTTTTAGATCAAGACTAGAGACGGATTCGAATTGGATGGGGTGGAAGAGGTATTGTCTGAATACGGGGAGATCTGGGAGTGCGTCGATAGGTAGGTGGGGCGTTAGAGAAGGCAGGGCTGGGGTGGGGTTCGGCATGAAGAGTGATGGGCAGGACAGGAGGGGTTTTGACAACTTAAAAGCAGGTGAAGAACCCCTGACTTTTAAATAAATACATTTTTCCAATTCCAGAATCTGGCCTGTGGATCCAGTCTGTACCCTCAAGCCCTGAAAGACGGAGCTCAGGGGAAGGGAGGGGAGAGGAAGGCATGCGCTCAAGGAGAGGGGATAGATCCATCATCTGGACCCTCTCCTCGCCCTGAGCACCTGTCTGGCCCAACTGTTATCCAGCCCACAAAGCTTGTACCATTTTGTCAAAAGGCCTATGGGAGGGGAGAAGGGTAGCTCACCCTGTGGGTAGAATATCCCATAGCTGGTGGAATTAGACCAGGCCTGGGAAACCTTTCCCCTCCCAGGAGCCACTTTCAAATATTAGTACAAGCTGAAATCAGGGATGCTTAAAGGGTGGGCTCAGGAAAAGGAGGATCCATATCATGGATCGGTTCCCTAGCTTTGCGTGCGTGTCCTCCTCTCCGTTCCCTTCCCCCGACTTCAGTTTCTTGATGCTTGGGAGAAGGAACTGGATCCAGGGACCGAATCCAGGAACTGGAAAAAGGGGCCGGATAAACTGGCCGTGGGCCGCATTTGGCCCCTGGGCTAGGTTTCCCCCACCCCTAAACTAGGACAAGACAGACGACCTTTCTTTTCTCAGTAACCCCATTTCCCCCTTACACAGGAGGCCTGAGAATTTGGCAACCAGCTGTTTGGGATAGCTGCCCTCACAAGATAGATGTGACCCAGGAGGAGTGGTTTAGTGAAAGTCATGGGGGTAAATTTGACTACCGGGGGGAGGGGGGGAGATTTTAGCCTGGTTTTGAGCTGGATTAAAAAGCAGGGAAGGGCAGATCACGGTTTGACCGCTCAGAGTTAAGTGTCTTTGGGGTAAGGGCTGTCCGTGGAGCGCCTGACAAAACATCACAAAAGCGTGGGGAATTGCACCCAGTGGGGTAGNGGGGAATGTACTGGCCCTGGAGGTGGGAAGAGCCAGGAATTTGCAGATCATACTTGCTCCCAACTCCCAGTGCAAGCCACAGCCGAGGGCTGGGACTTACCCTACAGGGGGAGAGAGGGAGCCTAATCTGTTGATCTGCTGCAGGGGACAGGAGAATCCCTCCCTCATCTATGACAAAACCCAGCTGGGAAGGGAGTGAGGCCAAGGCTTGTTATTGTAAGAGGGGGTCAACTCTGCCCCTCGTTCCAAAGCTCTTCCTGGCTAGAAGCATCTGCAGACAGGAGTGGGGCTAATAGGTCGTGATCTAGAGGAGGTTTGTTTCCACAAGCTTCCCCTGCCCCCCGCCCATGGATCAAGGGTTTAAAAAGTCACTCCGGCCTCCTGAATCTGCTTTGCTACCAAGCTCACCAGCCCCCCACTCACCCCCCAGCGCATGTTCCGTCATGCTGAGACACAGGGACTCCAGGGTGGGGTTGATCTCCAGATCCGTTCCGGGAAGCTGGCATTCTGTAGAGAGAGCAGAGAGGAGTGTGAGAGATCGTGTTACCCTAGCTACAATGGGTGCCTCAGTCACGGGCAAGGCCCAGTGGGGCTGCTCTAGCCCCTCCAAGCCGAGAATTCATCAGCTGATTATAGGAGGTCAGAGTTGGAAGGGTGATCTAGTTCAACCACCCCCTTTGCTCGGGTGCAGAACGGCGACCGCTACAATATCCTTGAGAGATTGCTGTCCAGCCTCTCAGCCTACAACCTGCCTTGCTGCACAGCTCTGGTTAGATATGGGGGGAGGGGGGAGCTTCTAACAAAGTCTTCCCTTCCTGTAATTTTATTTATTTATATCCTGCCCCTCCTGAAAACAGCTCGGGGCGGCGAACAATTTTAAAACATAAAAAATACAATCCGAAAATTTAAAAAACAATCATAATAATATTAACAAAAAGCAGGGCTAGGCACACGATAAAACAATAAATAAGGGTAGGAGGAGATTTTAAAAAAACCCTAAGCCCCCCTCCCCAAAGGCCTGGGCGAACAGCCAGGTTTTACAAACTCGCCGGAACGTTAAAAGGCTTCGGGCCAGGCGAGCTTCCTCCGGGAGGGAGTTCCAAAGGCGCGGCCACCGAGAATGCCCTCTCCATTGTGGCCCCCCCCGCTTAACACGGGGGACCTCCGAGAAGGCACCCCCCGGCAGACTGAAGGCGCCGCTCTGGGGCGTGGAGGGCGAGGCGGTCCCTGAGGTACGAGGGGCCCAGACCGTGAAGGGCCTTATAGATCAATACCTTGAATTTGAGCCCGCCGGCAGCCACGCAGAACATTACCGTGCCATCTTCTTGGTGCCAGCCCTTGAGATATCTGAAGACAGCTTGCATGTCTCCCCTTTGCCTTCTCTTCGCTCGGCTAAACAGACCCAGTTCCTTCTAACTTTCCTCCCAAGACCCTCTCACAACTTTGCCGCCCTCCTCTGAACCCAATTTTGTCAGTGTCCTTAAAACGAGGCCCCCAACTGGACACAGCACTCCAGGTGGGGGTCTGACCAGCGCTGAATGGAGACAAGGCTTTTGTTAAATACAGCCTAGAACGGCATTGGTCTTTTTTGCTGAACCACCATCTAAGAACCCTGCAGCAAGCGGGAATCCTCCCAGATGCTTTTTATTTCTATTTTAAAAGGGCCCGTTGGCAGCTCATCGTACTTACCCTGCGGGAACATGAGGATTGCCTGCGGGGAGGTATGGACGGGCAGCGAGTGGGTGCGCTGGACTGAGCTGCGGCCCTGGCTGGGCATGCTGTTACTGCCGCCGGGGTTGGCAAACCACAGGTTCTGGAGTGGTGGGAACAGAGAGAGTCAAAGCAAAGCAGCTGGCTTCCTCCCCTTCCCAAATCTCCAAACGGACCCAGGAACCGCTGCTACTAAGGGGGGGGGGGGGGGGGGGGGGGGGGGGAGACGAAGGAAGGGGAACAGAGGGAGAGACAAGGAGTGTAACCTTCAGGTACTAACGGGTACCCGATTTGTGCCCAATGGACGGGTGACCCAGTTTCTCAAGTTTCCACCCTCCTTTTTTTTGTTATTTTTCCCTGATTCATCAATTATTCTGGTCCCCGACTGACCCTCTGGTAGCCGGTCGGGAATCTGACGTGGTCCCCAAAGTTGTGGGCATTGCCCGTGGGCAATTAACTGGGTACCCATTTCAGCTCCACTCCCTGGCTAAAAGCTTAATCAAGGAGTGGGGAATCCGCAGCCCCATGGGCCAAATCCAACCCCCAAAGCTCTTATTATTTGACCCCTTTCCTTGAGGTCATCCAGTTCCCGGATTTGGCCCCTAGATCCAGTTCCCTGCCCTCTCGCTCAGGGGAAGGGAGCGGAAGGCAGGCGCTCAAGGATCCAGGAACTGAACCCTTCCCTTTCTGAACTCTATCCCGAGCCCAGACCGTAAGCCCCCCCGGCTCCCCCAGCCCCCCCCGAGCTTGCACTAATTTTCAACACAGCTTACAAGTGAGAAAAGACCCCCCCCGCCCCCCAAGATAAAATCTCCTGCCCCACTTTAGCCAAAGCGGGTGTCGCAGAATGGGCCCCACCCCACTCACCTGCCGCCCCTGGCTCCCCAGGCTTGGGCTGGTAAGTGCGTGCCGAGCGGAGACTCCTCCGATGCCCACGGGGCTGAGGATGCCCAGGCGACTCGGGGGGATGGCTCTGGGGGGCATCTGGAACTGGCGCTGCCCTCGACGGGCCACCCCGACCCCCACAGATCCAGCTATGGGGAGAGAGTTGGAACCGAAGGCCCATCTGTCAAAGGGGGGTGGGGGTGGGGGGAGAAGAGAGAAAGATCCCATTAGTAACAGCGAGAGATTATCCCGACAGTATCTCGGGCAGGACCCTCCCTCCTCTGGTAACCAAAGGCGTCTGCTCCATCCCACCGCATGTGGGGGGGGGGGGGAAATGAGACCGGGAAAGAATTATTCCCCCTACACCCTGTTACTGGTCACTGCCAAAGCTAGGGTGCTGGGCTAGATGGACCATTATTGGAGCTATAGCAAATAATAATAATAATGGGACCATAATGGATTAGACCAACAATGTACCTAGTGCCTTACAATCAGATACAGGTCCCTGCCCCAGCAGGCTTACAATCTAGGAAAGACAAGGGGGGGGGGGGGTTAGAACGACAGACAGGATTCATTCACAAAACTCAGAAGTTGCAGGTGCACGTACTTGGCTTAGTTACAGGGGAGAAGGGGACCCTGAGTAACTCAGGGAGGAGACTAAGGGGATGAGGAGCCAGGGAATGCCTGATAGAAGGGGTAGGTTTTCCAGGAGGGATCTGAAGGGAGGAAGTTCCAGGCATAAGGGAGAAGCACCAGCGAGGTACCTGGCCCTGAACAATCCTGACTAGAGACAGGCCCCTGCCCCAAGGGGCTCACAATCTAGGATGGAGAGGGAAGGGGAACACAGGGAGACACTCATGAAGGGGAGAATTTGCAAGGGAAAGTTTAGGAAGTAGGATATTCTGGGGCAGAGGAGCCCTAACGGCCTGACTTGACTAGAGCCGTCAGGAAACACGGTGCTGCACGGGAGAACTTGTGGGTCTGCAGCCTGCTCCTCTGAGATCAAGGAGTTGCGGCTTCCAAGTCATTGAAGGAGCAAGTTCCCCCACGCTGGGCATTCAATGTCTTTTTGTCTCTGCTGTGGGGCATTCCCTATCCTGATTGGACTGCAGTTCCCTGCCAGAAGGCCCAGAGGCAGCAGGGAACGGCAGAGAACCTAGATCCTGCAGCCCAGCAGAGAAAACTTAAGATTTTTCTACTAAACCTTACTATCCACCTCCATTCCCCCACTGCCCGCTTCTGCGATTCCAGCCCGAAGCCCCCCAGGAGCTCCTGGCAACCACCGACCTACCCTTTCTGCTGGCGATATCCTTGCATGTCGATCACAGCTTTCCGGGGGACCGTCCGGAGCAGCTTCAGCACCTGCTGTTTCCAGGACAAGAGCCGTTTCTTCTGCGTCTCCGTGAATGCCTAGGGGAGGGAGGGGGGCAGAAGAGGAAGAATGGGGCCCATAAAGCGTGAGGGAAAAGAAAGAACTGTGAGGCAGCTAGCTGGAGGGGGGGGGGACCCCGACATTGACCAGGGGAGGAGCGGGATGTCCCTGCACGGGGTGCAAAGGGATCCTGAAGGGAGCCTCAGGCCATGTTCACATGCACAAAACTAAACTGATTTAAATCAAAGTGAAACCAATGACTTGGGGTTTAAGTAACTTGCTTCCAGAGTTCTTGGCAGGTGGGAGGGAGGGAGACACTTTGCAGCGCAGCCTGAGATGGTCATGCAGCCCGTGTTCACCCACCCAACACGGGGAAGTGGATTGGGGTGACAAGCTGCTGCAGTTCAGGAAGTGAAGGGGGAACGATCGGCTCCTGATCACTCCGGAACATGTGTCACTTAAAACGATTGAGCTGAACGTGCGAACCTGGCCTCAGACACTTCAAACACGAAGCAGCCTGAGATTACGATGACCAATTCCAAGTTCCCCAGTGACACCCCCCACATCTTCTCCTTCTGCCCAGCCCCCTTCTCCTCTGCACTGGCTCTCGGATGCCAGGGCCACCGTTTGCCTCCCAGCTGCCCTGCGTCTCCGAGGGGGTGAGACCAGCGCCAGCCCTGCATGCAAACGGCTCTCACGCCAGCTACCTCGTGTGTCAGGCACTTCTCGATGAGCTGGAGGTAACTGGCGATGTTCTCCTCATCGGGCCGGGAGACCAGCAGCTGGGTGCACACTGCAAGGCGAAGAGAGGCGGGGGGGGGGGGGGGGGGTGTTATTATCGAGCCGTTTCAGATGGGGTGCTCTCAGCTGCGGGGAGTCACCTTCCTGGTAGATGGGGGGGCGGGTTGATCTTCACACAACGTGGGGGGTTGGACATGGAATAGAATTCCAGAGACCCCACTGCTCTAATTGCTACAGCCCAGTCCCTCCCAGAACCAAGAGCCCTGACTTCTAGCCCCACTCGTCCAACACTACTGCCACCTTACTGCGTGCCAAATGACACCAGCATTGCCAGGTATAACAGGAAAGGAAGGTCTTTATGGCGTCTCTCATGAGCGGGAGGCAGCTGTCATTCCACCTCCAGTGGGGGGTGGGATCTCTCGACTGGCCCCCAAACCCCATCGATCACTCTATCCCCGATCCAGTTGGCACACTACTGGCTTTTAGCTCGGAAGTCAGAACCCCCTTCCCATAGTAGCAGCCCCCCTCCCCACTTCTCTACAGAGGTAAGTACCTCTCCCTTAGCCCTCCGGCTCACGGGCACAGAGGGGAGACAAAAGCAAGGTGAGAAATACTCTGAAGCCTCAAACGCGGGGATCAAACGAAAGAGTCTAACACGTACGTCCTCATTTCTGGGGAAAAAAACCACGCCCCAACTTCAGTCTAGTCTGCAGGATGATTCCCGGCACCTCTTACCTTTGCCCATCACCCGGGTGAACTGTCCCGGGATGTCCCCTTCCGCGATGGGCGCCGCGCCCGACTCCCCGTCGCAGGGTGAGCCTGTTGGGGGTGGGAAGCTGGCGGCTGCCGGCTCCTTCTCTTCTGCCCCGTTGCTGGTTTTATCCTGGCCCAGCTTGGGAGCTCCATGCCGCTCGGCCGCTGGCTGCGATCCCTCCTTGGGGGCCGCTACCGTGAACTGCAGGGTGCTATAGGCTTTGATGGGCGTGCTGATTATCTGCTGCAGTTCCTGGAGCGCGTTCCATAGGTTCCCGCCTTCCAGGATGTCCTGGGGGGGGGGGGGAAGAGGGCGGCGCTGTGAGGTATGGGGCAGGACTTTCCCAACAGGTTAGAACACTGACTCAGGATCAATTCTTTGTGTTCTGCCACAGACTGCCCTGCACGGCCTTGGGAAAGTCACTTAGCGACAGATTCCCCGAGCGCTTCCGATTTTGCAGATTACATCCCACGTGCACCACCTTTACTCACACAAGCAAGGGGAGCGACTCTATAACCCAAGACCATGCAGATTATCCCCTCCCTGGAGTAGCAACCTTCCTCCGCACTTCTGCAGAGGTAGCTACCTCTCTTTTAGCGCTCTGGCTCATGGGTACCTTGAAGGTCACCGAGTCCAGCCCCCTGATTAGTGCAGGATCCGCTGTTAACAAGGCGGCTGGATTCGATGGCTCCCAGGGTCTCTTCCTGCTCTAGGATTCAAATTCTATAAAAGGAACGGAGCAAAGAGCTCACACATCCCTTTTCACGGCTGGCCCCTCCCCTTTCAAAGCTTCATGTAGTCACACGACTTTAAAGGGCATAAACATGCTTGAAAGCCCCCACCCTCCCAAGATGGGACTCCTTGGCATTGCAGATCCTGGGCATGTCAAGTCCAGCCGCTCCTGCTCTCAGGTGTTTTACCTTCTCCAGAGACTTGAGGACGCTCTGCCTCTCCCGCAGCTTCTGTATGCTGAGAGCTATTTTGTGCCGGGCTCCTTTCGTCACATTCTGTCCAGGTGGGGAGAGAGAGAGAGAGAGCGCGCGCTGAAGGAAGCTGTGAAGAACGGACCTAACCCCAGGGCCCAGTGAATTCTGTGCTACTAGACATTTTTGTGGACTTTTGCATTGCCACTTGAGCGGAGCCTATGGTGTGCACTCGACACTGTGAGCTAGCAGCACATATTCTGGGGCACTGGGACGGCTGTAGCCATAGAGGAGGATCCCTCAATTTCCCAAGGGAGCAAAGAGGCTGATAGGTCTAAGGTGGTGATTTTGTGAGGTTTCTTTTAGAGACAGGAAATGCTCAAAACGGATAGAATGGCATGCTGGGAAACTCATTCTTGCGTGCAAGATTTGCCAGGCGGAATGAATCTGCGTAATTCTCCTGCTTGTGGCATTTGGAAAAAAAAAAGTCACAGAATATACAGGGCTAGTGATGTGGGGCAGAAAGTTTTCTACCACCAAATTTTTCTGCGGAAAGATTTTCTCCACAGAAAATGTTCCAGTGCTATAGGAAATTTTGCACAGGAAAATTTTCAAATTCTTTCTTATGCAAATTAATTTTTAATGCGCATAAGAAAATTGGCATGGAGAAAACATTTTCCTAGTCAAGATTTTCCAGGAAACTCACATCACTGCAACGGGGCCCTGCTTTAGGAGGTCAGATGCAATTCCCAAGGATGTTCTGCACAACTTGGAAAGAGTTAGCACTCAGTCCCAGTCAATGCACTAGGATCTAGGCTTGGTGTAGCCTTGGTTCTCTTGGGAAGCTGAACCCAAGGGGGGGGCTAGATGCCTCCAGTCCCTACTGACTCCGGAGGGGTTTGGAGCACCCCTCGATCTGCATCCAGGAGTGAAACAAGTGGGAAGACTGAGGTCCATGAATTCACAGAGTCAGTCTTGTGCTTCCTGCAGACACGGTCCCTCTGTTACAGCCTCCTAACAAAAGAGCGCCCCCGCTCTAGGGGACGAGACAAGGATCAGGTGGAATGCCAGGAGCTGGAGTGGAGGCCTCCAACTTTTATAACTCCCCAGGACTTGATGGACCCCCCCCAAATCCACAAAAGCTTGTACCCTCCCCCAATCCCACCAGATCTCCAATGTCCTCCCCCCACCCCCCAAGCATGCCTCCTTGCTGCTGAGGCAACTCTGCCAAGTGTAGATGCTTCGAGGGAGGGTAGTGTCCCTTCTTGGAAGAAATCCTGCACGTCCTACCATGGTAGAGGCTCACTAGAGCAAGCCTAGGGATCGCAACGCCCGCACCCCCCTCCTTCCCATACCTGGGACTCTAGATGCTGCTCCGTGAGGGTCATCATCTCTTCGTACGTCATTTGGGAGAAGAGGGCCGCATACTTGTGCAGGCGAAGGCTCTTCAGCCAAGAAGGGACATCTACAGAGGGAGAGAGACGGGGAAGTAGGCAGCCACCAGCAAGCTCTGGAGAAAGTCTGGGCTCCATTGGGAGGGGGCGGTGCTGAGTCTGGCACCATCCTGCCTCTGCTTGGCCTCATGCACCAGCCACGGGGCAGCTAAATCAGCACTGGGGCAACAGCCTCTTTTGAGCCCAGAGTAGGAGCTTCTCACAAGACAAGGAAGGGGATGTTCAGGGGGGGTGTTTGTCCTTAGACAATTGGGGCCACAGTAAGCCATCCACAGAGCCAGCAAAGGGGAGGGGAAGAGAACCTGTGGGGAGTCAGAATTTGGGCCTCGCTTGATGCAGATGGAGCTCTTCCGAGCCCTGGGTGGCTTCGCCGCCACAGAGCACCTAGGGCTTCCTAAGGGGGCGGAGCTAAGGCAGTCCCCGCCTCTCCGCAGAGCACGGTGTCATCATGACACTCCATAAAAGGGAGCGGAGCTAAGCCATTCCCTAACCCCTTCCCCGACGCGGTCACACCCCGCCCAAGAGCTCTGGGCAGTACGCAACGCTCCCGGCCCAGGACTGAGGAGTCCTGTTGGGCTGGGGTTGTGTTGCCGACTTTGAAAGGTGTTTTGGCCAGTCCCAACGGATGTTTTGGTCTCGCGCACCTGCGCACCCCCACCCCAGCCGGTCTTTCCTTGGAAGGTGCCAGGGTGATGACAGCATCCCAAGCAGCCTGCTTTATGCCAGGGACACATGCAGAGCAACGGCCCTCTCCTGTGCCAGGACGGCTTTCTGAATTTGCAGGCTTTCCCTACAGCAATTGACAATCTGCCCCAACACAGCTCCTAGGGGGGCCCCAGAAGACGTGCCACAAACCTCAGACGAGACGGTCGGGGCCCTGTGGGAATGGGAGGGGTATTCCAGGACCCCTCAGGGCTACTATTGATGGGGCAGCATTTCTTTAGTCCCCCCACAAACTGCAGGGAGCCAGCCACAAAGACCACCCCCCCCCCCCCCATTGTCCCTACCCAAGGCTGGCTCTGCTCCTGCAAGGTGCAGAGGGCTCTGCAGGAGAGAGATGGGGCAGTGATTCCTTAGTTTGGGAACCAACCACTCTAGGACACTAGGTCAGAGGAGCAACTTCCAAGGCCTGGTCTCCTTGGGGGGCTACAAAAATGGTTTAACCCGGCCCAGGTCTCTAGCTGGCTGGAGGGGACAGGGATACATCCTCCTCTGAACCCTCCGGCATTGGAAGCTGCTTGGAGTGAGGCTCTAGTCTGACCCAAACCTGGGATCCCCTTTAATCCTAGGCCACTGGGGCAAACCGGCCCTCCCTTAGCCCGATGGCCCCCTTGCTACCTTTCATGCCGCTGCCGTCCTCCTGGAAAGTGTTACGGCTGCCGCTCTGCTCCTCTGTCTGCTCGCTGCCCGAGGAGGCCACGCTGCTCTGGGGCGACAGGGGAGCGTGCTCCCCAGGGAGAAAGGCGGAACGGGCCCCCAGCTCATCCGCGCTCATCCGTTCGCTGGGGACCTGCTGACTGGTGGGGATGAGGGACATGGAGCGCTTCAACGGGCTGGGGTGGATTTGGCAGGGGAGAGCTGCAAGGGAAGAGAGAGACCGTTAACACGCCGGCTGCCCCCAGACACCTGCAGCTCAGAACCATAGATCGATTAGGACCATCCAGCCATGTTACTGCACAAGTGCTGGGCCATCCATCTTCCCTCGAGAGGTGGGGGAACCTCTCTCTGGTCCATGGGCCAAATCCGGCCGGTGGCTCCTTTTTATTTGGTCCTTTTCCAATTCCTGGATCTGGCCCCTGGATCCAGTCCCTGCCCCCAAGCACTGAAAGACTCAGCTCTGGTGAAAAGAGCGGGGATGAGGGCATGTACTCACGGAGAGGGGAATGGCTCCATATTGACCTCCGCTCCCCCTTCCTCAACTCCCACCCGGCCCGTGGAGATTGTACTAACTTACAAAGGGGCCCATGGGAGGGAAAGGCTCCCCCCACCTCCTCGACTTTCAAGTCCCTGATTTACCCACGATCACCAGGGGGAAGCTGTGGGAATTCACTCTGCCTCAGTTCCCGCTCTGTAAAATGGGGACAACAGCCCCCGCCCAACCTCACAGAAGGGTTGTGAGGTGATCCGCTGCTATGGCAACGGGAGGTCGGATGACCGAAAAGTACCAATCATTGACTGCGGCATCGGGCCCTCGACTTGTAGCTGAGCTACAGCGGGAATACTCCATCCCGACTGGCTTAGAGCCTCCTCAGGAGCAGCAAGTGTTGACGATAGAGTCGCAAGCTGCACAGCAGCACCAGCTTGAGACGCAATCCTGCTCCTGATGCCGACTGGCTGCTTTACACCGGGAGGTGCGGGGCTTGGCTTGGAGATAGCCAAGTCATACCCCACTGGCTGCATCTGTAGAAGCCGCAGGTTGGGCCGGACTGAGGGGCTAGAAGGAGCAGCGAGACAGGAATTGGGGGGCCGAGTCTCACCGAGCTAGAGCGTGTCTTTCGGCGAGAAGTGCTGCAAGCCGGCAGGCGTGCCGAGACTGCTGGAAGAGCTAGCCCGGCGGCTGCCCTTCCAAGCGGGCAGGCCATTCTCTGGGTTTGAAAAGGGACATTGTTTACCCGATCTTCCTCAGTTTACAGATGGGAAAACCGAGGCACACGGGAAAGGGAATCCCTACAAGTGCCACGCCGCTGAGAGAAGCGGCGCCCGTGAGTCACACCTCTCAGGACAAGGTGGCGTCGGGGTCTCCTCCGGTTTGCAAGCCAGCGCCCAGGATGTTCCCTGGTCTAGAGACCTCATGGCCAAACAGGATACAACTGAGGTGCAGCTTGACAGAGGAGCCGTAGGACAGGGGTGGAAGCCTCCAGCCCACGGCTGATTTATTCAGCTCCTTCCCAGGACCTGGCCCATAAATCCAGCCCTTCCCTCAAGCACTGGAAGAGCGAGCTCAGGGGAAGGGAGTGAGGACGAGGGGATGCAGTTAAGGGCAGGGGACGGCTTCGTGATCTGGACCCCTACCCCAAAGCGCATCTCTTAAACACACACCCCCCTCAGCTCAGGAAGCTTGGGCTAGTTTCCAAAGTGGTCCCCGAGAGAGAAAAGCCCCCCCCATCTCTGGATTGCGGCTGCAGCCAAGAGCAGGCTTGCAAGGGGCAGGGCTCTGTACAGACGGTCCCTGCCGCACCGCGCTGACCATCTTGCAAAGGGAAACCGAGACGCAGGGAAGCCCATTCAAAGTCTAGTCGTAAAGCAGGATTAGATTATTATTATTATTTTTAAGTCTCCCAAGTCCCGTGCTGCCACCAGGCCACCCTGCTCCATACCCGGAATCCCCTTAACGGAGACTCTGCTCAAGGCGGCCCAGGGGCTCGATCTGCCTGAGCTCCTGGGAGCTGAAATCCCCTCCTGGGAAGGGCCAGCCCGTATGGAGCTCTGCCATGTGGGGCAAATCGGGACGGGGCGGAGCCCCACCATGTTTTCTAACATCCATGCTCTGCCCCCTATTCCTGCCTTCTACCCTAAAAAAAAGCCAGGCTGCATGAGACCCAGGCTCTGGCTCAAGCAGGCTTCTAGCGCCTAGTGACCCAGGGTAAGAGGACAGCAGGCAGCACATGGCAGGGAACCGGGGGGAGGAGAGGAGCTGGGAATGGGGGCGCGCTCTCTCTCTCTCTCTCTCTGCGAATCAGGCAGCAGCCACGTGACCAGGAGGGGGCGAGAGGACACCCTACCCACCCCCCCACGGCACCTGCGTTGGCGTTGCTCCCAATACTGTTGATGGCCGACGGCACCGAGCTGGAAGAGCGGAAGGGCATGTGTCCGTTTTCCCGCAGCGGCTTGTCCTGCCAGCAGTGCCCCACGTCGCTGATGCCCAAGTCCACCGTGCCCTGCCACTCATCCGAGCCCTGGCGCGAGTGGTAGGCCGTGTCGGGTCGGCCCCTGCTCTGGCCGGTGTAGCTGCCGGACAGGCGTTCGTCCAGGTGGTTGAGCCAGAGGGTTAGGGAGTTGCGGTCGTCCAGCGTGGTGGCCGGGTGGATGAGGGCGTAGGAGAGAAGCTGCCGGCTCTCCTCGATGAAGAGGTTGCTCTCGATGGAGTAGGCCAGCACCTTCTGCAATAGCTTCATGTACTCGGACTTGGCTTCTGCGTTGCCAGGCTGCAGCAGGGGGAAGTGGGAAAGGAGGAGGGCGACTACCTTGTCCTTCGGCTCCTGGTGCCACTGGCCAACGACAGCTGTTCAGAAGAGAGAGGAGAAAGGGTTAAGTGTCTGTGTCTGTGTCTCTGTGTCTGTCTCTGTGTCTGTCTCTGTGTCGCCTTCCCATCCCAGAGCACAAGATGCCACCTCCCCTGGGGTGGAGCGGATGGACAGCAGCTCCTACCAACAGCAAGGGAGAGGAATAGGGGAATCGGCTGCCAGGGCTCGTAGCTTCTGCTGCCAGGTCAATTTAGGTACAGCAAGCCCCGCTTCCTACAGGGAACTAGATTTAGTTACATAGCACCAGCAATGAACAGTTGCTATTGTACAGGCAGAGGGGCTTACACAGTAATGAAGCCGAGAAGCTGCAGGCACTTAGCTTAGTTGCAAGGGAGGAAGGGGAGGATCCTGAATGATGGAGCACTAAAAGCATCAAGGGGTGAGGGGGCTAGTGGATCTTTGAGGCTCCTTCCAGCCTACGACGGGGCTCCTGAGCTTCTGACCAGTGTGACCCCAGTCTCAAATATAATCCAGCCACCGTAGCCAACTCTGGCCACCAATAAGGACGTGCAAAGCCTGCTGGTGCCACGACTCCATTTAAGTTCCCCTGGGGAGCTCTGTTCTAGGAGGACCAATGCTCAGTCTGCACTCCCTAAACTCTTCCCCAAACAGCCAGGCTATCCCAGAGCCCTGCACCCAGACTCAGCTAGTCTCACTTGGAGGCCTCTTGGCCAATCCCAACTCGTGCTGCGTTTCCCCGTGGGTGGGAGAGCCTGTCCCTACAGAGCATGGCGAGGTCACAGCACTTGGATCAGGGGTGGGGGCGTGGTGATTGCACCTCCCTTCACTGGGCAGCCCATCTCCATTGTCTACCCCAAGCAGAGTCCAATAGGACCATCTGGATGGAGACTGTTGGGCTGCAGGGGGCCTATCGTAGGCTGGCCAAAGCCAGTTCCGTGGACCCCTTTCTCATAGTCTCATAAGCCACCAGTGGCCTCTGGACCACTCTTTTCTGCATTTGAGGGGGCAGAGAGAATCGAGTTAAAGCACGGAAACCATCAAGGGAGAGAGAGACTGGAGATTCCTACAGCTTGTTTACGCACCCCAGAAAACTAGGTGTTAACTGCGTCTTCACCCCGAGGTACACGCGTGCCAATACCCCAGCATCTCAGGAGGTGAAAGACATTTCACAAGCACCCATCTGATTTGGGTACAGCTGGGGTACAGAGCTACCACAGGAGGGAGACTGCGTGACCTTATGGATAAGGTTTCAGGAATAGCTATCCCACTTGCTAGCACAGAGAGGGTCGGTTGCTGGGTTGGTCCCAAATGTAAGAGATGGAGACAAACGTAGTTTGGATGAGTTCTTTTACTGGGTCGAACTTTGGTTGGCGACGGCCGTGCGAGCGTTTGGGCCGCACAGGGCCCTCTCTCAGGATGGTAACAAGTCTCTCTGTGTCTTGCCTCCAGAGTTCCCTCCCCAATCGAGTGGCTGCTGGAGAGGTTACCAACAGCCAGAGCAACATCAGGGCTACAGACTGAGCAAACAACTTTTTGTGTGGCCCGAAAACTTCCATGCTTTCTGTATCAGAAACGGACTCTAATAAATCTCTTCTGGGACCAAGCGGTCTCTATTTCCCGGGGTCAGCTATGGAAACACAGACAGGTTAAGGGAACCTCCTGATAAAAAGCTTCCCGCTTTCATACGCTGCTTTTGAACTAAACTGCTCGTTCAGTCTAAGCCCTGTCGGCAACGGTGACAGGTCTCTTCCGAAAATTAAGCCTGACACAGATACGTACAAGAACTCAGTGATGAAGGTTTTCCCGGAAAATTTTCCCATGCAAACTTTTCTTATTTGCATTAACATTAATTTGCATAAAATTGGAAGAAGAAAATGTTTGAATCAGAACATTTTCCCATGCAAAATTTCCTATAGCCCTGAAAAATTTCCTGCAAGAAAATTTGGTAGTGGAAAATTTTCCGTTGTCGAAAATATTCCACCCCACATCACTGCCAAGACTTCAGACTTGCATTGCCAAGAGCAATTACCTTACAAGCATTTCCATGATGCTTCCCAAGAGCCAGCTTTTAAAGCGGAGGATGCCTTATCTTCTCCAATTGAATACTCTCATCTGGGAGCCCACAAATTGAAAAGCACAAGGGACAAGACTGCAGGAAAGAAAGACGGTGGATGGAGGCTCCCTTGCGCCAAGGAGCTGGTTGCAATTGCTCTCCCAAGAATCCACAGAATGTAAACACAGAGGGAGGGAAGAGGGCGGGGAGAGGAGAGTTTTAACTAGGAACAGGATGAAACTGAGCCGAGGGGAAAGGAAGTTAGGCAGCAGGGAAGAGACTTCCCGGCAGGAGCGACAGGAATCAGGTTCTCGGAAAACTGCTCCCCATGAGGGAAAGGAGAGGACGCCCCTGTTGCTTGGAACCCTTGGAGCCGATTGGAGGAAAGGAGGAGACGACAGGGAACAGATGGAGCTGGCTGCAGCTGAGGGTGGGGAAGGTGTTAGCAGATCTAAGACTTGGCTAGTTCTGGAACGCCGAGGCAGCACGATGCAGGTCGGTTAACGCCGGCTTACACAGCGTTCTGAACCAAGGAGGCGGGGGAGCCTTCCCCACTGGGGCAGCATGCAAGCCTATTTCCAGAGTGTTTGGAGGGGCTCCGAGGCAGAGAGCGCAACAACGGGCACAGCGGTTAAGCATCTGCAGGGTCAGATCCACATCTAGCCAGTCTCTTGCCAATCTGCATATGAACAGCTTACAAGCCGTGGCTCCTGGGCGGGGGGGGTGGGGGAATGACACACACCTGCCTCCAGCAGACCTGGTTGGTGGCCTCCCAGTCTAGCCAGTTCCCATCTTATTCCCTTCCCCTGGGGAGCTTAGAAGGCCACCCCACTAAGGTCCAGTCCCTGTGGGGACTTACAGCACCCCCAAGTCCCCCTCCGAGCCAGCCCCAGCCCCCAAACGGCAGGCACTTCACTAAGAGTCACAATAGAGTCAGAATCACAAGGCTGGAGGGGGACCTCAAGAATCATCCTGTAGGACCTGCCACACCCCGACCATCCACACAGAGAAATCCCACCAATAGTACAGATTTGGGGCCAATCAGAGCAAATTCGATGTCTGAAATCAGTGGTCAGCTTCCAGGAAATTCAAACGCCAGCAGGGAGCCAGATGCCACAGTGGGCAGCCCCTTAATATTTCCATGATGGGAGGATAGCTGAAACTGGGGGGGGGGGGGGGGG
>QEPC01004837.1:2745530-2764918 GCA_003113815.1 Sphenodon punctatus | reverse complement strand
GGGGGGGGGGGGGCGCGCGCGTAGGGTTTGGGAAGGGAGGGCGAGTTTTATGATTTGTTTTAAAATTTGTTGATTTGTTTTTAAATGTTTTATTGTTACATTTTTTGTGGTGTTCGCCGCCCCAAGCTGCCTTTCGGCAGGAGGGGCGGGATACTAGTTTTAAATAAATTCAAAATAATTTTTTTTAAAAAAAAACTCTGGGATAACTGCCTGAGTGTTGATTAACCGAGCGGACTGCGGCCCCTGCAGGGAGACTACATGGTTAGGGAAAGAAAGAGATCTCCAAACAATATGACTGTAGAGGGGAGTATCAATAAGAGGGGGATGGGGGAGAAGAGCTAGGAAAAGCCTAACGGAAGAGAGGTTTCTTAGCAGGAACTCGACATTAGGAAGAAGAACATTCAGCAATTGGCATGCTACCGGAGATTAGAGGAAGGGTGAAACGGCCCCCTGTTTAAACTGGGCTGAAGCAGTTCACCAGTTCTGGGGACAGACTATCTTGGAACAGTAACCTCAAGTTCGACCCTGAAGTATTCACACGGGTCACTTTTTTAGGAGGTGGCGGCCGAAACTCTCACAAAAGGACCTCTCATCCTGGGATAAGAGTACCCCTGGGTTAAATCAGACGAGCTTGGGCGAGGGTTCCTACACAACCCTCCCGCCAGCCCTTGGGCAGCTGCAGAGGAGGATTCTCTCGGAGCTGCCCCACGAAGTGCAAGGTGCCAAGAGTTGAGAGGTGCCACCAAGGCTCTTTGGGGGTGGGATCGTGGGGCCCTATAGCAGAGACCTATTTTTTGGCACTTGTTTCCTACCTGGGACCTTTGCGCCTCCTCCACCCCTCCCCTGCTCTAGAGTCCCCTGCTTCCTGGATGTATTTGCCCTTCTCCCAGGCTGCCCCCTATGCCTGGGAGCTCCCTCCCTGAATACACACACTCTGCTCCCTCCCTCCTCCCCCCACCACTCCAAACCTACAAAACCCACCTGAAAACCTAAGTCTTCCCTAGCTCTCTCCTGTCCCCGTCATTCGGGGTCCCTTTCTCCCCTGTAACTAAGCTAAGCACAGGCACCTGCAACTTTTCAACTTGGTGAACATGTTCCCGTTTTTCCCTAGGGGCAATTCCCCTTTGTCTTCCCTAGACTGTAAGCCCCTTGGGGCAGAGACTTGTCTCTAATGAACAACTGGACAGTGCCAAGTACAAGGGGTAGGTTGTGTGTGTGGGGTGGGGGGGGGGTGCGGAGGTGTTTTTTTTAAAAAAAGATGCTTTTGTAGGTTTTATGTCATAAGCCGTCCTGAGCCTCAAACGGGGAGGGTGGGGTATACAATTTTAAATGATTACGTAATAAATAGAAATAATAATGAGTGTCTTCATAGCCCAAATCGGAGCCAAAAGCACTAAACTAAGATCTTTCTCCTGTAAGGTCTCACGTTGCAGGGAGAACAGGAATGAGTTGAAGCCAGAAATTTTTGACCCAAACCCAACTACCTTGAGTCTGATCCAAGCTGGGACCCAATGCAGTCGAGCCCTTCCGGGTCAGGGCGTCTGGGTGACATCAGAAAGGGGGGGGGGGCGCTAAGGTGTTTACACAGCATAGATACAGGTCCACGTTCACCCCCCCTTGTGCAGACGAAGGCATTTGTTAAGGAGCGGGGAAGATTAGAATTAAGAGAGAGGTTTAGCCCCATCGAGGGCAGGTGTAAGTTGCTGCCAGAATGAACTCACCTGCGCTGTTGGCCTCAGACTCCAGGATGTGGATCTCGGTGCAGTCGGCCAGCGAGTGCTCGAGGCACAGCTGCAGGAAGCGGGCTTGGGTGCGGGTCACGTGCTTGAGGAGGGAGAGCAGGGCCACCGTTTGCTCGCATTCGTTCCAGCTTTTGAACCAGCTCGCCAGGATGCCCACCTGGTCCCGGAACATCATTGTGGTGGGGGAGCCTCGGCTCAGTTAACGACGCGCCCAAGCTGGGGGTCCGGGGGAGGGAAGGGGAGATGCGCGGGGAACCCTCTCACATGGTTTCAGCTTTAAGTCCGGCGGCGTGACCCGCAGCGCAGATTTTCCCAGCCTGCCAAAACCAGGATCACATGGGAGGGGACGATGACCCTGCCCTGAGCTTCTTGGTCGGCAAGATCAGTCTCGATACGCCTGTGGTTCCCTCTCCTCAGCAAGCAGCCTTCAACAGCCCTGCAAGAGAAGAGAAACATCAGGATCTTCATGTTCCTTTGCCGCAATCGGCCTGCTGGGGGGCGGGGGGGAGAAACACAGACAGAGCCAAGAGTCTTGGAAGACGTCATCTCAAATCGAGCGGAAAGCCAGCCCGAGGAACTCTACGGCACAAAACCCGTCGCTAGCTATAAAGGGAAGTCTCATCCTTTGGGGGCCAGTTAGGAATCAAGAGACAGCACGGGATCCAAAATGAGGTCGGTTCTTAGAGCAGAGATGGGGGGAACCTCAGACCTGGGGCCAAATGCAGCCCCGCGGCTAACCTATTTGGCCCCTCTTCCAGTTCCTGGGTCTGTCCCCTGGATCCTGTTCCTCAAAGCACTGGAAAGCTCAGAGGAAAGCAGCAGAGATGAGGACAAGCTCCCAAGGATAGAGGACAGGTGCTTATCATCATCAATAAGCATTTGTATAGCGCCAGCAGTGTACCTGGCTCGTTACAATTATTATCCAAGACAGGTCCCTGCCCAGTGGGCTTACAATCTAAGATGGATAACAGTGAGGGAACACAGGACAGACACACACACGTCCCCATTTATTACAGATGGGGAACCGAGGCTAAGAGGTTGCCACTTGCCCAAGGCCACCTAGTAAGTTCATGGCTAGGGTAGGCTTCAAACTGTGGTTTCCTAGGTACAAGTCGAGCACTTTATCCACTACACCACACTGGCTCTCAACCTAGGCCTTATTCTTTGTCTGCCTCCTAGTGGTTGTGGCGGGGATCTAACCCCACTGTTTACAACTGGCCAGCCAGGATGACTCCCAGTAGAAGGGAAATTCACAAGGTAAGAACCCAGTTTTCCCATTCTTAAGTGCACCCTCTTACGCACTCTCTGCCCGCAACCTCCATGTGGGCCCTCGGAGCTTGTACTAATTTTCAAAGCAGATCCTGGGAAGGAAAAAGGTTCCCCACTTCCGTCTTAGGGGGAAGCAGTCTAGAAATGGATATTAGTCACATTGGTCAGAGGATGAGACCGCTGACATCCTACATCCAAGGATGGAGGTTGGACCCACTCTAAGATTCTAGGGCTGTCAGGGGCTTGGCGTGAATGACAGGGAAATGGATCACTCCATTATGACCCTTTGGGTACTTTGGAAGCAACTGAGGCTGCCTCTGTTGGAGACAGGATGCTGGGCTGGATGGACCACTGGTCTGGCCCAGGACAGCACTTACGTTCTTGTGACTGCTGCCCTTTCCTACCATCTCCCCAATTCAACCGGAGAGGCGGACTGAGTCACATTAGACACTGGCTGCCGTCAGAGCCAAGTTCCTGGACTAGAGAAGTCAACAGTCCGATTCCAGCATGGCAGGGACACCCATCTCGAGGGACCGAACGGCTCGACTTGGACACAGCAATTGCACACCGAGGGGCTGCATAATGCTGCTATTGATCCTCTTATTACTGCAAGTAGTTTTCGCGCCCCCCTCAGAGGTGGTGGTGTTTCTTTCAAGGGATCAGGATCCAAAAAACAACAGCGGGTGTTGCTAGGGTTCCTCTCGTTGGTCTTAGAACGTTCAAGACAGCAGCCCTGAACGTTTAGGGCCAAAGAATTCAAGTTATTTAAACGGAGTCTGTTAATTAGATGACAATGTGTGTATGTAGCTACTTTTACTGTTTTCCCAATAAGATAGATGCTGAACATCTAAGAGCAGTAGTTTATATATGGGATTTACCCAACTGTTAGCATGCTTTTTTGGGAGGCGGGAGGGGGGGATTTGCTATCCCCTGGTTGTTTTGTGTGCTGTGTGTTTGTGTATGTTTCTTTTACGACGGCAAATAGCTATGCAATTTAAATATATGTATAATGCTACTACTGCTCTGACACACACACCGTTATTGGCTGCACCTCCACGCAAAAGCCCTGTGAATTCGCCTTATTCTGCACTTGCTGCCCGCAATAAGATAGGCTAGGTGAACGTCACACACCAACATGAGACTGCCAGTCGAGGCCAACAGCTGATTCCAGGCCAAAGAACTAAGCAAAAGATCTTTCTCTTTTAAAATCACCCGTGTGTGTCAGGGGTGGGGGGGGGAGAGGAGAACGGGAATGAGTTTAGAGACTTGCCGAAGCCAGTTCAAGCTGGGATCCAAATGCAGCCAGGCTCTTCTGAGCCAGGACCCAACGCATCCAAGCGCTCCCTATGCCAGGGGTTGAACGCCTCAGGAGCTGGGGCCAAATACAGCCTACGGCTAGTTTTTGACTCGTCCACAGTTCCTGGATCTGGCTCCAGATCCAGTTCCTATCCCCCAAGCACGGAGACACTGAGCTCGAGGGGGATGGGGTGGGGAGGAAACAGAGATGAGGGCCGTGCGCTCAGAGGATGGATCAATGGCAGAGATCCATAATCTGGACACCCGCCTCTTCCTTCCCCCCCACCCATAGCACGCCCAGCAAGCCATTTCCACCCCCCCAATGCTTGTACCAGTTTTCAGAGTGGCTCCTGGGAGGGAAGAGGCCCCACCCGCCTCCCACAACAGAGCACCGTGACATCACGTTCCGTATGGGGCAGGGGCAACAAAAGGGGAGGGGCTAAGGCATTCCCCACCCGTTTCTAACACGGCCCCCGCCCCCTACAGAACACAGCGATGTCATGACATTTTGAAAAGGTGGGTCCTTCCTTCAGGGAGAAAGGAGCCCAAGGGGCGCAGAAGTGAGCGTAGCCAACCAGGCCCCAACAGACCAGCCTGGGTCTTGTTGGGTTGTAGGCCTCTAGGTAAGTTCTCCCAAGTTTTTTTTCTCCTTGCAACCGCTGTCGCCCTCGGCAGGAAAGCAAAGCGCCGGGTCGTGACCTGGCCGTTAGCAAATGGCGAGAGGCATCAGGTTAGCAGCATCCGTGCCGGTAGCATTCGATACGACTGCCTCCCAATAAAGCCGGCCTTTAGCTTGGTTAAATGGTCCATGCTCTTCAGGCGGGCTTGACGTCACAGCGCTTCATGAGGGTTGCCGTCCTGCTACGATCAGCCCTGGCGGCACCGGATCCTCGCCTGAGCCGTGTCAACTCCAGCGGGGAGGGAGGCATGGATGTTGAGGATAGGTGTGTGCCGGCTGTGGGAAGCTGCAGCTGGTAGCCTCTCTACTGTCCAGAAAAGGCAGCGATGCTGGTGGCAGATGGGACCAAGCCTCACAGCCAGCTCTGCGGAGTACTCATCACAGCCTTGCGGTCTGCAGGTTTAGAAGCACTGCTGTAAGCACCTTGGGGCGGGGATCTACCACAACGCTGCTCCCGATAGTCCAGGTCTAAGTAGGGAACCTTTCCTCACTTTGAAAATGAACAGTCTCCAATAGAAGATGGAGGCAGAGGTTCTAGATAATGGATCTGTCCCCTCATTGTATACAGGCCCTTCTCTGCTCCCTCACCCCGGGCTCAGTCACTCAGTGCTTGGTGGTAGGAACTGGCGCCAGGGGCCAGATCCAGGAATGGAAAGGGGCCAAATAAAAACTTGCTGTGGGATGCATTTGGCCCCAGGCTCCCCACCCCTGGCTACCATAATGGTAGCCCGATAGTCTAGGTGCTTTTTAATATGAAAAACGGACCCAGCTTTGAAGGACGAGTGTAAGAAGTTAAATAGGGACATGACCAAATGGACAGATCAGGAGGCTAGCATGCCAATGCCGCTTTTGATCATTGGAGCAGAGCTTCTGCACGAGGCCAATTAACTCCCTTCCTGCTGTCCTGTCGCAGGTTACGGCTTGTGAGGTGCCGGCTCTGTTCAGGATTCTTCTCTCTCTTGCTCTCAAAGGAATTGCCTCCCATCAGCTTCTCACCTTCTGGCATCAGTTCAAGGCATGGCTCTTCTGCCAGGCTTTTGGTGAAGGGGAGGTCTAGGGGGGGTGGGGGGTTTATTGATTGTGCACACCAGACTGGTTATTGCAGATTTTATGGGTTAGTTTTGTATTTGTATTTTTACAAGTTGTTGTATGCCACCTTGAGCTGCCCAAGGCAGGATACGGCGGGACACAAATATATAAAATAAGATAAACAGCAGGGTGAATGAACTTTAGATACGGAGGAGGATGCCAAGTGCCATATATTCTGGGCACGTAACAGGATTGACAACGTTTTTAACTCAACAGGTGCAACGTTCCTACACAAAGGTGTCTGGACCTGCTGGGATTCATCACATTCCCAACCTGTCTCACACACACACGTCCTCAGTGACCCCCTCTCCGGCAAGTCTCTGAAGGATGTGGTTTCTGTTTGGACAGCAGCACCTTGCTGTGTGTTTAAGGATTGAGAGAGAGAGAGTGCACTCCTAACCTGGTACTTCCACCTTGGGTGGAAATTTCCTCTACCTTGCAGATTAGAGTCTAGCAGCATGAGGTGGGGGAACCTCAGCCGTGGGGGTCAAATGCAGCTTGCAGCAAGTTTTGATCTGGCCCCTGATTCCAGTTCCTAATCCATAATGTGGATCCTTCTTTTGAGTGCACTTCTTCACCTATAAAGCTCTTCACAATCTCGCTCCCCCCTACCTCTCTGCACTTATCGCCCTCCATACTCCAGCCCGTGCACTTCGCTCCTCCTCTGTCCCTTCTCTCACCCTTCCACGCCTTCCCTGCTCCCCTAAGCGCCTTCGTCCCTTCTCACTTGCTGCCCCCCATGCCTGGAACTCCCTCCCTGTCCACATCCGCCTTGCCCCCTCCCTTCATACCTTCAAATCTCTCCTTAAAACTCACCTCTTTCGCTCTGCTCTGTCTGACTCTTTATCCTGCTGAGCCACTATTCCTATACCTACGATCGGTTTACCCTTATCCTTGCCACATGGACCTGCCTGCTGTCATTCTCATCGTAACCAAGCCAAGTACGTGCACTTGAGACCTCGCATCTTCATGAATGTTAGACCCCTTGTCTCTCCCTCTGTTCCCCTTCCTAAGTCTCTCCCCCAGCTCCTGTCTCTCAGATTGTAAGCCCTAGGGGCAGGGACCGTGTCTATTTTATTACTTTGTGAAGTGCCAGGTACACTGCTGGCGCTATATAAATGTTTGTTATAATAATAACTTCTTAAACACTTCTGCCCCTCACTTTTATGAGGCCTTTTGAGCATGGGCTACTACCCAAAGTGGCCCCTGGGAGCGAAAAGATGCTCCATCCCTGGGCTAGAGAGAGCATGGTTACTGTTCTAGACTCAAATTTAAGATGGAAACAAATGAACTGTTGGCCAATCCCAGAGTATTTCACCTGAAATACTTTGTCTCTGGCCATGTTCTGGCAAACCTTCACTCTGGTAGCGTTCAGACTGCCGAGTCATAAACCGTGGTTACCACCCGCACGCTGGATAAGTGTTCATGTGAACACAACTTTCAAATACGAACTGACGGACAGCATGTACTCCTGATTTTTCAGCACAACATACCACTCTTCCTACTCCTGAAGAACACTGGTTTAGTGCTCTGTGTGAACACTTCAGAAGCAAAACTGAAGACCCAATTACAATGAAGTAACTGTTTGTCGGAAACTGGCCTTCATCTCTTGACAATCAAAGACACACACACACCAAAAAAAAAAATAAGGGAAAAAAAAGAAGACACTGCTTTCAGGACCCAGCACTGAGGGAAGGGAAAACAACTGTCAGAGGGAGAGATCAGACATTCTAACTGGGTCCTCCTTCCAAGTGCAACATGCACAAAACTAAGGCAGACTCTCGCCAGATGTAGAATCAGCCCCACAAAGTGGGAAATCTGAATTTGCAAAGAACTGTTTGAACACAGGGTGCAGCAGCTGCACATCCAAGTAGGAGTTAAGAGATTGACACACACGCACACACACACTTCCAGCTCCGATTCCTTGAATACAAGATATCGCCTCAAAAACAATCAGGCAAAGACATTTCTAAGAGTAACGCCCAATCAGCGCCTGCTCTCTGGAGACACGGGGTGCAATCTTCATTCACGAGGGGCACAAGAGGATTGCACGCATGGTGCCAGAGTGCCACGCCAGGACTTCAGCAGCTGCCAGATCTTTGCAGCAAGAGGCAACGCTGTGCAGCATAACTATGGTCACTGAGCTGTTGCCTGCAATAGGGAGGGCTCTACATGGGACGTACAAACGTTCATTTCACACTTAACTGTTGCTACAATGTGCACCGAGAGTGGAAAATGGGCAACCTGGCCTCAATACGAATGACTGGGCTCCTCTGTGAGGACCAGGGCCACAAAAAGGTACACGTGCTCAGCTCTTTTAAACACTGGATGAATTGCTGATTGCACCCGCAGATATCAACGCCGAGTAAGCCACTGCCCAGTAAGGAACAGATACACAGGACTGAACCCCAGAGAGTGTGCAACTCCGATGTTGGGTGGATCATTCCCACCGATACAAATGACCTTCTCACCCACAACTACAGCGTGCGGAGCTTTTACTGGCTTACAAAAGTGCCCCTTGGGAGGTTCCCAGTGCCCACGTGACACCAAGACCATGTTTCCTATAAGTTGTTCTGCCCCCAGCAAGGCAAAACCTCAAGCCCCAGCCACCAGCTTCTACATCACCCCTGCGCTGAACTCTAGGCTCCTGCATCAGGTCAGGAACGACCCTGGTGGAAACTCCTAGTCTAAGGGATGGGGAACTTCCAGCTTGGGGGCCAAATACGGCCCATGGGCTAGTTTTTATGTGGCCTCTTGCCAGTTCCTGGACTCAGTTCTACCGCCAAGCAATGAGACGGAGCTCAGAGTAAGGGAGCAGGGATGAGGGCACGCACGTAAGGACAAGGGCCAGACCCATCCGACTCAGACCCCGCGGTCTCGGTGCTTACCCGATGTTGGCGGCGGCGGGGGACTGGACGAGGGCGAGCCGACTGAAGCTGAATCCCGACAAGACGGAGGTGATGTTAGTGGGGAAGGCGATGGGTGTGATGTCCCGTAATTGATGGGGTTTGTCCCCCATTGGTTCTCCGGGTTCACAGTCTGGGAGTGCTCCTTGACGCCCGGCTCCGCCTGGATGTCCAGGTGGATGCTGTGGCAAGGAACACGTTTCGTCAATGACATCTGGTACGGAGGCTCCGACCTGGCCGCTATCATTGCCTCGAGATCGGACTATCGTAATGCGCTCTACGGGGGGCTACCCACGGTGACGGTCCGGAAATTGCAGCGGATGCAGAATGCGGTGGCCCGCCTCCTTACGGGGACGGGTCGCCGTGAGCACACGACACCGGTGCGCCGTTCTCTGCACTGGCCGCCTACAGTTTTCTGGGCCTGAATCAAGGTGTTGGTTTTGACCTATAAAGTCCTAAACTGCCTGGGCCCTGCCTACCTGCAGGACCGCCTATACTCCCCAGGTCCTGGAGCGGCTCCTGCGGTCGGCCAAGGGCACCTTCCTGGCAGTCCTCCAGGTATCCCGGGGGGTGACTCTGCAGAGGGCATTCTCGGTGGCCGCACCTAGGGTGTGGAACTCCCTTCTGGCAGAAGCCTGGTTGGCTCCAGACTTCCCCTTCCTTTCGACGAAAATGCAAGACCTGGTTGTTCCGCCAGGCATTTAATGAGGGAGACGGGAGGGTTAGGGGTTTGATTATTCCCCCCCAGTTTTAATTGCAATGTGCATGGTTGGATTAATATTTTATTCATGTTTTTAATCTATTTATTTATTGTTATATTTATTTTACTGATTGTTAGCTACCTCGAGCTGCTGTGAGCAGAGGAGGCAGGATATAAATAAATAAATAAATGATTTGGACCTTTCTCTTCCCTTCGCTCCAACTTCTATGTAGCCTTTATGGGAGGGAAAGGTTCGCCAACCTTGTCCTAGTCTTTAAAATTCTGGGATGAGAATAGGCCATCTCTGTCCATTTGACTATCCAGGACTGTCGCCCTCAAACGCAGGAGCCAGTCCGAGTCTGGACGGTTCTATGTGGATTGGGGGATACATTATTATTAACAAACATTTATATAGCGCCAGCAGTGTACCTGGCACTTTACAAAGTAATAAAATAGACACGGTCCCTGCCCCTAGGACTTACAGTCTGAGAGAGAGGAGCTGGGGGAGAGACATAGGAAGGGGAACAGAGGGAGAGACAAGGGGTCTAACATTCATGAAGATGCGAGGTCTCAAGTGCACGTACTTGGCTTGGTTACGATGAGAATGACAGCAGGCAGGTCCATGTGGCAAGGATAAGGGTAAACAGATCGTAGGTATAGGAATAGTGGCTCAGCAGGATAAAGAGTCAGACAGAGCAGAGCGAAAGAGGTGAGTTTTAAGGAGAGACATCCCATGCCGAGTCTGCCACAGTCCAAAAGATCAGAGTGGGATTTCCCATTCAGTGACAACAGATTCTGTTTGCGAAAGCCAACCCACAACAGAGGCAGCAGAGATGACGACCCCCACAAGGAGCCGGGAAGGATCCCAAGCAAATACAACCACAGGATGAAGACAGGAGATGCAGTAAAAAAGGGACAGATCTGTACCTTAAGTAGAAATGGGTAATACCAGAATACCTCAGTCTTTATTTATCCTCTGAGCAGGCAGGGAAGTGCTGTTATTCCCATTTCACAGATGGGAAACTGAGGCTCTGGGAGATCATTCCAAGACCCTTCCAAACCACAGCCCTTATAATAATAATCGTCTTTATTTTTATATAGCGCCTCCCTGCCATGGCACTTGGAGGGCTTTACACATAACACAACTTTTAATCCTCACAACAACCCTGTGAGGTAGGTCAGGCTGGGAGAATATTGTGACTCGTTCAAGGTCACCCAACAAGTTTCTGGCTAAGGCGAGACTCGAACTGAGGTCCTCCCTCCTGGTCCAAGTACTGTGCACTTGGCCATTACATCATACTGGCTCTCAGTTATTAGCCTGAATTATAACATATAAGCCTGACTTGGGTATCCATGGCATTGCCCTTTGACAGTAGTAAGAATAGGAGCTGGGGTGGGGTGGGGTGGTTGTGTGTTAATGGGGAGTTTTATGGGGGGGGATTGGTATGGTGGGTCAAGTCTGGAGACAGCCATAGACGGAAGGGGGCAGATGGGGGTCTCCTGCGAGAGACAGGGGAATAGGAGGGGTGGGGTTGGGTGCTTTACTTGGTATTTTTTTAATATGTTGTAAGCTGCCCAGGTCTGCATGGATCAGGAAGGATATAAACTGAAACGATAATAAAACTACTACTACTACTGGCTTGTTTGGGTCCAGGCTATGTAAACCCTGGGCTCCCAAGCCCTGGTCCCATTCACTGCTCTAACCCTTCTGGTGTAGGCCACACCCAAGCCATGAGGCACAGGCTCACTACCTTTGGCGTGAACAAGAAATGTCAGGAAGGCTTGGATCCTGCTGAACGGTGCCCAGACGGTTTCCCCGCTGTCCGTGAGGGCAAGGAAGGAGTCCAGCCAGGGGGAACGTCGCGCTGGAGCTGAGCTACAACAACTCTGGGAGGAGTTGGCAGAACCGAGCCAAGCCAAGGGGAATGTTGTGTTGAGGGCTACAATGAGGCTCTGTGCGCAGCTCTTGGTCTGCAACAACCATCCTCTATTTGCAGGATGGGGGTAAAAAGCAGTTCTTTCTAAATTCTGTTGCTGCCGAGCCCCTATGAAAAGGGTGTGCGCGCGTGCGGGCGTTAAAAAAAGATCGAGAGGAAGCTGCCGTCTGGGTGTCTCCATTCTCTGGATGCTATCATTAGAGTCAAACTAAGCACGTTCCCCAAGGAAAGCAGACAGGAGAGGGCTGCAGCCAGTCGTAATTACACCTCAGAAGAGAGTGCTAGAGACAAAACACCATTATAGCCAGGGAGGTGAATAAGCGGCAGGGGGGTGGGTGGGGGGGACATTCTGCTTAGCAGGCAGATCAGGGACAGGCTGGTGTCGGCAGCTGAGCTCCTGCGGGTCAGAGCGAAACAACCAAGAAAAACAGTGAGAGAGACAGTCTAACCTAGTGGATAACCTCAAACCCATGGTGGCTAGTTTTATTGGGCCCCTGGATCCAGTTCCTACCCCTAAGCGCTAAAAGGAGTGAGCTCGGAGGAAGAAAGGGGAGGTGAAAGCATGCCCAAGTGAACAGGGGACAGAGCCAGGATCGGGACCTGCCTCTTCCTGAGTTGCACCCCTTAAGCACCCCCAAGTTCTATGCAGCTCACGGAGCTTGGTACTAATTTCTGAAGTGGCCCCATGGGCAAGAAAAGGTTCCCCAGCCCTGTTATCACCCCTTTCATTCCAAACCCTGAACAACTCCGCGCCCCCCCGCTCCCCCCCAGTCCTGCTGATGAGCAGAGTCTCCCTGCCCCACGCCAGCTGGAAAGGAGGCCCTACTGATACTGAAGACACTAGCTATACCAAGATGCTAAATGCACGGTGATGAGAAGAGAAGGCTCAAGACCTTTAAACGCATGGACTGCGATCCGGCTAGGACCGAACGCAAGTGGAAGGGGCCGTGCGCTGGCACAGGGCCGGGGAAAAACATGTGCCCGGGGGGACGCGGCGTACCGCCTGCCAGACGGCCACACCCCCACCAGCTCCGCGGTAGCCATGCCCCCTCTGCTGGTGTTGTGTGGGGAGCTCAGCCCATGGAAGGGATTCCCAACCCCCCTTTTGGCGAGTCACACCGGGGCTGTGGGCACCCCACCGGGGAAAAGCCCAACCAGAGGAGAGAGTGGTTGCTTTGACCCACAGAAGCCGCTGCACATCCACCTGGCCGACCAGTCACAGAACCCTTACAGGACTCGCCCTAGAGCGTGGGAGCTTTCATCCGTTCCCTGTGTGGCCTTGCTCCCGCGCCATGGCACAGCGAGAGGTACGGGAGGGGCAGGGTCTCGCAAGGAACTGTCCAGGGCTCCCACACTCTAGGGCGAGTCCTGTGAGGTTCTGGGGCTGGCCCGCCAGACGTGCAGTGGCTTCTGCAGGTCAAGGCATCCCCTCCTGCCCCCCTTCCCGCTGCACATTACCGTTGTCCCACCTTCTTCCGCCGCCCGCATGATGCATGAACCAGAGGTGGATGCCGCACCGTGGCCGCCAGCGCACTAGAGCTTCCTGTCTGTGCAGCTTTCCGCCTGCGCAGCAGACTAGCTGGATCGCCGTCATGGTGATGAGAAAGCTGCCTATTCCTTGCCAACATGATTTGGCCTACAACCATGGTTCCAGACCAAGAGCAGTCCATAAGGCCCTAGTAAGTGGTCTGCAGCACCTAAACCGGGAAGCTAGAGGACAACAACGGTCCAAGATCGTTGCAAGACATTGACCAAGAACCACTACTGACAGCACGCTCCACAAGTGTCCCACTTCCACCTCTCGACAGACACGAAAAAGCCAGATCTACCTCAACGCCCAACTCGCTGTACTCACTTTAATGTGGAATTCAATATCATTAAGGTAGAGTGAAGCACCAGGTTCTTGGCTTATGCAATCAGCTACATTGGCCTGTTGCTACAAGAACGTGTGGGAGCTCACTGTTGAGCGCTAGTTTGAAGAAGGTACTTTTACATTGGAATCAAAAGCCTTATTGAAGATATTGCATAGAACAACATTGTGGGGGGATTTCCTATTGTTATTCCCCAATGCATCCTAAACAGAGTTTGGGTTTCTGCTAGTCTACCTAGATAGGAACACTACATACATTTAGAGTGTCAAAACAAATTGGCATTTCCAAGTTTGGTCATGACGTCCGGGCGGTCTTTAGCATGATCGTGCACCAAACTACTATGCAATAGCGCTAAACAAAGCAAGCAAAACTAGAATAGAAATGGGACACCCCAAAGAACAGGCATTCCCATTAAGTTATACATGGAACCCGAACTGTCGGGGATGGATCAAGCACCACAGAATTCCCATTTGGTACCCATCCCCGTACCTAGGTCCCAGGAGGCCAGTGGCAGGGAGAATCGCAGATGACCCAGGGCAGCAAGGAGAGGCTGCAGGGCCTAGAGGTCTGGTCTGGCTCCTGAAGCATGTACAGGTTCCTTCTGAATAAGCTGCAACTGCATCCGTGCACTTTTAGTTCATTCAGGAGGGGCACACACATGCTCTGGGCCCTCCAGGTCTTCTCACAGCCCACCCTACTGTTCCATCACCCCCCCTTCCCCTGGATGATCCCACCTTGCCTCTGTGCTCTCAGAACCCAGGTAATCGGAGGGAAGGAAGGATTTGCTGCCCCCGTTGGGGACTTTCACTGGTGTGCAGTAGCCCAGTTAATGCCCACATACTGGAGAGAGTACCCGACAGACAGCAAATTCACCATGTGTTTCAGCCCTAGCCAAAACAAAACACTCAGACTGGATATTCATTTCTGCAAAAGCAGCATGGCTGGAATAGTGGGTCAGATCCCCTTCATTACTCCCGATTTGAAGCCAGCAGATTCCTCAGCTAAAGTATTTGGCGAGGGTATTCGTTTCAGCTTTGTAAATCTCCTCATCTGTTTTTAGTTCCTCAGTCCCGATTTTTCTCCCACTCTCAGGCCAGTGTGGGGAAGATGGAAGACGCTCAACACTCTTATCTGTGCCCAAAACCTTAGTTACAAAGTGTTACCAGCTGGAATCCCTGAGAAAGCACAAAGAAAAAGAAAGGAATATGGACTGAACGTAGGGCAGGGGTTGTCAAACTAGGAAAAGGAGAAAATGTACCTGGCGTGGTGGAAAAAGAGAGGCACAGCAGACAAAACACCTTGAATTTTGCTCATACTAGGACACTTGTCCCCAAAACGGCTGCCTGTATCACTCCCAATTTGGAGTCTTCAATAGAATCCCAAGCCAGCAAGCAGCAGCAATCATCATCATGATTGCAACCTCGTCCACGGAGGACCCCAGTTCGCAATTTGGAAGCCTCCAAACCAAGAGGAAATTTCAAAAATGGTGGAAGCCCTCGCCCACTTCTGCACCATAAATTCCGATTGGTGCTGCAGCCACCACTCAAAATTCACGCTCCAGAAACGGGAAAGCCCATGCTAATTTGGAAAATCTCCTCAGCTTAGTCGGTCCAAGCAGGGGGGGGGGGAAATCATGGGAGCGGCTGTAGCAGAGTGGAGAGAAGGCGAGACCAAGTGGTTTCAATGCAGTCACACAGGACCTTTGTAGCAAAACCGGGAACTGAACCCACACATCCTGAATTCAAGGCCAGTGCCCTAATAACTATTCCTCCTTCCCATCCTATTAGTTGTGAGGGTTGGTGGAAGAGCCAGGGAGCAGAAAACATCAACTTGATCCTCACCATCTCCCATGAACTAGCTCTGGTCTGCAGCCAAGACTTTGCTCGCCCCAAACCAGAGAGTCTGGAATTGCTAGTCAAGCCAGGGACCCATCTTTGCAACTTTTCCCTCCAACAGGGACAACTGGAAGCAGGAAAAGAATGGGGTTTAAGAGCATAGTCCGTGCCATACGGGGCCAGGTCAACGATCCATCAAGTACACACACACACCCCCCCCCGGAACAGGTCATAATGGAGTGATCTATTCCCTGCTGTTCTCCCTCAGCTCCTGACACTCCGAGGTTAAGTGCCCCAACCTTTGGGCAGTCGATGGGTCCAAAAATACCACAAGAATTTGGCCAATCCTTATTTAAACCCAGCTACGCTACTGGCCTTCAGTTAAAATTGCACACCGAGTGAAAAAGGACTTTTAAACAAAATAAATCTCCTACCAGCTAGTTTCATGGAGGGTCCCCTAGTTCTAGTATTATTTAGAGGGTAAAGAAGCTCCTCCATAGAGCTCTAGTTATCTGGGGATTGGGGCAGTTGGGGGTGGGGGGAAGCCAGCATTCATGTCTGTCCAGGTCTAACTTACTAAAGCCACCAATCCTGGACCCTCCCCATCTCTCCCCCATCCCTTAAGCATCCCTGCCCCGCCCTCACCCCACGGAGCTTATATTAACTTTCAAACTGACCCACAGAAGGGAAAAGGTTCCACCCCGCTGTACAGCATCATCAAATACCAGTCAGATTATGGCTCCACCTAGATGACATAACCCCGCTTAGGAGTCTGACCCATACTTCGGGAACCTCGATATTAGGCACGGCTACTAATGTACAAAGAACAGTTTAAATAAATAAATCAATTTGCCCCAACAGCCTGCATTTTAGAAAGTTACAAGTGCACAGAGAAAGGAAGACTGGGAACCATGAAACTAGAAAACGCCGTCCTCTCCTTGACCAGAGAGTAGAAGGCACAAGACCTGACTCCCTGGAACTTGCTCTGACTGCTAAGAAACGTGGTTGAATGCCATTATACACACTGCTGGTATATCACCGCCTTATCGAAACGGACCCTGCTGTGTAAGGACAACTGAAGGGGCCTATGAGAGGAGACGCAGCTTGGCAACACAAGAGAATCCACAAGCGGGAATAAGCGCATGTTCCGACAGTCAGTGTTAAATCAAAAGTAGTTACGCTGGTTTAATTAAATCGAAGTCGCTACTCCACTTTGGTACCATTCAGACCGCAGCTGCAAAGGGAAGTAGTTGCTTTTCAATCGCCGCCTAACGGTCATAATAAAGAATGTTTTTAGACAGCTGTGTTGGGCTGGCCACCCACAGAGCAGCTCCAGAGGTGTTTGCCTGCATCCAGCCCCACCTGGGTCAGGTATACACCGAGCCAGCAGCTGCTGTGGCCTGCAGTCTACCCACGTGGCACCCACACACACAACCACCAGAGTTACGGGCAGATCACCCACTGCCTGCAACTCTATGGTGTTGTTTGGAGCAACCGCCAACCAGGAGCGGTTGTCCGCCAAGCAGACGAACCGCAGTGGCGCCTCACGACATGTTTGGCTGGCCCGTTTTGCTGACGGTACTCTGGGATATTCTGGAGCACCACAAGCAGGGCTGGAGTAGCCTGCTCCACCTCTACTCCGCCGGCACATCTGGTGGCCCGTCTTTGGATGAACGGACCACCCGGGGGTGAGGCGGAGCAGAGGTGGCGTTGCCGCCCATCTGTTTAGACCCAAGTTGTTACACCATCGCTTGACTTCCAAATAAAGGGCTCACGCTACAGTTCCCTGGATGTAAAAAGCAGACTAGGTACTCATTTTTCAGGATACGCCTCTTCCTACTCCGGAAGAGTTTCAGTTTAGCGCTCTTGACATGTGAACGATTCAGGGGCAGATGTGATTTAAGCTTTAACTCCACCAAAGTAACTCCTCTCAACTAGTACTAAAACCAGGGGACACTCCATGAAACTCACGGGTGGCAGAGTAAAAACAGACAAAAGAAAGTATTTTTTCACTCAGCGTACAATTCGGTTGTGGAATTTACTGCCAGGGGAGGCGGACAAGGCCAGCAGTAGAGCTGAGTTTAAGAGAGGTTTGGACAAGTTTCTGGAAGACAGGATTGGGGAACAAAACCCTTTACTGTCGGGAGCGGGGGATGACCCACAGGGAATGGAAAGCACGGTGACCTGTTGGGTGCGTCTCCCAGGCCCCCGTGACTGGTATGGCACTTCTTATGTTCTTAACTGTTTGCTGAAATGGACCCTCAGGCCCTGGGATAATAGTAGACAGGACGAAGGCCTCGCAGTGTCAAACCTTTCAAGCTTGTGCAACCTTTTTCAGCCCTCGCGCTGTGTCATAATACCCTGATGGCCGAATGCCATCACTCCCGTCACCTGATTCCCTGTCCAGCTGACCATCACCTGCCTTTCCCCCCCTCCCAAACTTGCTTGTCACCCACCCACCCCCCATTCCTATTTGTACTGTTATAGGGGAGTTCCTACTGACAGCCAAACAACCGATCAACAGAATGAAGGAGTCTCCCACCCTCCATGCAAGCCTGAGACGCGGGAGTCCCCGTGCCATGACATCATGGTGTCACGTTAGCAATATTCTAGGACAGGGGTGAAGAACCTTTTCCCTACTGCAGGGCACGCAGAAAACTCAAACAAGCTTTACAGGCTGGAGAGGAGCGTTATGTGCGGGAGGTGTGAATGCTCAGTGCCATGGATCCATCCCCTACCCCCAAGTGTATACCCTCATTCTCTGCCCCCACGCCACCTCTGCAGCACATTAATTCAGTGCTCGAGGGTAGAGGCTGGATCCATAGGCCAGATTCAGGAACTGAAGTGGGCAAATAAAAGCCAACCACAGGTCGGATCTGGCCTACGGGCCAGGAGTTGAACCCAGAGTTTGGGAAGCACTCGTTTAGCAGGACAGAGGGTAGGTACAGAGCAAGGCAGTTAGGGGTTGGGCTTGCTGATTCCAACTCTAATCAGGAGTGAGGAATCTCAGCCCTGACATGGGCCAAATGTGGCCCCTTTCCAGTTCCTAAGCTGCCCCCCCCCCCACCCCTTTCCACTTGAGGAAAGGGAGCAGAGATGAGGGCAAGCACACAAGGAGAGGGGACAGATCCACTCCACCCTTCCTGAGCACCCCCCTTAAACATCCATGTCCCCAAGTTCCAAGCAACCTTCAGAGCTTGTACTAAGTTTCAAAGTGGTCCCTGAGAGGGAAAAAAAAAAAAAAAGACTTCCCCACTCCTGCTGCAAATCAACTTATTTCAAGTCTGCCAGAAAGTAATGATTTACTAATGTGGTTTAAAAGTTGCCCTGTGGTACTCAAACCCACAAGATGTTCCTCATGGAACTGTAACTAAGATTTTTTTTGGGGGGGGGGGAAGGAGATTAGACAATAAAAAGGGTGAATAAGGAGCTGCAGAGGGAATAAAAATCAGTGGACAATCAGCATTAAATAACCAGTTTGAGGCAGAGAGAAGACAAGGGATACAGGATGAGACTTTCCAGTCTGAAGCTTTCAGTACTGACGGCTGCCCAAGACAGATTCAGTGGATCATTGAGCAGCATGCATGCTACTATGTTTGTAGGTGGGACCGGATGGGATTTAACCATTGCTCTGGAGATAAGGGTGTGGTTTTTTTGGTGTTAACCAGACAAAGAACTGGCGAAGATATCTAGGCATCAGTTTAGGGTTTGCAAGAGAGAAAACAGGTCCCAAGAACCTAGCGTAAGAGGGGCCAGAGAGCTCTACAGCATCCCAGGGATGGGAGCAGTGCAGAGGATACATTAAAAGTCCCAGGAAGAGCAAAAAAAAGGCTCTTGGGAAGCCTCTCAACCCCTCAAGGTAACTTTCTCCCTGATCCAGATGTTCCCAAGTATGCAGAGCTTGCTAGGGGGGGACACTAGGAAGTTTGAAGGGAGAGGAAAGATGGACTTAAGAGGGATTTCTAGAAAATGGGACCTCGGAGTTCCATTCTTGATGAGTTTGGGGGGGGTTGAGATAAGGAAGATTGTATTGATGAAGATCCGGGGGGGGGGGGGGGGGGGGG
>QEPC01004837.1:2731578-2742003 GCA_003113815.1 Sphenodon punctatus | reverse complement strand
GGGGGGGGGCGCTGGGCGAGCGAGCTCAGTTGGGGGGGGTGATTCTCTTAGTGGGGGAGGGGTTAGCGAGGCGGGAAGGGGAGGGGCCTGGCAGCGGGGGGGGCTAGAGGAGGGGGGGTCTGGGGGGTCGCGGACTGGGTGAGGGAGGGGGCCGCTCTGGCCGAGGAGGTTGGGCTGAAGAGAGGGAGAGGGCAGGCCCCGCACTCACCGTCGCCGCGGCCCGGTCCCAGCTCGGCCTCAGGCCCAGCCACAGCCACACACCGACGGCGCCGTAACCAGCGCGTAGCGTCACAGCGCACGGCACGCACAACCACCACCCACCCGTCTTCGCCACGGCGCAGACGCCACATCTCATTGGCTGACCCGGGACGGATGGACAGCGCTTCCTACCAATTGGATCCCCGAGTCTGCCCTTTCACACCGCCCCTTGCCCTCGAGGGGGTGGGGCTGGTTCACACACATAAATCCGTCTCCCGCCCAGGACGAGGTCTCTGGGCTGTGATTGGTTCCCGGCGCTGTCAGTCCGCACCGCTCGGCAGCCAATGATCTCTGAAGGGAAAGCTGTCTCTCTGCAGGGAATGGCGGCGGGCTGAAGGCGTGGTGGGCGGGGCCTGAAAACCCAGGCTCCTCCCCCTCACGCCCGGCTTAACGGTGTTGGGCGGAGCTGGCCTTTGAGTGGCCCCGCCCAGCCGGTTCCCTCCACCCCACCCCGCCCCTTTACAACTCTGATCCCTCCCGCCTTTCCTCCTCCCCCTACCTGTCCCCTCCCCTTTCCACACACTCCTGCTCCTCCCCCACTTTACTCCCCCTCTTCCCCTTCCTCACCCCCTGCTCCTGCCCTTCCCCATCCTACCCCCTCCCCGGGTGGCCACCTATGCACATTTTAAAGGAACACTTATGAAAAATACATGTTGCAGGGCCTGCATTAGTGTCAATGCAGGCCCTGCAACATGCATTTTTTATAAACGTTCCTTTAAAAATTGCATAGGTGGCAACCCCTACTCTACACACCCTTCTCTACCCCACTTCTTTCCTTCCCTTCATGCCCCTGCCCTCCCACCTTCAGACCCTTTTCTCCCCCCTTCCTCCCCCCCCCCTCCTCCTCCTCTTCTCCCTATTCCACATTCCCCATCCCTCACTTTCTATCCCTCATTTCCCCGCCTCCCTCGGAGATGTAAAATTTCCAGAAAATTTGACCGCACTGGGGTGGGGTGTTGGAGTTTTTTTTAAACGGGAATTTGGGGGAAAGCTGAAATATCTGTCGTTTTTAATAAGCTATCAATTCAAAACCACATTTAAAAAATAATCTTTAGACTCAGAAACAAAATCTAAAATAAAACCAGTGTCATCCTTTGACTTGATTCCCTAAGTATCGTGCAGAATCAAACTGATGGTTGTAGGGATGCAGTTGGGAAATTAAGGGTCAGGGCATATCCAAAACATTTACAATGCCAGCAGACTTTGTTTTTAGTAGGTGGTGTGCGTATAGATAATAACTGTCATCAAATTTCACCATTCAGTGATCGATATAGCTATTGCTATTATAGCTTTGAACATTTAGAAAAACTTGACTTTTTCCTTATCTAATCAGAATCTGCGCCTGAAAGATCTGATTCTGAACTTCCACAGTGTTGACTCCAGAAAATCAAAACAAGCTTCTGAACTCTTTCATGTTAGTCTCGTTTCTTGATTTTTGTGTTTCTTTCCAAATATGAACCAGTTTCTTTGACGCGCTGTAGAAGATGAAGGAATCTGAAGCTGACGAGAATCAAGAGGCATTAAAGGCTGTGTTGTACAAAGGCCTTGCTCTCACGTTGCAGGGTCAATATGCTTAGCAGATTCCCAGACTGCATTCCTGGACCATATTGTCACAGAGGAACATAGGGTCACACACGTGTGATACTGGCCTACATGTAGACTACAAGTCTAGTAAATATGTAAAGGAAAAGGTTCAACATGTATGAAATGTTACAATTAAGAACTGTAAATCTCAAATCAAGACTGTGACACTTGACCAAGCTCCAGGAAATGGAAAGACAGTTTGTGGATTTGTCCCAGATGGATGGCCAGAGACATTTAATATGCTAATGCAGGCAGCCATTGCCTACGTGCAAGAGACACAGAAAAGCTGATAAAGAGAACAAAAGGAATTCTAGAAGCCTTGATAAGATACGAGGAGTTTCCTCCTGGGGATATAAGGAGTTGTACCCCAGAGGGGAGGGGGGACTATCGGGAACTCACTCAACATCTTGCAGCCAGGAGGGCTGAGCCAAACCATGAACTGAGAGAGGGGACTTTGCTTTCTAGCAACTCTAAGACTGAAGACCCAGTCGCTTACATCAAGGACTGAGAAGAACTTATGGACCTTGGTAGGATAAGATGCTTATTTAGGAACTCAACCAGTATAGGTTTGGAATGCGTTATATTTACCTTTGATTTCTAGTAACCACTCTGTATTAATTATCTTGCTTAAATATGTAATCAATAAACTTACTTCTTATCTTTATGAAGAAGTGTCTGTGTCTAACATTGGAACACAAGTGAGCAACAAGAGTTCTCAAGCTCTTGCGAACCCAGAGATTAAAGAGTCTGTAAACGGGAAGGATCGGGCCCTTGAGTGACAAAGGGGTTGTCCCTGCGGCAGGCTTGAATCAGCCAGAGAGAAAAAACTGATCCAAGTGGGCTGTACGCGAGGGAAACTGAGTCACTCAAACCCGGTAAAGTGGGGGTGCGGACCTCCAACCCGTGACACATATACCTGACCAGGTTCTGTATTAGCCAACATTTGAAAGCACTTTTCCAGCATCAAGTCCGAAATGTGTTGCTTGTTTACTAATCCAGTCAAATGCAGTTAAAATGTTCTCAGCACTAAGACTACTACCTTTTAAATGATTTGCAGCACCATGGATAGGTTGACAACAAAATTCCTCCCGATACTGAATAAAAGTCTTCACTTTTATCTCCTCTTGACATGTTAATGGAGACTCACGTAGGCTTTCAAAAACAGGTGATTTTATTTTGGATGTAAGCTGAGGAACATCTGACAATAATGCTCTGTTTGGCTCTGCTATGGTTATTGCAGAAGCAATTGATTGTCGAGTTGTCAGAGAGTTCTGCACCTGAGCCCAGACATTCTCATCAAGCACAGTCTGTCGTACACTTCTAGCTACTTTAAGATCTTCGATTGTCACCTTTTCTTGAAGAGCCTCTTTGTTTTTCAATAGACTTTCCAATGAGATAGCAAACATAGAGGGGGTAGTGTTGTTAGGAAGTTTCAGTGTTACAGATTTATTCTTGCCATTCTTCCTGCTTCTTAATTACTACAATGTGAGTCGCTTTTACATATTTTGCAACTTGCTCTACTCTCTTATAAAACTTTTCCAGGGTGCCCCACCCTCCACACCTTCAAGTCCCTCCTCAAAACCTACCTCTTCCACTCCGCCTTTCCTAACTCCTGCTAATCACCCCCACCCAGGATTATGCTCCACCTGTTATCTGCAAACTCCCATTCACTGTAACCAAGCCAAGAGCGTGTACCTGAATTCTCGCATCCTCGTGAATGTCGCATCCCTTGTCTCTCCATCTGTTCCCCCTTCCCTGTTTCCCCTCCCCTTGTCTTTAGATTGTAAGCTCTCGGGCAGGGACCGTGTCTATTTTATTCTCTGTAAAGCACCAGGTACACTTCTGGCGCTATATATAAATGCTAATAATAATAATAATAATAATAAATTAATAATAAAGAAGAAGAAGAAGCAGAAGCAAATTTAGGCTATGGGAAGGACATCCTATTGCAGTCATATGTGGGTACTTTTCTTCTGTGATGTGCCATGCTGCTTTCATATTGCTAGAATATGTCAATCACCAGACCAAATAATTTCCCACTTCCAATCTTCCCTAACATGAAACATATTTTACCACTGATGTACCCTGCAGTATGTCTGTTCTCTCCTGTTTCAATGCACTTGTAAAAAAAAAAAAAAATCTGGCTAAGGTGTCGTTACAACAAAATTTATAATTCCTTCTCCCCTGACATTTGTTCATCCATCTGTGAGTACTGCAAGACAAAGTGATCCTTTCATTTTTTCTTGCACTCACCATTAATCGTTCCTATTCTGAGAAGTGGTTTGCTCAAGGCATGTCTACTGCGTAACTGGTATGATGGTCTCAATAACTTAGGACGTTTTCACACCGATGCCTCCCCCCCTGGGGGGGGGGCGCACGTGCGAACGGTGTGGTGGGGGGGGATGGGGGGGCGCCCCTGGGAACCCCGCAGGTGGGGGATGCATGGGCGCTCCCATGCTCCACCCAACTCCTGGAGCAACAGGCACCAGTGCCCGAAGCTCCGTGCATGAAGGTGGGTGGGGGTCTGTGGGAACACACCCCCCCGCACTGCCCACCCATCCCCCCCGCACTGCTGGCCCATTTGAAAAGAGCCTTAAACAGTGCCTGCCAATGACTGTTTTCAGTGATTGATCATGGTGTGCACATAGAATCCTCTTGCAAGAGCTTGCTCAATTTTTTTTGTTGATATTCGGATGTCATCTTGTCTACAAGAAGTAATTGCAGGAAACCTTTTGGAAGAAGTTTGATAAGAGACTTGAATGTGCTCCACTTCCAGATCCTGATGAAATTGTACTCACAGAAGAAGCAGAAGGATCTTCTAACGAACGCCTGCAAGGCATTTCACACATGCAATAATGTGTAGTCATCCTAGTCATGTTTGGAAATGCATATTTCATTCTGCAGTATTTGCAATATGGAGATCGAGGCTTTTCTGAATGACTTTCTATTTGGAAATGCTTCCATATGCTAGGACAGGCGTGGGGAACCTCAGGACCGGGGGCCAAATGTGGCCCTCGACAAGTCCCTTTCCAGTGCCTGGATCTGGCCCCTGGATCCGTTCTCTAGCCCCAAACACTGAAAAACTGATCTCATAATAATGGAGCAGAGAGGAGGGCAGGCACACAAGGGTAGGGGACAGATCCATGTCACCGATCCAGGATCTGGACTCTTTGTGGCCCTTGGAGCTCGTACTAATATTCAGTGTGGCCCCTAGGACAGAAAAGGTTTCCCACCCCCTGTGCTAGGAGACGGCGGGACCATTTTTGCTGAAGGAGAAAATAAATCAATCAATAAATAAATGTGATAATAGTTCACGATAATCGACCATGTTAAATTTAATGTATCCTGCATATAGATTGATTAGGACTTTCATCTTCTTTTTTAACCAAAGAGAAGAATAGTTTTTCTTGTGAAATGATTTATACAAATATATCGCTTCCACCCCACCTACGCCATTTTTAAAGGCACGCGTATGAAACATACATATTTCAGGGCCTGCACTGGTGCCTTAGGTGCCAAATGCAGGCCCTGCAACATGTATTTTTCATAAGTGTTCCATTAAAAAAACTGCATAGGTGCCAACCCTGTTGCACCAACCCCATCCCCGTCCATCTAGTTCTCTTGTACCCCTCTCTCGGCCCACTAACCTCATGACTTCCCTTCCTTCTGCTGGCCTCCTTCTTGTCTCACCTTGCTAAGCCTTTGTTCTCCCTCTCTCTGGTTCCTTGTTCCCCAGCCTTGCCAAGCCGTGTTCTCCCTCTGCATCTAGCTGTGCCCTAGTTTCCCTATCTTCCTGGTTCCCAAGCCTCCTTCTCACTTTCTCTCGCCTAGGGTTGCCAGACACGAAAACTTTTCCAGGACACTTATGAAAAATGCATGTTGCAGGGCCTTATGTGTGTTTTTCATACGTGTCCTAGAAGCATTTGCACATATTTATTATTTATTTTATTTTTAAAACTTAATATCCCCACCCACCCCCATCCTGCCACAGGCAGCTTGCAATAAAAACATAAAACAGCACCATCATTTAAAACCATACATAAAAAAGAGGGAAGAAATGTCTCACATCATCCCTCACCCTAACCCACTCCCTCCCCACCCACCTTACCCATCCTCCCTCACCCCAAAGGCCAGGCACAACAGCCAAGTCTTACAACTACGTCAAAAAGAGGGGCGAGCCAGGACCAAATGAGCCTCCAGTGGCAGGGAGTTTCACAGCCGGGGGACCACCACCGAGAAGGCCCTCGCCAACGTGAGCCGCCGAGAAACTTCACGGAGAGCCCCTCCCCCCCGATGACCGCAGGGGCCGATCCAGGTCCCAAGGGGTGAGGCGATCCCACAGATAGGACAGGCTAAGGTTGTTTAGGGTTTTATAGGCAAGCACCAACACCTTGAATGATATCAGACAACCCTATATGGCAACAGTAGCTTCACCTTCGTTCTGTCCTGTTGCCCCTGTGCATGTTCTCGTTTCTAACTCTTATCTTACCCTCCTCCTTGACCTCGATGATGAGCACTTTATCTCCCCGAGGCTGGTGTGCCCGGCTCTGTGCTGAACGTCAAGTCTCCTGGCCATGATCCATCGGAGAACAGCTGAGAGGTTTTCTTTTTTCTTCTGCTGTATTCAATCCACTGCTCTTTCAGCCTTTTTCCCTGCTCGCCCTTCCCGGGCTCCTACTCCCCGGAGCCTGACAACTATTTAACTCCTCCACGCTGGACGCTGTTGGGGACGGGATGGTACTTTAGAGAGGCCGTTGATCTGACCCAGTCTGGCAGCTATTGTGTTGGCGAGGTGTGCGTATGGGGGGGGCAGAGTAAAACCAGCCCGTGTCGCGGGCAGAGTGGGAATCGGCTGGTGGAACAAGGCTGGGAAGTCGATTGTTATTGACACGACGCCTGCGATCTACCTGAGGCTACACAGTTACGACTAGCAACAGCTCCCTGCCCTGAGGGGCTTACAGTTTAGGATGGACTCGGAGTTGCGGGGGGGGGGACGGGACAAGGGAGAGGGCATAGAGCGAGAGAGACAGGGATAGAGTCAGGAAGTTGCAGGTACTCCATGCGCTTAGTTCAATGCGAATGCCACCCACCACACAGCGTGCTGTCCAGCTGAGCCCACACCGGTGTAGCTGTGTCAGTACTAACTCTGGTATCCTGTGTCGGTGGTGCCCAGGCTGGGCAGATATGCTGTAACCGGGCTAGGGTTGCCATATGTCAAATTTTTCCCAGGACACTTATGAAACACACGTTGCAGGGCCTGCATTGGTGCCTAAGGTGCCAATGCAGGGCCTGCAACATGTATTTTTCAAAAGCGTCCTAGAAAAATGTGCCTATATGGCAACGCTACACCAGGCCCATCATTATGGGGGCGCACAGAGGGGATGTCGCGCCTCCTAAATTCCACACACACTCCCCCTGTAGAAATGACACGTGGTCCAGGATTTCCCCCTCAGTTTCGAATTCGGCCTGCCCCCAGACATGTCCTGTGTTGCGGCATAGTCAGTCTAATGGTGAATCCGGCCCTGAGACGAGGCAGCCTTTTCTGCCCCCCCCCCCCCTCAGCGGCGCAGCGGTACAAAGAAGCATGGCCCCTATGGCCAAATTCATTTCCACTACAATCCCCAGCCCCTGCCCCGGGCCACGTGCATGAGGAGAGATGGTGAGAGCGGTTGGGTTGGCTCATCCCAAACAGGATGTGGCAGGGAGTCCACCTTGTCATCCGCGTGCCGCTGGGCCCCAACACTCTTTGCCGCAAGGCTGTTTGCCTCAACGAAACCATTTTTCATTTCATCTTTAATTTATACCCCGCACTCTCCCAAACAAAGTTGGCTCGAGGCGACTCCCTCTGTTGTCATGCTGCCTCCCGCCCTGCCCCACCCTGAGGGTGATTTGGAAGGGAAACCCTCTTCTTCTCCCCACCCTCCTTTATTTCCTCCCCCGCCCCCTCTCGGCTGCACGGTGCAGCCGTCAAAGTGTCCTGAGCAGAGGAACTGAGCTCTGTGCATCCTGTCACAAGGGGTCGGCGGCGTACGGGTTCCGCAGGCTTTCAGCAGACGGCAGAATGGTCAGGCTGAATAATTTCCCCCATAGCTATGGGTCAGGAAGGGAAGGGGAGGGATTTGGGGGGGGGGTCTGTTCTATGGGGTCCTTCTCCCAGGGCCCATCTTGGTCTAGCTACCCCGCTGCTTCTAATCCGGCGTGTGGCTTTCCCCTTGCCCCTCCTTGTAAATATCAGGATGGGCATAAGTTGTGCCATTCTTGGCCTGATCTGATCTCTCATCTGAAAGCCAGCTGCGGTATCGGGAGGGCACCTACCAGACCCCCCGCACCGTGGGTCAGACTGGGAAGGCAGACTGGCAAGGGCTGATTTGCATCAATGGCGGGCGGGAGGGAGCGAACACTAGGGAAGAAAAAACAACGCATCTTCTCAAGGTGGTGGGGAGGGTCAATGCCAGCCCTTTGCGAGTCCCAGAAAGTGAATGAGGCTGCTCTAGGCCTTGAGGGGTAGCGCTGGCGCCAGCCAGGATTGCACAATCAGTATTGTCCGGGGTGGGGAGGGGAGACGGGTACAGCTACCAGCAGAGCTCAGCTGATTAGATCTGGCGGGTAAGAAATACAAGGTAGACCACTTGGCTGTCTAGATGGAGGGGGGTTTGCAAGTCTTAAGCTGCACACAAGATCATCCACTTATTTCAGGCGTCAGCTTCAGCCGATCTACCAAGACCTGCCTCCCTGCGCTAGGGGCGCCTCAACAACCGGTCTGAGGAGAGGAGCCCTCCCCTTTAGAGAGAGCCTCTCCCTGCTGGCAAAGGGGGCAGTTGCCCCAGGCCTCCAGCTGCTTAGGGGGTCTCACAAAGGACCCCAGCAACACGGGGCCTTAGCCGAGGGTGCTACTGCTGTGTTACCCCCAGCTCCAGGTTTTGGGACAGAGGCTAAGGCCGTTTTTCCACGGGCACGGGTGGGGGTGGGGTTCGTGTGGCACAGGCATGAGCATGAGTGGGTGGAGGGGGGCAGGCAAGGGGAGGTGGGGGCAGGCAGGGGACAGGGATGAGGCAGGGCTTTTAATTTGCGATGCGGGATTCTGGGAGGCTTGCCAGACCTCAGCCCCAGCCGGCAATGAAATTCAAGAGAGGGGACTGAACCTTGGGAAATGTCCCCAGTAGGCGTGTGCCCCCCCCCCCTTATGACAGCCCAGGAAAAAGGCCCTGATTGGCTATTTCAGGCTTGGTTTATTTGGTTTTTTCATTAATGCCTCTCCTGCCTCTTCCCCCTGTGCAGGTCATGGTATTGATTAAATCACAAGAACTCCTGCATTTCTTTTCAGCTGGAGATAGGCAGGGTGGTCCAGGAACTGGGTTGCTAGCTGGAGACTAGCCACCAAGCTCCAGGGCAGAGGGCATTGCTCCTGGGGCAAACTGAAGCATTAGGATGAGGGCCAGAGTAATGGATGGGAAGGCAGGGATGTTGCAAGCCTAGGCAGGGTGGCGGCCACTTCTCCCGGGAAAGGACAAATCAGATGGTGCTCATTTGCATAAATCTGCATGCACTGGGTTTGTATAAATGTACGCCAGTGTTAAAAAAAGAAGAATATTTAGGTTGGGCTAATAAAAAGAGGGACAGAGGAGATGGGTCAGGGGGCTGGGTGCAGAGGTATGAGGGGGCAGGGATAAACAGACAGCCCCATAGCCCAAGCACAGAAGGGCTCCTGGGGCATAGGGTTGCCCCCTACGCAAATTTTAACACTTATGAAAAACCAAGCCAAGAACGTGTACCTGAGCATTCACATCCTCATGAATGTTGCATCCCTTGTCTCTCCCTCTGCTCCCCCTTCCCTGTCTTCTTTAGATTGTGAGCTCTCGGGCAGGGACCGTGTCTATTTTATTCTCTGTACAGCACCAGGTACATTGTTGGTGCTATATAAATGCTTGTAATCATAATAATTAATAATTAATAATAATGTGAGGACGGAGGCAGGAAGCAAGCAGCCACGAGAGGCTCAGGAGCCAGCCCACTGCCCTGGCAGGAAGCAGCAGAGAGCTGGAGCAGACTGATTGCAAGAGGCAGAAGCGAAAGGTGCGGATCTAGCATTTCCACTCCTTGTTGGGGGGGGGGAGGGGGACAGGCTGAGTCTTCTTGCCCCACATAGGGTTGCTGCCACATGTATTTGTCATAAGTGTTTCTTAAAATTTGCACAGGTGGCAGCAACCCTATGTGGGGCAAGAAGACTCAGCCTGTCCCCTTCCCCCCCCCCAACAAGGAGTGGAAATGCTAGATCCGCACCTTTCGCTTCTGCCTCTTGCAATCAGTCTGCTCCAGCTCTCTGCTGCTTCCTGCCAGGGCAGTGGGCTGGCTCCTGAGCCTCTCGTGGCTGCTTGCTTCCTGCCTCCGTCCTCACATTATTATTAATTATTAATTATTATGATTACAAGCATTTATATAGCACCAACAATGTACCTGGTGCTGTACAGAGAATAAAATAGACACGGTCCCTGCCCGAGAGCTCACAATCTAAAGAAGACAGGGAAGGGGGAGCAGAGGGAGAGACAAGGGATGCAACATTCATGAGGATGTGAATGCTCAGGT
>QEPC01004837.1:2680392-2706065 GCA_003113815.1 Sphenodon punctatus | reverse complement strand
GGGACTCTAGGGCACCGGCTGTACAGGGACTCTAGGGCACCGGCTGTACCGGGACTCTAGGGCACCGGCTGTACCGGGACTCTAGGGCACCGGCTGTACCGGGGCTCTTGGGCACCGGCTGTACCGGGGTACTTGCCAGAAGTGGCTGCCTGAGTGTCCTTGCAGCTTTCTCAGAAGGCAGAGAAACTGAACCGCCATTTCTACCATTGCTGCAGTCGGAGACCGCTTTACTTAGAGATGCACCATTTGCCCCCGTCTGGTATAGGCCAATTGAGAGAAATTGAGGGGGGGGGGGGGTACATCCCATCCCCCCATCCTATATTTTGAAATAAGTTTCTGGAGATCATACCGGTACTTGACACATATATTATTTGCAATTATTATTTTACACATAGTTTACTTTAAAGTACATTAACAAAGAAAATCCTTGTAGATTATATTTGGAGTGGGGGGAGAGTTGAGAGAGGGGTGTGTGTGTGTGCGTGTGAGAGAGAGAGAAAACATACATAACGTGAACTCCACTTCAACATTGCTTTAACATTTCTGATGCATGTTGCAGGGCCGTATTAGTGCCCTAGGCAGCCCGGCAACAGGCCTAAGAAATGTTTAACTGCTGTTAAAGTGGCGTTGGCGTGATGTCTGTTTTCACCCAGAAATGACTAGACCTGGGAACCGAGCCAAATCTAGCCTTTACGCTGTGTCCCCGGGTGTCGCGACAGGTGAGGCACCGAAGGCGCCAAGGCAGGGCCCTGCAACATGTACTTTCATAAGGGCTTCTTAGTGGCCGGCCACCCTAGTTCTGTTCCCAGCGGCGAGAGGACGTGTTCCTATTAAACCTAGCGAACCCCACCGAGTGTGTGTGCTGGGCGGAGGAGGGACTGGAGTGCATTAGAGGAGGGTGGGGATGGCCCAGCGGGGTGGGGGTGGGCGCACTGTGCAGACACACACACACACAGAGAAAAGAGCTGTGAGTCTGGGGGGGGGGAGAAGACTGCATTCTGTTCCTCTCCCGTGACAGAGAAGCCAGAGTCCTGCTGTGCTAAGTCAGGTCATTATTGCATAAGCCTGTGGCTGTCTGTCACTGTCTAGTGTCTATCAGCAGCAAAGCCAGGATGGGGGGGGCACAGAGAAGGGCTTTTTACCTTTCATCACTTGATTTGACGCCCCACCTGGAATATAAGCCCCTTTTAAAAAGGGTGTTTATGAAAAATACATGTTGCAGGGCTGCATTAATTCCAGTGCATCCCTGCACCATGTATTTTTCATGTGTCCTCTTTTAAAGGGGAGGAATGGCCATCCTACTGGGATTCCCCCCCCTAAATCCCAGCCTGGATGCTACCTTCAGATATATATTCCCCTCCCCTTCAGTGCCAGGGATGCTGCATTGCCATGGAAACAGGTTAGCGCCTGACAGTGGCTCAAGCCATGAAAATGTCTCCTGTCCTTTCCAGAAGCTGCCCCCCCCTCCCGCCTTGTCACTGCCCCCCATAGCCCACCCTACAGAGTCGGGGAAGAGCAAGGGGGGGGGGGAACGCCCTCCTCTGAGCCAGCAAGGACCAAGTGACTGCAGATCTTAGGAGGCTGGAAGCCGGGTCTCTTGGGTTCTTTTCCTCAGCTCAGAGAGGGGAGTGGGGTCAAGTCAGGGGCCAGGACTCCTGGGTTCTATCCCCAGCTCTGGGACGTAGTGGAGTTTAGTGGGTGGGAGCAGTGGGGGCTGGTAGCCAGGACTCCTGGGTTCTATCACCAGCGCTGGGACGTAGTGGAGTTTAGTGGGTGGGAGCAGTGGGGGCCGGTAGCCAGGACTCCTGGGTTCTATCCCCAGCTCTGGGACGTAGTGGAGTTTAGTGGGTGGGAGCAGTGGGGGCCGGTAGCCAGGACTCCTGGGTTCTATCACCAGCGCTGGGATGTAGTGGAGTTTAGTGAGTGGGAGCAGTGGGGGCTGGTAGCCAGAACTCCTAGGTTCTATCCCCAGCTCTGGGAGGGAGTTGGAGTTTAGTGGGTCGAAGCAAGGGGAGCCAGGACTCCTGAGTTTAGGGTGTCCAGATATGCAAATTTTAGAGGACACTTAGGAGAAATACAAGTTGCAGGACTGCACTGGCGCAGCCCCGCAACCTGTATTTCTTATGTGTCCTCTAAAATTTGCATATCTGGGGTTCTATTCTCAGCTCTGGGAGGGAGTTGGAGTGTGGTGGGTGGGAGCAGGGGAGCCAGGACTTGTGGGTTCTATATCCACACAGTTCTGGGATTGGAATCTGGTGTTCCGGAACAGGGGGGCTGCTGGAAGCCAGAACTCCTGGGTTTTGTATTTTGGTTCTGCCACAAGCTGCGAGTTCTAGTTCTGCCCTCCATGTGGTTCAGTTCAAGGCAGACGAAACCAAGTTGCGGGATCTCTGGCAGAATGTCCCTGCTATTGCGCCCACTCCAAGGCTGCAGTGGAGTCAGACCAAGCCACAGAAGGCAGGGCCCAATTCTGCAGCCAATCAGGGCTCATTCCTACAATCCCATATATGCCATGCTGACTTTCCCTTTGAGCTGGGTGTTTGCTACGCCAGTAACTCCTAGGATCCGGGTTTTGTGCGAATGGGTCTTTTTCTTAGCGTAAATCTGGAGGAAGGGCCAGATTACATTCTCCTTCATCCCAGTGTCAACTGGCTTCATGCCATTCAAGTACAGAGAGCTTGACTCCCCAACTGGTGTAAATCAGCCTGGCTCCATTTGAGTCAATGGGGCTAGGATCCCCAGCTGAGGTAAATGGACCTCAGTCTATTGGAGTCACCACTCTACTCTTCCCTGCAACAAGTTCCTCCAGGAGTAGTTGCTCCCAGAGCTATTTTTCTCTGCTTCTTTCCTGCAGAGGGATCATTCACACAACACTCTTTGCAAGTGGTTAGTGGCTCAAACTCACATCTTGAATGTTGTGTGAAACCTTGCCAGCTTCCTGAGCTTCTTGATGAACCCTTCTCTGTCCCCTCCCTCCCCCCTGCATTGGGGTGGGCTGCTGAAATGCTGGTGAATTGGCAGCTGTGTTGAACACACTGCTATGGGGAAAAGGCAAACCCAGATCAAGGAATGAGGGCTCATTCGCACAACCCCCTTACCCCTTGCAAGCTCACCACTTGTTTCTTAATCTGGGCTTGCCTTACCCTGTAGCAATGCATTCACACAGTGGCTGACGCCCGCTGCATTTCAGAGGCCCACCTCTTGCATCAGGTAGCAGAGGACGAGGATTCATCGAGGATCAGAATTTCACACGACACCCAGAATGTGGACTTGTGCCACCCCGTATTTCTAGCAGAGTGTTTGGTGAATGAGTTTGCAAGGGGGAAGAGCGTTATGTTAATGGCAGTGTTTGGACCCACATTTTTCTGATCTGAAGCCAAGCCGGAGGTGGGTCTCTGTGCCCCTCTGATGCTCACCTTGGTTACAGTGCCAGGATACCTTGCCCCAGTGCCCATCCGATGTTTGTCTCTACCACGATGTTAGGATACCCCTCTGCCTCCAACATTTGGCTCCTGTGGGCAATATGGGGGAGAAGGGATGTGTGTGTGAAAGACACTTTGACAGCCCTGGAGCAGAGATGCCCGTGGGGGAGGAGAGAGGGGGGACCAGGGCCTCCCCAGCTACCTTTGTGACCTTGACAGGAGGATTGGGGCTAAATTCCTTCCCTCTGCCCCTAAACTCCCAAATCGTATGTATCCGCCGCATTGTTCCCCTTTGAAATAGAACAATGCTACTGCTGTTGTTACCATGGAAACCAGCTGACAGTCCAGCCTACTTACAACCACCTCGGATCCCCGAATGGCCCCATAGTCCTTCAGAGCTACCCCTAAGGGGGCAGGATCTATCTGGCTATGGACCCTGGACCCCTACCCCAGTGTCCACAGTATAGTCCTAGGTGCATTGTGCTGGGGTGATGATGGATGGGCTGGAGTGGTACTTCCTCCTGGTACAATTAAACAGACAACCACCAGCTGAGCCGCCCCTGATTGCCTTCACCCAGGACTGGAGCCTGGGCACCGAGGCTGGTTACTGAGGGGTAGCCATCTGCCTTCTGTCGCTGTTTCCCAAAGCACCGGTGAAAAAGGAAGAGGAGGAGGGCAGGATTTAGGGGAGGGGGGGGGCTGCCCCTATGGCCGGAGTGGACCGTAGAATTTGCGGGACTGAGTCAGGCATGGGAAGGCTGAAGGGGAGTAGCGCCCACCTGAGTAGGGCAGTTAGAACCCCAGGAGGGGCCGCAGGAGCCCCACATGCCACCACAACCCTTGAGCGAGGCCCGAGGCACCCCACAAGTCGTCGTAAAGTCTCAGGAGGGGCTCAGCCGTCCTGCCACTCACCACGGCTCTGGGCCTCTCGACTAGCCGTTGGTGACGCCTCTGGTCTGCCTAGCCCCTCAGACCGGCCCTGCCTGTCCTTCCTAGGGAAGGACAGCGGCCCCAGTCTACCCGGAGAGCGTTACTCCAGGACGCAAGGAGCGGAGGAGGCCACCTGGCACTGCCAGCCCATGAGGGGACATGTGTGGAGGGAGGCACTCTCCCGACCAATTTTTCTGCTTGGTTTGACCCAGCGTTGCCGCTCTTTATCAATTGCACGAGCCAGGGCCTGTGGACGCCATACCCTGGCTGCCGTGTGGTGGCTGCTTTCGGTCCTCGTTGGCATTAGGCCTTGCTCTGTGGTGCAGAACCGCTGCCACGTATACCCTGCCAGTGCTGGTGCATGTGGCTGTCAGAGCCGTTCCCACTGGGGAGAAAGGGGTTTATCCACCTGTCACTTTGCGTTACACGGGGTAGTGCATTCTGGAGGAGCCAGGGAACACGGTGGTGGCAGCCAAGGGAGGCAGTGCCAAGGTGGCTTCAGGGATCCTGGAGGGATGTAGCTTTGAGGCCAGCCTGGGACATACACATAGGGATTTGACATATCTTTTAGTTGGGCCAAACACCTCCTGAATAGCTGGGAAAAAGCCGAGTAGAAGACGTGAGCGAGATCTGAGTAAAGGGTGAGTAAATTCTGAGTAAGGAATTAACAAGACCCAAGGATGGACTAATTAAGATCGTAATAATGAATAAGGTGTGAGTAAAAGGTGAGTAAAACCTGAGTAAGAGGTGAAAAAGATCTACGTAAAGCATGAATAAACCCCAAGAAAGAGAGATGTAAGTTCCTAGTAAAAGGTAAGGGGAGTCTTATTAAATGTTGAGAAAGGTCTGAGGAAGAGGTAGATCATATCCTAGTAAAGTGCAAGTGAAATCTGAGTAAAACCCCAGTAAATGGTTAGTAAAACCTGTGCAAAAGAAGAGGAAACTTTGAAGAAAAACTTGAGTAAAAACTTGAACAGAGGACAAGTCAGATTTGAGGGAGAGGTATGTAAGAGCCTAATAAAATATGACTAAGTTCTGAGTAAAATCCGAATAAAGGATGAGAAAAGGAATTGTAAGGTGCAAGAGAGAGGTAAATATAATCCCAGCAAAGTGTGAGTAAAATCTGAATACTGGGTAAGTAAGAATCAAGTACAACTTGAGTAAGGAGTAAACTGTGAGTAAAGGATGAAGAAAGTTTGATAGCGGACTAAGCAAGATGCTACAAATGTGTTAGCAAAACCAGAGTAAGGTGTGAGTAAGATGATAATAAAGGATGGAAGGAGAGGTAGATGAGCTATCTATTTTATTACTTTGTAAAGTGCCATGTACACTGCTGGCGCTATATAAATGTTTGTTAATAATAATAATAATAATAATGAGCTATTATTAATCATTATTATTATGAGCATTTATATAGCGCCAGCGATGTACCTGGCAAAACCTAAGTAAAGGGTGAGTAAGCTCCCCAAGAGATAGGCTAAGGTAGAGCTACTCTGTCCTTTAAAGTTGAGTATGTGCGGTGCTTTTCTGAGTCGGCCATGCTTTGGAAAGCAAACCACACAGAACTGCTCTACGGGACACTGATACATTACTTACTCCCTCCCGCCCCACCTCTCTGCTGGTCCCCAGCAGCCTCTTTCTCCCAGCCTGATGTAAAGGGTCGCAGCAGCAAAAGTCAGCGCAGGCCTTTGGTGCTTTGCATGCAAGAAAAGGTCAGCGGCACCGAACACTGCAGCTGGGCACAGGCAATGATGCATGGGCCCTGTCAGGCACATGCTGACATTCACAGAAACAGCTGGGAGGGAGGACAGGGCACGGCTGGGAAGGGAGGGGGTGGCAGGGAGCAGGCTGCCCGGGAGAGGCCGAGATGAGCTGCCTGGTGAGAGCGATACCATGGGAGGGGAGAGGTGACTAGTGGATAGAGCAGGGGACCTCGGAGCCAGGACTTCTGGGGCCTATTCCTAGCACTGGGAGGGGAGTGGGGTCTAGTGGATAGAGCAGGGGGGAGGGGCTGGGAGCCAGGGCTTCTGGGGCCTATTCCTAGCACTGGGAGGGGAGTGGGGTCTAGTGGACAGAGCAGTGGGGAGGGGCTGGGAGCCAGGGCTTCTGGGGCCTATTCCTAGCACTGGGAGGGGAGTGGGGTCTAGTGGACAGAGCAGGGGGGAGGGGCTGGGAGCCAGGGCTTCTGGGGCCTATTCCTAGCACTGGGAGGGGAGTGGGGTCTAGTGGACAGAGCAGGGGGGAGGGGCTGGGAGCCAGGGCTTCTGGGGCCTATTCCTAGCACTGGGAGGGGAGTGGGGTCTAGTGGACAGAGCAGGGGGGAGGGGCTGGGAGCCAGGGCTTCTGGGGCCTATTCCTAGCACTGGGAGGGGAGTGGGGTCTAGTGGACAGAGCAGGGGGGAGGGGCTGGGAGCCAGGGCTTCTGGGGCCTATTCCTAGCACTGGGAGGGGAGTGGGGTCTAGTGGACAGAGCAGGGGGGAGGGGCTGGGAGCCAGGGCTTCTGGGGTCTATTCCAAGCTCTGGGAGGGGAGTGGGGTCTAGTGGACAGAGCAGGGGGGAGGGGCTGGGAGCCAGGGCTTCTGAGGTCTCTTCCTAGCGCTGGGAGGGGAGTGGGGTCTAGTGGACAGAGCAGGGGGGAGGGGCTGGGAGCCAGGGCTTCTGGGGTCTATTCCTAGCGCTGGGAGGGGAGTGGGGTCTAGTGGACAGAGCAGGGGGGAGGGGCTGGGAGCCAGGGCTTCTGGGGTCTATTCCTAGCGCTGGGAGGGGAGTGGGGTCTAGTGGACAGAGCAGGGGGGAGGGGCTGGGAGCCAGGGCTTCTGGGGTCTATTCCTAGCGCTGGGAGGGGAGTGGGGTCTAGTGGACAGAGCAGGGGGGAGGGGCTGGGAGCCAGGGCTTCTGGGGTCTATTCCTAGCGCTGGGAGGGGAGTGGGGTCTAGTGGACAGAGCAGGGGGGAGAGGCTGGGAGTCAGGGCTTCTGGCGGTCTCTTCCTAGCACTGGGAGGGCAGTGAGGTCTAGTGGATAGAGCAGGGGACCTGGGAGCCAGGATTTATGGGGTCTATTCCTAGCTTTGGGAGGAGAGTGGGGTCTAGTGGATAGAGCAGGGCAGGGGAGAGGCTGGGAGCCAGGGCTTCTGGGTTCTGTTCACAGCTCTAGGACGGGACGGTGTGTGGTCTGTTGAGTTGGAGCTGGGAGCCGGACTCCTGGGTTCTTTTCCTGGCTTTCTTCTGACTTTCCAAAAGTTCAATTATTAATAGTTATTTATATAGCCCCAATAATGGACCCAGCACATGAACATTAGAGAAACAGATCCCTTCCCCAAGGGGTTTACAGTCTAGGCTAGACAAGGGCAGGGAATATAGGAAGAGACAGGGTTATTACATTCCTAAATAGGGTTGCCATCTATGCAAATGTTTAGGGAACAGTTATGAAAAATACATGTTGCAGGGCCTGCATTGGTGCCTAAGGGCCAATGCCTTCATTGGTAAGCCCTGCCCCCCTCCCTGGAAATCCTGCCCCCTTGTCCTTGGAGGGGGCGGCATTATTAAAACATGAGCCCACCCCAGCATGGGGATGGGAGAGGGAGGGTGTCTCCGCCCCCCCAGCAACAAGCCCTCCTAACCAGTTCTGGGAACCAACTGACGCCCAGGGTGGGAGGCTAATTTACACCAGCTGGGGATTTGGCCCTCATTTAACTCCAAGGATGTGATGCTGGTTTACACTGGGGTTTGGCCCTCATTGACTGCAATGGAGCAAAGTGGATTTGCACCAGCTGGAGATTTGTCCCCCATTGACTCCAATGGCGTGATACTGGTTTACACCAATGAGGGATCTGACTCCAATGAAGCATGGTGAATTTACACCAGCTAGGGATCTGGCCCCCACTGTCTCCAGTGATGTGATGCTGGTTTACACCATTAGGGGGGATCTGGCTCCCATTGACTGCAATAGAGTGAGGCAGATTTACACCAGCTCAGATTGTTTTCCCACTGACTTCCACCATGCTACGTCGTTGACCTACTTTATCTGGAAATGCAGGAGCCGCTGATGTCTCCGAGTGGTGCTACTACAGCAGCGGCCTCGGAGAAATGCCAAGGCCGAGAGCAAGCCAAAAGACAAGTGACTGGGGTAGATCCTTTCCTGGTGTAAATGGGCCTTTCTTTGTTGGGCTCCATGTGGCCAGATCCTCAGCTGGTGTAAATCAGACTACTGGACTCCATGGGGCCGGATTCCCAGCTGGTGTAAATCAGCCTGGCTCCTTTGGAATCCATGGGGCCGGATTCCCAGCTGGTGTAAATCAGCCTGGCTCCTTTGGAATCCATGTCACGTGATCCCCGCTGAGGATCTGAGTTCGGGTCTCTATCAGCCGTTTCCCGCATGGGTTTGGCTCGTTTTGCATTCGCTGCCAAGGCCCTGAGCCGATAAGGCGTCCCTGCGTATTGGGGACAGCGCTCACGCTGCCGTCGGTGCTCACCTGGGTGGCCTCCCCGGAAGAGCACACCCACCCACTGCCTTGGTGCCAAGGGCGAGGCGCCTGCCAGGGGGGCAGACCGTAGCATGCGTTGTGCTGCCATCAGGGGCCCACTGGCACGGGGTGAGGGCCAGGCCTTGCCCCCCCCCCCCCCATGCTGACTGTGTGGAATCAGATGTGCAGGGGCACCCACGTTTCCTCTTTCATGCTGGGTAGAATAAGACACCTAGGGCGTGTGTATTACGTGTGTGTGTGAGAGAGAGGGGTTTGTGTGTGTGTGTGTGTGTCTCCCTGTCTCCCCACTGCAGCAGTCCCACACTGCGCACGGTAACTCCCTGCCCCCAGCCCGCCGGCCCCCAGCCCGCCGGGGCTCGCTGAACCACCTTCTAACATGATTCATGCACTTCCCTCCCCAGTAAAAACTGCCGGCCGGCACCAGGCGAGAGACCTAAGCAGGATTGATGAGCTCATGCCGCACCGCCACCCGTCGGGGAAGAGTAGGGGCCACGGTAGGCCGAGGGACGCCCAGCCCTGGTACACTCGCACGCGCACACACACACGGAGTCTCGCACGCTAGTCCTCCCTCACGCTCAAAATTCCATCACACACACAAACAGAACTTCATCCCCACACACCACGGTCACATATACACACAAGCCCCCTCATGCACACGGTGCTGTCACAATCCAGACACACACACACAACACACCCCCCCCCAACATTTCTTCTTCACACACAGAGAAACTCAATCACACACAGAGAGCACTGTCACATAAATGAACAAGCCTCAGTCCTCTCTCACACATACACAAATGCCCTGCACACACACACAACCTCAAACTCATGCAGCACTAACACATACACACAAAAGCTCCCTCCACAACACTGGCTCACACCAAGCCCCCCCCCCACACACAACCCACCCTCTCTCACACTCACCCACACAAAATCCCTTCATACACACACAGACTATCACACGCACAACACTATCCCATATACACGAGCTCGCTCACCGTTGCACACTTAGCCGCCACACATACAACCCCACTCACACAAATTCCCTTCACACACCCCATACAGATTCTCACACTCGCATCGCACTATCCCATATACATACGAGCTCCCTCACCGTTGCACACTTAGCCACCATACACACAACTCCCTCACACACACACACAAAATCCCTTCACGTGCACACAGAATATCACACTGAACTCACACAGCACTATCCCAGATGTATACGAGCTCCCTCACCGTTGCACACTTAGCCGCCACACGTACAACCCCCCTCACACAAACAAATTCCCTTCACACACCCCATACAGAACCTCACACTCACACAGCGCTATTTCATATACACACAAGCTCCCTCACACAGCTGTTGCACACCCGGTCACACACACAGCTCCCCCCACAATCTCGTCACATCCCCCACTATCACACATACACAGCCCCCCATTCTTTCACACACACACACACACACACACCATTACACGCCCAACCTCACACACACACAGCCCTGCCCCCCACAATCCCCCTCTGCCACAACACCATCGCACGCCCAACCTCGCACATACACTCGGTTCCCCAGCACTGTTGAACACAACAGCACACAGACTCACAACCTTCATCTCCCCACCAGCACCGTCACACCCAGTCTCTCACACACAGAGAACAACACCCCACCCCAAAATATAGCCAGGCTTTTAGGTTGGGCTGCCTGGATGCCCCCGGGGTGGGGGTGCACAGGCTGGGGGGCTGGGGCTACTCTGTAACTTGAGTCCTAGGATGCCGGCAGGGTGTATATAAGACTGGTGTATATGGGGCAGAGCAGGGGCCCCAATGTCTTGTACCCAACACCAGAGTTAGCGGTGGGGAGGGAGAGGGGGCTGTTTCATACTCTTAGGGCTGGGTGAGAATTAAGCGGAGCATCTGGCTGGTGATTTATCCAGATCCTCCCCCAGTCCCCGGCTACAAGTTTAATTTGAAAGAGGACAAAATGGCTCGGCAGGTAATGGGAGTGCCGGGAAGCGGAGCAGGCTGATTTATTAACACCTGCTAATAGACTCGCTTCCAGGTGACCTTTCCAGAAACGAGAGCAACAGCCTCTAATGGGGAAGCTGGCGCCTTCCTGAGATCGGCACCCTGGATTCGTGAACCCTCCTCTGTGGGGCCTGTCACCGGTTGGCGGGTCGCACCCCCACTTTACCGGGTTTGAGTGACTCAGTTTCCCTCGCGCGCAGCCCACTTGAATTAGTTTCTCTCTCTGGCCAGTTCAAGCCTGCTACAGGGACAACTCCTTTGTCACTCAAGGGCCCGATCTTTCCCGTTTACAGACTCTCTACTCTCTGGGTTCGCAAGAGCTTGAGGGCTCTTGTCGCTCACTTGTGTTCCAATGTTAGACACAGACACTTCTTCATAAAGATAAGAAGTTTATTGATTACATAAGCAAGATAGTTGATACAGAGTGGTTACTAGAAATCAAAGGTAAATATAACGCATTCCTGATCTATACTGGTTGAGTTCCTAAATAAGCATCTTACCCTACAAAAGTACATAAGTTTCTCTCAGTCCTTTGGTGTAAGCGACTGGGTCTCCAGACTTAGTTGGTAGAAAGCAATTCATCTCTCTCTGTTCATGGTCTCCAGGCTGACTTGCTGGCAGGCTTTTCGTATGCAGATGTAACTGCTCGAGGTGACTCTGGGCAAGTGATAGCAAAGCTGGCTTAAGTACCCTTGTTCCTTCTTTGTCTCGGGTTTCCCGCCTTGGCGAAACATGAAGGCTGTTTTGCATCTCCACAGGTCTGTCTGGCAAGCGTTCCCCAAATACACATTCTTTGTATCTCTTTGCATTTCCTGTAGGTTGGTCACGTGTCACAGGCGTAATTTGAGTTTTACAGTTCTCAATTATAACATTACATACATGTGGAACCTTTTGCTTTACATATTTACGAGACTTGTAGTCTACATGTAGGCCCGTGTTACATGTGTGTGACCCTATGTTCCTCCGTGACAGGGCCTGCCTGCCCCACTGGGCCCTTTAAGGGGTCACTTTGGGACAGAATGGGGGAGATGGCCTTGGGTCCCTCCTGTAGTAGGGGAGTGTCTGAAGGTCACCATGGTGATGACATCACTGGGTGATATCCATCACCATAGTGATTATGGTATCCTGAGAAGAGATGTCACCGTGGTGATGACATCATGCTGGGGAAAGGTCACCATGGCAACAAGGGGTTATGTCACTGTGGCAATGGAGTTTAATATGTGAAGAGCATGTGGGAACAGCACTACAATGACCTCAATCCCGTTGGTGATGCCATCACCACAGTAAACCTATAGACTATGGTGACCTTTTCCCAGTATGATATCATCACTACAGCAATCTGTCTTCCGACATGGTGTCACCGAGGTGATTGTGACACCGTGTCGGAAGACAGATTGCTGTAGTGATGATATCATACTGGGAAAAGGTCACCATAGTCTATAGGTTTACTGTGGTGATGGCATCACCAACGGGATTGAGGTCATTGTAGTGCTGTTCCCACAAGGGGAGGGGTATTACGGTGGTGATGGAATTGCAGGAGGTGACGCCATCATCATGGTGCTGACATCATAAGGCAGAGAGGTCTTAACAACCAGAACAGCCACCTTGCTAGTGGCATTGGGAGGGGGCAAAGGTCAAGCTGCTTACAGATGGTGTCATGGAAGGGGGAGGCTGCCATATAAGGAATCTGGTCATTGTGATCTCAGCTCAAGACTGATGTGGTCCTTTCCTCCTACCCACCTGGATGTGGCTCCTCACCTTCCTGCCATGTAGTTGAGCTGGAGACTGTTGACCTCCAAACCACAGAGTTCGGCAGGCTAGAGTGGTCCTGATCTGGCAGCTGCTTTGGCTGCAATTTTGAATGAGTAGGGGCCTCGGAGGCAGCCACTGGAGTGATGGAGATGAATGTGAAGAGGGGGCTGGACTCCATATTTTGGGGGTAGAGTCAGAGATATGAATCTGGGTGAAGATGAGGGAGATGTCTTCTCTCCCCCCCCCCCAATTGAACCCAGGGTCAGCTCCCCCCCCCCCATGGCCAAGATGAGAGTCTTTCTAAAATTGCCACCAAGGGGCACTAAGAGACATGCCCCCCATGCCCCTCCCCAGCAGTGTCCTCCATAGCACTCCCTGCCTCCTCCCAAAATTTCCTTCCACCTCAGTACACTGGTGCGTCGTGAGTGAACACCCCTGATCATCACTGCCTCGTGCCCAGCGCGGGCCGACAGCCTGTAATTACCGAGATAACGAGGGAGCAATTATCTTTCAAGCAAAAACGCCATTCCCCTAATAGGAACATTTTTAAAAAAACAATGAACGTTTGCAGGGGATGTAGGTGGGGAGAGAAAATAGGAGCAACTGGTGGGTTGGGGGAGGGTTAGGAGTCGGGACTCCTGGGTTCTATTCCAGGTCTGAGTGGGAAGGGAGTGAGGTCTAGTAGGTTAGAGCAGGGGAGGCTGGGGGCCAGGACTTCTGGTTCTGTGTCTATAGCTCTGGGAGAGGAGTGGGGGCTAGTGGGTTGGGTTGGAGGTGGAGAGTGAGGAATCAAGCCTTTTGGGTTCTATGCCCAACTCTGGGAGCGGTGTGTGGTCTAATGGGTTAGAGCAGGTGGATTCAGGACTGCTGGGTTCTGTTTCTAGCTCTGGTTGAGGTCTAGTGGGAAAGAGCAGGGGGGACTTAGGAGTTGGAACTCTAGGCTTTTACTCCCAGCTTGAGGAGGGCAGGGGAGACTTGTGGGTTACAGCAGGGGAGCTGTGAGCCAGGAATCTTGGGATCTAACTCTGGCACTTGTAGGGGAGTGGAATTTAATATGTTAAGAGCATGCGGCTGGGGGCCAGCAATCCTGGATCTATTCCTGGCTCTGGGAGGAGAGTCTAATGGGCTGAAGGAAGGGGGGCAGAAGTCAGCACTCCACAGTTTTATCCCTGGCTCGGGGGGGCGGGGGGAGAGTCCCATGGGTTGGGGCAGCCAGGACTCCTGGATTCTGTCCCCAGCTCTGAAAGGGAAGTAATGCTGAGCGGGTAAGGGAGTGGGACAGGGCTGGCAATTAGGACTCCTGAGTTCTATGCACGAGAAAGAGGAAGAGTAAATCACCCAAGACCCCCAGCAGGTCAGAGTCCCAGCTGGGAATGAAACCCTGCTTTGTCCATGCCACTCACCTTCCACAACACCCTGGTCTGATAAAGGTCAAATCTTGCAGGGGAGAGCAGGCAAATTGCACATAGCCACTGTTAGACCATTTGGTAATATTCAAACTGGTGGCATTGAGAGGAGGAGGGAGTCAGAGGATACTTAGCCAGGGGCAAAGGGGCTTGCTCTGTGAAGATGGCCACACGCAGCCCCAGAAAAGAGCTCCCACAGAGTTACTCCCCTCTCAGCGCTCCTGACACTCAGCCCGTCCCCTCAGGAAGCCGCCAGCCAATCACATTCCACTCACACCCCGGGGAGCCAGTTGATACAAGGGCAGGCGTATGCCCATTTAAAGGAGTCTTCATTAGCCACGCCCCCTTCAAGGGCTATATAAGAACAACAAGCTCTGACATCACGTCAGTCTGCAGTGAGCTGGGGCGGGGAAGGGGTTGTGCTGTAGCAGGCTGGGAGCTGGTTGGGAGACTGACGGCAGAGGAAAGAACAGCAAGACAAACTGGAGAAAATTGAGAGGAGAACAAACTACGGGTGTAAATGAGAGAATAACCCACTGGAGTCCAGCTTCAGTCTGTGCAACCCGCAGTCACATGTTTAGCATGTAGACCCTAATCAATGGGCAGCCACCTGCATGTATTTTTTGTGCCGCACACGCAAACAGCCCTCACTCACCCACACCCCGCCCTGACTCACAGGTTTAGCCCGACAAACCTAATACACGGGCAGCGTTCTTCCCCACTGCGCTCCTCCCTCCCCCTCAAACCTCCCCTTCTCAGTATCCTGCCCCCCATCACAGTCGCGGCAAATGGAAAGAAGAAGCCACACCAGCTCTTTCTTTCTTCCAGGATATCACTCCGGGAGTCAATTCAGCCCCTGCCATCCTGCCTACCAATGGTGGCGGAGACCTGGGTTTACCCCTCTCAGCCCTTTTGTTATGCACAGGATGCTGAGTTGACCGAGCAAATTGCGTCCTTGATGGAGTGACTACGGTGAAAATTGAAAGGAAAAGTGAAAAAAGCCAAAGCCATCAGTCCAAGCAATCAGTCTTTTCATGTTCTCAACCTGGTTTCTCCCATCCTCTTGCTGCCATCAGGGCAGCGATGAGGACAAAACCACAGGGAGGGTCCAGCCTCGGTGAACGACTTCCTCACTGCTGGCAGTGCCCAAACATCCAAAAAAGTTGCGTTCTTGATCTTATCCCACTCTCGCCCGGGGTTCTCCCTCTGACGTTGGACTGTAGCAGGGTTGTTGCCTGGGGTCTGCTCTCCCATCATGCCTACACGGACCCCCATTGTGTGCCTGTGCCACCCTATGAGCCTGGCAGGATGGGGCTGGCAGTTCTCTTTGTACATCAGGACTCGCCCAAATATCAAGCAAAGATCATCACCTCCCAAATTCGGTGGGCCTGGTGCGGCCGCAGAACCCACAGACCCAAAGTAGAAGTTATTTGGCTTTCCCTGGCAAACAACCCACTGCAATTTTATGTATTTATTTTGAAGATTTATTTTAAAAATGGTATACCTTTCAATTGCTTCCTATGGCGTTATGATGAAAATATATGCGTTGCTTGTAGCCAATGGGCAGCTTAGCTCCCACATACATCCGGTGTGCCACGACCTCCACTGCCTTGGCCATACAGAACTCCCCCCTGCCCATTTCTTGCAGATCCCCCCCCACTCCAAACCCCCAAGAGTCTGTGCTTCCATGTGGTAACAGCTGTAACATTTTTACATGACCGGCGGTGTGTGCGCTGACATGCCTGTTATATGCATTAGCAGCGTCGGGGCAACACACAAACATACCCACCTTCGCAAAACCTTTTTCAACCATCGTAGCCAATCACTGGGCGAGCAGCCGGTCATGTGATGACACATGGCCAATAATGGACACGGTCCTTGCTCATGTGCGGCGCGCAACCAATCCTAGCTAGACAGCCGCCCAGTTGTGTAAGCTTTTCAAGACACGTGGTGCTTGTTCTGCCACTTTCATGGATGCTGGTAACGTGGATATGGATCCAGAGAACTTCAGAGTGAACGTTATGGTGCTCCAGGTCTTCATGAGCACTGCTCAGCATAACGTGTGAACCATCCAGCAGATCCAGAGCTTCTCCTGTTGTTGGCTGGATGAGACTGCAAGGCACAAACAGGCTCTCGTTCGATGTGTGGCCGGGACAAGGGGATGAACCACATGATGAAGGTGGTTCCGCCTTTGGTCCCGTCAACTTGCCTTCTTCTGGCAACAACTGACTGCGCCGGGGAGGACCAAAGCCATGCAGGGGGAGCCGACGTGTGCTGAAAGGTACTCGCTTCAGTCACCAATGCCTTGTGCATGGCTGTCCCCACCAAGAGGCTTGTGTGCGTCAAGAAGAAAAGCACAGACTGGGAGAATGTGCTGCCCTCTTGGCTGAGCGAATCTCTAGCTTTAGGATGCCTCGTCATCACCTTGTCCTGCAGATAGCCAAGATCCTCAGGACAGAACGGGAGACACAGTACACAGCGATGCAGTCACCCATCTGGTGGAGAAGCACATGGAAGCTCCCCACTCCAACCTCCTGCTGCTCTGCCGGCCAGCAATTCAGCGTTGGGATCTTCCATAGTGGGTGCCGTCCTCGTTGAAGTTTGCACTGTGATTGTGCAAGTGCTGCTGGCCCGGGGGTGGGGGTTGCAGCTGGCTGACCCCACAGAGGTGATGGAAGGCTTTTGGAGGGAGGGGTTCCTGAACTGTATAGGGGTGATTGATGGGCGCCATAGCGCCATCATCTGCCCACCCCATCGGCAAGACGACTACATGAACCGCAAGGGGTTCTTCTCTGTGGTTTTCCAGGCTGTAGTGGACCCCCATGCCCGGTTGGTGGACGTGCTGGCTAGGTGGTCCAGGAAGAACCATGATGCCTGCATCTTCCGCCAGTCCCCCTTCTTTGGGGCCACTGAAACCGGGACACTGGGGACACTGAAACCGGTTGTTCTAAGGGACCCAGCAGGAGTGTAGCTAGTTTGGAATGGGCCCAGGTGCAACAAATGGACTCCCCTCCCTGCCCCCCGCTATCTCATCTCATGGGAAAGGAGGAAGTGCGGCTCTCCTGCCGGCAAGTTCACGCATCTAACAGGGTAGGATTTCACTACCCCGTCCGCTGCACGAGCTTGCTGGCGGGAGAGCCGCGCTTCCTCCTTTCTCACAAGACAGGAGCTGCGCTACATTTGAACAGCGCCTGCTCCTGCGGCACCAAAGGCTGCCCGCGGGAAGGGAGCTCGCGGGAAAGCAGCCTAATACTCAGCATTGAGAGCCAGGGAAATCCAGCCTAAGACAATTGACGGCTCATCATCGAGGTCAAGGAAAGGGAGCAAGGAAGCAGAGCTGGGAATCAGGGAGATCAGAGAGCAAGGAAACTGGGAAGGACACAGGGTTGGAAGGCGAGGGGAACATGAAGGCTAGGGATCAGAACCAGAACACATACAATGCAGCACAAAGAGGGAGACGAGCAGGAGCACCAGGGGCTGGAACACAGGTGGCAATAATCAGGGTAGCCAAAGAGAGCAGTTGCTCCACCCAACTTACTGCGGCGACCAGCCACCTTAAGCATTTACTAGTAGCCAATCAGGCAGCTGGGAGGCAGGGCCGGAGCAATGGGCCACAGCTGGGGAAGGGTGTGGGCAGGGCAAGGAGTGGGAGACACAGGAGGAGAGGGTTTCAATCAGGCCTGCGGGGTGGTGCTGACAGCTGAGGCAACGCACCAAGCCTCAGGGGTTTGAGACCCAATGCCTGACGTTCACCTGGCTACACCGCCACAGGTTTTGTACACACACACACCCCAGCTTGGGGCCTGGGACAAATGTCCCTCCTGTCCCTAGGATAGCTACGCCCCGGGCCCTAGCTTACCCACTGAAGCTCTGGTTTATGAAGGCCTACGGCATTGCTCGCACCCTGGAGCAAAGGTTCTTTATCGGGCAGCGCAGCAGTCCCCACTCTGTTGCAGAGGGGGGCTTTTGAAGCAGCACCGGAGAGCAATCGCAGCCAGGATCGGTATCCGCCTGGCGTGAGACCGCTCCCGACCCGTGTTATTCACCACCGCCTGTGTTCTCCGCAACCTCTGTGAGATCAGCAGGGCCACAGTGGAGAATCAGCCCCAGTGTCGTGAGCCAAGACCCCTGTTTCAGGACCAGCTGAACAGAGTGAAGCAGCGCCTAGCCGGAGAGCTCAGCGATGCCTTGTGCTGCCACATAAACCGCAGTCCGAGCGCAAGCACCCAGCCTTAAGTGACCGTTTACTGATCATAAATAAAGCCTTTAAAATGTTCAACCTGTGTGTTGGGATGTTTTCCTCTGGCCCATCCAGCCTGTGCTATTTCCTGCCCTTTCTGTTTCCTGTGCATTCTCTATTGACATGCCCAGGCTAGCTGGCTGCAGGCACGAACCCCTGCTTTTTCCTATTGACATTCCCAGGCCCGACTAGCCTGGGAACGGCAATAGGAAATGCAGAGGCACAGGTGTGCCGCTGGCTCCTAGTCCTACCCCACCCTCCAACTGCAAGTGCTTCAAACCCCCAACCCCCGCACTCCCATTTTTGGTGGTCATTCCCCCCCTTCCCTTCCATCCCCCTCCCATGCCATACCGCCCCCACCCCACCCAAACTTTCCACCTGTCACTGATTAAGCACAGAAACCATTGACTGAGAAAAATGGAACTTTATTACGCCATAAAATCATGAATGTAACTTTCCAATGAGGAAACTACAAAGGAGCATCAACGCTGGCAACGTAACTGTAAGGTGCTCATAAGGCAGGGCAAGAAAGAATTTGAAAGGAGACTTGATAAAGAGGCAAACACAAGTAATAAAACCTTTTTCAAGTAGATCAGAGGCAAGAAGCCTGCTAGGGAGTCGGTTGGGGCATTAGATGACCCGGGAGTAAAAGGGGTGCTCAGGGAGGACAAGGACATTGCAGAGAAGCTAAACGAATTCTTTGCTTATGTCTTCACTGCGGAGGATGTTGGGGAGATACTCACGCCGGAACCATACTTTGTCGGTGATGAACTGGATGAACTGTCACAAATCAGCGTGACCCTGGAGGAGGTTCTAGAGCAAATTGACAAGCTTAATACAAACAAATCACCAGGGCCGGATGGTATTCAGCCCAGAGTTCCGAAAGAACTCAAACGTGAAATTGAAGATCTACTGCCAGGGAGGGGGGCAGGGTATCAGGGGAACGAGGATGGGGAAGGTCTTCCCTGAGATAGGGAAGGGGAGGAAACCCAGAGGAGGGAGAAGCTCACAGAGAAGAAGACCTCTCAGTTAGTCTAGGAGACCCAAGAGCCTACTCTCAGTGCAGCTAGGGAACCCAGCGCTGGAGAGGATCTAATTCATCATTGAGGTCGGAAGGAAGAAGTCCGATCCTGCACCAAGAGGGAAAGGGAGGACAGTGTATCCGAGGCTAAGAGGGAAGTAGGGAAGTCGCCTGGACACGCTACACCCATACACAACAAGGGAATCAAACACTAGGGCTAAAGGGGGAAACTAGGGAGTCAAGCTTAGAACTCACAATACACCCAAGAAAGTTTCCTAAGTGGGGAAGAGATGTTGCTCCACCAACTTCCTGAGACCACACCAGAGCTGAAATACTATTTGTGGCCAATCAGGAAGCTGGGAGCCCGGACTGGGGAAACAAGCCCCAGCTGGGAAAGGGCGTGGCCACACAAGGGACAAGAGACAGGGTGGACTTCAGAAGGGTAGATTGTCCACCAGGTGGCGCAGGCCCCAAAGGCGCCTCTCCTGCATCTCAAGGACATGGGTTCGCGTCTGACACCTACTAGTAGTAATTTGTAACCTAACGTTGGCATCTGGCACTGGAGGGTGGCAAATGTAACCCCAATATTTAAAAAGGGATCCAGAGGTGACGGTAAGCTTGACATCTGTGCCGGGGAAAATGGTGGAAACTATAATTAAGAACAGACTCACTGGGCATATTGATAAACATGGTTTAATGGCAAAGAGTCAGCATGGATTTAGCAATGGGAAGTCATGCCTTGCTAATCTCTTGGAATTCTTTGAGGGTGTAAACAAGCAGGGGAGGGACCAGCAGATATAGTGTACCTGGATTTCCAGAAAGCATTTGATAAGGTCCCACATAAACGACTCTTGAGAAAATTAAAAAGTCATGGGATAGGAGGCAGTGTCTTACGATGGATCGGTAACTGGTTAAAGGATAGGAAGTGAAGAGTGGGACTAAATGGCCAGTTTTCACAATGGAGGGATGTAAAAAGTGGTGGGCCCCAAGGATCTGTACTGGGACCAGTTCTTAACACGAGCAGACTGTGAGGAGCTGCAGTAAGATCTTACGAGACTGGGTGCCTGGGCATCTAAATGGCAGATGAGATTTAATGTGGACAAGTGCAAAGTGATGCACATTGGGAAAAATAATCCAAATTATGAGTACACAATGCTGGGTACTAAGCTAGGAGTTACCACTCAGGAAAAGGATCTGGGAGTGATTGTGGATAATACACTGAAATCCTCAGCCCAGTGTGCCGCAGCGGTCAAAAAAGCAAATAGAATGTTAGGAATTATTTGCAAGGGAATAGAGAATAAAACTGAGGATGTCATAATGCCTCTATACAAATCAATGGTGCGACCGCACCTTGAATATTGTGTGCAGTTCTGGTCGCCCCATCTCAAAAAAGACATAGCGGAACTAGAAAAGGTACAGAGAAGGGCAACAAAATTGATTCAGCGTATGGAACAGCCCCCATATGAGGAGAGGCTTGATAGGTTGGGGCTCTTCAGCTTGGAAAAGAGACGGCTGAGAGGAGATAGGATAGAGGTCTATAAAATCATGAGTGGTGTGGAACTTGTAAACAGGGAACGGTTATTTACCCTCTCAACTAGTACTAAAACTAGGGGACACTCCATGAAACTCACAGGTGGCAGAGTAAAAACAGACAAAAGAAAACATACAGTTAGGTTGTGGAATTTACTGCCAGGGGAGGTGGTCAAGGCCAGCAGTAGAGCTGAGTTTAAAAGAGGTTTGGACAAGTTTCTGGAAGATAGTTCCATTGGCAGTTCTTAGCCAGACAGGATGGGGAACAAAAGCCTTTACTGTCGGGAGCCTGGGGATGACCCACAGGGAATGGATAGCATGGTGACCGGTTGGGTGCTTCTCCCAGGCCCCCGTGACTGGCCGCTGTCGGAGACAGGATGCTGGGATCGATGGCCCGTTGGTCTCACCCAGTAGGGCCCTTCTTATGTTCTTAACTTTCATTAAATGTTTATTATACTTTACACTAACTTTGCTTTTTAAGTGCAATTTATTTATTTATTTATTTTTATTTGTGTGTGTTGTGTTTGTATTGCTTCCTGCGCCTTCCCCCTTTTCGGTGCAGCCGGGCGCACATGCTGGATCTGGAAAGACTGCGACAACAGATCTCCTTTCTCCCCTTCTCCAGCACGCTATCCAAGTGCTCCAACTGCTGCCAGAGGCGGGCCCAGGGCCTGCACTCCCGCCGGCAGTCCAGGCAGGCCTCAGCAGCAAAGGCCTCGCATCGGGCAGCGTTGGGCCACGCAAGCTGCCCTGAATGGCATCCCAGATCTCGTCCCCCTGCCGCGTGGTCTCCTCGAGCAGCTCGCGTGCCAAATCCTCCCTGCGCCGCTAGTTGCGGACCGCAGTTCCTGGTTCCACTGGTGCTTGTGGCGGGGGTTCTCAAGGAAAGCTGTTAGTTCAGACCGCCCCATCCCGCCTCCACATTTCAGGCCCCGCCCTCCGTTCCCACCCAATGTAACGGCCCTTCCCTCGCAGTAAGGGTAGCGGGAATGAGTACCTGGGGTAGGTGCTCCTGGGAAGGTTGCTGTGTCCTGACTGGAGCGGCACCTCCCATGATCACTCTCGAGGAGGAAAGCACCGCCATTAACGTCCGACTCCTGACCCTTTCCCGCCACACCTGCCATTTTGGCTCCCACCCCTCCAAACCCGCTGCAACAGGGACAGGTGCTCTGGAACAGCCTGGCCCTTTAAAGCAGTTAGCACCGTCATGAAGGCACAAATGCACCTGCAGATACAGGCCTCAAGCAGGTGCTAAGGGGGGATGCAGGTGCCGAGGTTAAAGGGGACAGCGCCTGAAACTCTTACACCTGGCCAAGTTACCACAGGCTAAGTGCCTGAGTGGGGCCAGCTGGTCTGGATGGGGGTTAGGCCTGCCCTAAGAAAAGGCTCGCGGGGAGGGAACCAGGGTGAGTGTTGCCTCACAGCAAACTGGTTTCAGGACAGATTGTGCCTCACCAGGAGAGATGCAACCTGAAACGTACTGGCAGGGACAATGGGTGGGTTGATACCCGGACAGGAGGGAATGTGCCTAGCTAGGCAGGGCCTAAGCAAGTTCCAATGCAGGCCCTGCACCATGTATTTTTCATAAGCCTCCTGGATGAAAGGTGAGGTATATAGCAACCCTAAGCCTGAACCCTGTACTTGGGACCGTGTATGATGATGGGAAAGGACGGTGAGCACGGATCAATAAAGACGCCTTGGAGTTGAAGATCTCGTGTGGTCTGGGGTGGGGAGGTTGGATCGTGTAAAGATGCTCCCCTCAGGGACCCCACCCTGTTACACCCGCTATCACGCCTTGGTGCCTCCCCCCCAGCTCACGGGACCCGCCTATGCCATTTGCCTCTGGCGCTGCTGTGTCCTTGGGAGTTTCCCGCTGCGCTCCAGGGCAATCTTGGTCACCTGTGAACACAGCAAAGGAAAAACCTCCACCTAATTAGATAACAATAAATGGAAGCCTTTATTATTTATTTATTTATCTAACCATCCGTCTTGCCCATCCTGCCTCCGGCAGCCCAACAAAGATAAAATACAATCAAAACAACATCTAGATAAAATCGATACACGATGAATACTAACAAAACCCTACAACTCTCCCTCACCAAACGCCTGACGGAACAGCCGGGTCTTACAGCCGCGGCGGAAGGAGACAAGGCTCTGGGCCAGTCAGACCTCCCTCGGGTAGGGAGTTTCACAGCTTGAGGGGGTGACCACCGAAAAAGCCCTATGATCGGTGGCCGCCCACCTTGTCCAAGGGACCTCCAAGAAGACCCCACCTGCCGGATGACCACAGGAGCGTCATGCAGCTGCGCTGACACACAGCCCCTCCTCAGGGCCGGCCGTACCTCGGGGCGACCTGCCGCGGTCGGCCCGGGCCCCACTCTTTCTGAGGGCCCCGCAGCGGTCTCTATTTTCACCAGGACAGGTTGTGGGGACCCAAATCCCTCTCAGTGGGGCCCCACACACGACCACCTTTAGGGCACCCCAGAGGTTGCCCCCAAGGGGGAGGCCCCCCGAGGGCCCCCACATTGTACGTACATTAACTTACTATTCCCCTCTGTCACCTCTATAAATGTGGCCTCCCGGTCCTCCATTCCCTGAAGGAGCACCCTCCAGTGGCTCCTCCGACAGAGGCTGGCTCTGGAGATGGGGGCGAGGTACGCGGTCAGAGTCACGGTGCTGGTTTCCTCATCAACCCTGGGAGACTCCTGTCAGGGGCGGCCCCCACGGCTTCTGTGGGGGGAGCAGGAGTAGCTGGAGAGGGAGCAGTTCTAGCAGGACTGCGCAGTGGAGGAGCCATATTGACCCGCTTCTGGCCCCTGGTGAAGGCGCAGTCATAGAGGCAGATGCTCCGATGGCTCCATCAACAGAGGAACGGGTTAAGGAGATCATAGGACAGCAACGTTTGCCACCTGCGGCCAGAGGCGAAGTTGTTGTCACGGATCTCCTTGTACCCCCGTGTGACTGAGACTGTATCTCCGTGTGACTGAGATCGGGGTCCCCCCGTCTCTCTAGGCTGTCCCCCCCAATGCCCCACGAAACCGCAGGGCAGCGGGGCAGCTATCAGACCCCACCCTAGACACTATCAAGGCAAGCAGCTGCAGGTGCCCTCTTGGACTGTGCAGACAAGGTGCTTTTTGGATGGGAGCAGGGCCTCCTATGCTGAAAGGCCCCCATGGGAGAGACAGGGGGCCCCCAGAGAACCAAAACAGTGGATTGTGGTTCCTTTTAAATTTGGGAACGAGCTCCTACAGCTGGCGCACGACAGCCCCTTTGCGGGCCACTTGGGGGTCGACAGGACGAAGTGGAGGCTAGACAGGGATTTTTTTACTGGCCAGGATTATATTCTCAGGTAAGGGAGTATTGCAGATCCTGCGAGATCTGCCAGAGGCGGAAGGTGCCAGTGGACCCACATAAACCCCCGCCGTGACCCCCTGCCCATAAGCCACTGTGACCGGGATTGGGGTCCCCTGTCTCTCTAGACTGTCTCCCCAATGCCCCACTAAGACACAGGCAACCAGGTTGTGGCTGGTCTAGTGGGGCCTTGTGGGGACAGCCTAGAGAGTCCAATCCCGGTCACACCCCGCACAAGCCCGTAGCCCGTTTCTGGCACTGGTTCGTATACCTGGAGTGCCATATGTGCCAAGATCTCCTGGAACACCGCCTTGTTCCCTGTTTAAATGCTATTGTACCTTCTGCTCCCCCAGAGAGCAATGAAGGTCTTGAGGTCTCCCTCGTTCCAGGGAATACACCTCTGGCGGGCAGATTTGTAGGCGGAAAGTGCCTGGCATGGAACACCAGAGGTGCTGGTAGTTGTTTGTGAACACAGTAAAGGGAACAAACCCTGCATTAGCCAGCAATAAAGAGAAGCATTTATCATGCATCTGTGTAAACGCAGCCCCCTCCGCAGGTGGATTCATTTACCGAAGTTACCTGGCTGCTGTTCTGAGCCAGGTTTGTTCTCCTTAAAATGTAAATGTGACGGCTCGTGAAGAGAGAGCGTTAAGCTTGCACTGCGAACCAGGGTGAGCCGGGACAACGCACGTTTTAATTTGTCACGCATTGGCCCTTGAAGGCGGACGTAGAGCGAGAGCGGAGGAGCGGCTGGAAGTGGTCACTCTTCGGAACACTTTAGGATTTTCGCCTGTGACTCTATGGTGCTGGTGGACCTGTACGTGGCCTAGGCTGCATTATTATTAACATTTATATAGCGCCGGTCATGTACTTGGCGCTGTACAGAACATAGAAATAGACGTGGCCCCTGCCTGTGGCTTACAATCTAAAAGACAAGGAGGGGGAGACGGAGAGGGAACAGTGGGAGAGACAGGGGAGAAGACAGACAAACATTCAAGCGGGTGCGAAGTCTCAGATGCGTGTGCTTGGCTTGGTTGCAATCAGGTTGGTTGCAGCAGTCTGCAGAGGAGGGCAGACAGTAAGTATACGGGGAACGACTGGCAGGCTTTGGAAGAGGTGGCGAGGAAAAAGTGGGTCTTGAGGAGGGATTTGAAGGAGCAGAGGGAGGGGGCAAGGCGGATGTGGGGAGGGAGGGAGTTCCAGGCATGGGGGGCAGTGAGGGAGAAGGGTTGAAGGCAATTAGGTGAGCAGGACAAACGAGGGAGAGTGAGGGAGCGGACAGAGGAAGAGCGGAGAGCGTGTGCAGGAGTGCGTAGGGAGATTAGGTCTGAGAGGTAAGGGGGAGCTTGGTTGTGGAGTGTTTTGAATGTCAATACCAGGAGTTTAAACAGGATACGTTCAGGAAGGGGGAGCCAGTGAAGAGAGAAGAGGAGAGGCTGCACATGGTCGAAGCGACGGGCAGAGTGAATGACCTTGGCAGCGGAGTTTTGGATTGCGATAAGGGGGGA
>QEPC01004837.1:2645614-2677909 GCA_003113815.1 Sphenodon punctatus | reverse complement strand
CTGATCCTTTGATCAGCCGCCTTTCTTGCCGCTCGTCTACATGCGTGGCCTGCTTTTTAATCCGCGTCGGAGGGGGCAGGCGATCCTGCCCCCTCCGACGCGGATTCCCGGAGTGCCGGCTTTACGCCGCACTTCCTGGTCCCGTGCGCGAGTGCGCATGCGCAGAAGGGCGCGCATGCGCACTCGCACTCTGCGCCATGTCTGAACATCAGACACGGCACGCAGACACGCCGCGGCGGGAAAACCCGGCGTTTAGCGATCCCGCTTGTAAGCGGGATCGTCTATAAACGCCCTTAGGGTAACTGTATTAGTGGTGCAGCTGTGGAGGGGGGAGCCCCATCTCATATAGAATGTGTGCATAAGCTAATGGGTGATTAGCACCCACTGAGGACTTGCTAAGTGCCTCAGGGCATGAGTCCTTCCATCTTCTACATCTCAGGTCCCATTCCAGCCTATTTGCTCCTCTGGTGTCCCATCTGTAGCAGCAGAGCTGGCTAGGGCTAAGGGATCTAGAAGCAGCCTCCTGCCTTTGCCTTCCCCACCCTTCAGCTGAGGTTAATATCCATCCTCCAGTTTGCTATGCTGGCAAAGTGCTAAGAGGCTATAGTGCCTGTGCCTCCCTGATGGCAGAGCTCCAGAGGAGTGGGAGGGCAGCTGGGAGGGCAGATTGGGTATGTCTGTCAGCACAGAAGCAGGGGGGTGGGGGGTGCTAAGGTTTCCATAGTGCCTTCAGGGATCACTTGGTCTGCCACTGTGATGGGAATGCCTCTGGGGTGAGGCAGCAGTTTGTATAGTGCTCTCTTCTAGAACTGAGATGCAGCTGCCTCTGGAGTGGTACAGCTAAATGTACGTATTATATCCAGCAACTGCTGCTCAGATGCAGCTGCCTCCGGGATGGGCAACTGGGATCTCTCTCCTGGCAGCACCAAGATGCAGCTGCCTCTGGGGTGGGGGCAGCTGTTTAATTAGGGCTCTCTCGCCTGGCACTGAGATGCAGCTGCCTCTGGGGATGGGGAACCTGTTTATATAGGGATCCTGCTCCTGGCACTGAGATGTAGCTGACTTTAGACTGGGGCCGCTGTTTATACATGAAAATCAATAAAAGGTAAAGGTTGTAGGGGCCCTAATATCGCAGCAACATAGCCCTTAAGCTAGTGTGATGGGAGGAGGGAAGAGAGGGGGGTGGGGCCTAGGCTGCTTGGTGGTGGGTAGCATTGCCTCCTCTTTCCGGACTCCAGGTGTCAGCTGCTATTTTGGGGGAACGCTTCCACAGCTGACAAAAGGCCATTCTCCCCTCTCCCCCCTTTCCACTCTCGCTGGCAAGTCCCAGCTCCGGAAGCGTAAGCAGGGCTGCCAGTCGATGGCTTTCCGCTCAATTAAGCAGCAGCTGAAATGTGCAGGCTGGAGACTTCATAAAAGGAGTAAATTATCCAAAGAAATCTATCAGCCTCCCATCACACAGGAGGTAATTTAGGGTACGGAGTGGGGCCGCCGCAGCAGAACAGGATGCCAGAAATCACCTTTACTCTGACCCTCGCCTGGGATGTATAATTACCCTTTGACTCTGTCACACAATGTTCACACACATTAACACACACACATGTAATCTTGCTGTCAACCACATGCATTTCCTCTCACACTTAGGTGGAGACAGAGTAGTCCGAATGATACCTTTTATTGGACCCGCACATTGTATCACATGCGCTTGTTGCCTGGCCGCACACCCAAAATACTGAAGTGAAGAAAACAAAGACATGAAGATACAAGTTTTGCAAAAGACAAAATTTGGATATTTATTTATGGGAGAAAAGATGCAAATTACCTTTCTGAATAAAATTTTTTTCTAGTCATTCCAGCTCTAAAAAGAGATGAAATATCAATTGAGATAAGGAGCCCCATTCGAGGACCTGGCTAAGCTTACCATTCCTCCCCACACTCTCTGGCTTTTCACCTGGAGGGGGCGGGGCTACACTGGCAGGGGCGGGGCTACACTGGCAGGGGCGGGGCTAAGGGGCTATCATATCCCTTTCTGGTGAAATCCCGCTCCTTATGGCGTGTTGGTGTTAGGGTAGGGGGAGACAGAAGGGGAAAGGTGGACCCAGACACTCGAGGTCCTTACAAGGTACAAACACACACCCAAGTACTCCCAGAAGTGCCACTCGCGATGAGGGGAAAAACAACCCCTCAGGTTCTTATATGGCCCAAGAGTTCCTAGATGGAACGAGGCCAGATCATCATCAGGGTGGGAGACAACAACACTCAGAGTGGTTTTCCTCCACTAACCGCACCGTGACCCAAGCACCCACACCGCCACTTGCACTCACACTGTGAAATGGGGGGAACAGCGTGGGGGGGGTTGAGTACAAGGAAGGAAGGGAAGACCCAAGGGACGGGACAAGGGGGAGGATGTTCCGCACTCACTCCACACAGGGTACACAGGCAGGAAGAGGGCCCAACACTGATAAGATGGGGGAGGAGTGAGGCTACCCCACTACAAAATCACGTTCACAATCCCCCTACCGCAAGTATTCACGCAAGCGCTCAGCCGACACTCTCCTCAACCACGCACGTTCAAACGATATTGCCTTGCAACCACAAAGTAATCCACCCGGGAAAGGGGCCAGTCTCACAGTGCTGCTGATCACCGGCAACGCTGGGGACATTCGGCCCTTCCTATAACCTGGTAGCCCCGCCCTGTTTAGCGCGCAGGCATGCAGAGCGTCGCAGCACGCCGGGGGAGTGCGCCCCGTTCTCCTCCGTCGGCGGCACCTGCGCGCTTTCCCCGGCCTCCACAGCGGATTGTGGGTTCGACAGGGGCTGCCCCGCCCCCTCGTGCGCGGCGCCATGTCCTGACGCCCCCTCCTTGTTTCTGGAGTGCCGCTGCCCATGTCCCCGCCTCCCAAGGAATAGGAAGCGCCGGCGGCGACTCCAGACAGTACCCCTCCAAAATCCCTCCCCTGAGGGGAACTGGGCTCGGGTTTGAAAGGGTAGCAGGCATTAAAGACCCGCATTAAACGAGGTGCATGCACCTCGGAGGCGGGTTCCCGGGAACGATAAGCAGCAGCGTACCCCTTCCAATCAACGAGGTAGTACGGTGCCCCACGGGAATGTTTAGACTCAAGGATAGAATGCACTTCAAATTCAGGGGAAGTAGGGGCCTCTCTTACAGATGAGGGGGCGATGAGTCTGGGAAGAGAGGAGGGATGATAGGGCTTCAAGAGAGAGACATGTGTCATGGAGGAACATAGGGTCACACACGTGTAACACGGGCCCACATGTAGACTACAGGTCTGGTAAATATGTAATGCAAAACGTTCCACATGTATGCAATGTTGCAATACATGTAGACTACAGGTCTGGTAAATATGTAATGCAAAACGTTCCACATGGATGCAATGTTGCAACACACGTAGACTACAAGTCTGACAAATATGTAATACAAGAGGTTCCACCGTGTATGTAATGTTACAATGGAGAACTGTAAAATCCAGATCAGAGCTGTATCACGTGACAAGCTCCAGGAAATGCAAAGAGAGACAAAGATGTGTATTTGGGGGAACTCTGGCCCCAGACGAATGGCCATGAAACACAGGGTGGCAATGAATGTGGAACGGTAGGTTCACCCGGTAAGTAACAGGGTTCACTTGGTGGGCAATGGGAAAGGGGCCAAAGTACCTGTCGTCCAACTTGGCGGAAGGACGGACGGATGGGTAGTGCCGGCGGTCAATCCAGATGAGGTCGCCAATCCGAAACTGTGGGACGTCTTGCCGTTTTCAATCTGCAAAGTTCTTATATCGTTGGCGTGCCGTGTGCAGCATGGCTTGTGCATGAATCTGACGCAGTTGCCGACTCATGGCCCCTGCTGCTGGTACATCCACTGCAGGAAGTTCTGGCAGAGCCAGGCGTGGGTGGAATCCGTACGACTCATAGAAGGGGGAAAAGCCAAGAGATGCATTCGGTGCATTATTAAAGGCAAATTCGGCTATGGGCAAGTGACTTACTCAATCGTCCTGCAAATAATCGATGTAACAGTGAAGCTACTGTTCTAGGGCTTGATTGGTTCGTTCTGCTTGACCGTTGGTTTGAGGGTGGTAAGCGGTTGATGGGGCTAACGCAACGCCGACAGCTGTGCATAAGGCACGGCAGAAACGTGCAACAAAAATTGCGATCCCCAATCGGAAATGATCATTTGTGGAAGTCCATGTAGTTTGACGACATGCTGTAAGACTAATTGTGCTGTTTGTTTTGCTGTGGGCAGCCCCTTACAGGGGACAAAATGCCCCATCTTTGTAACTTGATCAACAATTACTAATATCGATGTACATCCTTGAGATGGAGAGAGCTCCACTACGAAGCCCATGTTGATTAGTTGCCACGGACCTCGTGGTGCGGGAGTGAGCTGGAAAAGGCTGATAGCCTTGTGTTGGGGAATTTTGGTACGGCTACACGTCTTGCACCCCTGTACATGCGTGATAGTATCGCGACACGTAGTGGGCCGCCAGAAGTATCGCTGTATCAGCTGTAAGGTACGACGTTGGCCAGGGTGGCCCGCCATGGGGGCATCATGATGGGCCCAGAGGATCTGCTGGCGTGCTGCTTGGGGAACAATATAAGTGTTATTGTGATGCAGCAATCTGGCGTGCTGAGCGACATGTGTCAAATGCTGGAGCACAGGATCTGTCCGGGTTAAGTGCTGAAACTGAGAAAGGTTAATCCCTGCAGCAGCAAATATTTTTCTTTCCAGAAGATGGTCTCCCTGCTGAGCCGGATCTATGTCTGCATTGTAACAGCGTGCACAAGGCACCCACGAGGGTGTTTTGACAACCTTGACGGTACGTTACCCGGAAGGAAAACCGAGCAAAGAAAAGAGCCCAGCGGACGTGTCTAGCATTGTCAATACGGGCGGTTTTCATAAAGATAAGATTCTTGTGGTCTGTTATGACCTGTACTGGGTGTCGAGCTCCCTCCAGATAATGCCTCTGTGTAGCAAAGGCAGCCTTTATAGCCAACTCTTCCCTGTCGAGAATGGTGTAATTTTTTTCCACTGGAGTTAGCTGGTGGGAATAGAATGCACAGGGTAAGGATTTTGCCTGCGTGGTAGTGGGCTGGGATAGAACGGCTCCGATAGCCACACTTGAGGCATCAGTTTCCACTATAAATGGTTTTGTGAAATCAGGGTGTTGCAAGATGGGAGCGCAGGTAAAGGCTTGTTTTAGTTGACGGAAGACTTGTTGCTGTTCCGTTGTCCATAGGTAGGGTTGTCCCTTTTTTAACAGCTTAGCAAGGGGGGCAGTAAGGGCTGCAAACTGCGGAATGTACTGCTTATAATAATTAGCACTACCTAAAAATCTATGTAAAGGTTTGACTGCTAATGGGGGCGGCCAGGCGGTGATAGCTTGGACCTTGGATGGGTCCATTTTGATACCTTGAGGTGATATAATAAAGCCTAGAAAATGTACCAGCTGCTGGCGGAAGGAACATTTGTCTATTTTGCAATATAGTTGGTGTTGACGTAAGCGGAGCAGGACATTGCGTACATGTTGCACATGCTCTGTCCGGGTACGTGAATAGATAAGTATATCGTCCAGGTAGGCGACCACATACTGATCGAGGATATCACGAAATATATAATTGATAAAATGTTGGAATGCCGCCGGAGCATTGGCAAGGCCAAACGGCATAACTCGATATTCAAAATGGCCGTACCTGGTGCTGAATGCTGTCTTCCATTTGTCTCCTAGCCGTATACGTAACAGGTTATATGCTCCTCTTAAATCCAGCTTTGTGAAAATAGATGCCCCTTGGAGCCTGTCCAACAGTTCGGGGATAAGCAGCAGGGGATAACGGTTTTTAACCGTGATAATCTATGCACAGTCGCAAACCCCCATCCTTCTTAGGGACAAAGAATAAGGGAGCCCCCGCAGGGGACATGGATGGCCGGATAAACCCTTTGTCCAAATTATCGCAGATGTAATCTTTTAAGGTTTGAAGCTCAGGCTCCGAGTGAGCGTAGATTCTCCCATACGGTGGAGTGGTGTTAGGAAGTAAATCTATAGGACAATCATATTCACGATGTGGTGGCAACGTGAGGGCTTCTTGTTCCTTAAATACATCACTAAGGTCACGGTACTCCTGGGGGAGAGAAAAGGGGGCCATTACAGGTGCAGTTCCATTTATGGTGGCCCCAATGGCTTGTGAAGGAAAAATCCAGCAGTGCCTGATACAAAAGGGGGAATGGAACTGAATTACCTGCTGCTGCCAGCCGATCCAAGGGTTATGGATCCGCAGCCAAGGGATATCCAGAACGACCGGAAAGGCAGGGGTGCATACCACTGTCACTGGGGATGGGGTGTCTGGGCCCTCTCTTCGTTTAGAGGCTGTCCCCCGTTTGCCCACCAGGCCAGCCACAACCCAGTTGCCTGTGCCCGCGTGGGTCCCCAAGTGATCAGAAAACCTTCACTGCAATCAGGGAGCATTCAGAGGTCCGCACCCCTAGCCAAGCCTCCCTTTTATCTCTCCGCCCAGCCGTAACGCAGAGAATGTTCTCTGGCCACCTGTGGGTTGGAAGACATTGCAGTGGGGTTGTCTTATATGAAAAAGGTTCATCTAGGCTCTCACCTAGATAGGAGTACCCCCAAGTGAATTCCCCAAGGCCAAATAATGACACAAGCACGCTAGGCTTGATTATAAAACATATATTGATTACATACAAGTACAAGGCTGTTGATCAGATAGTGCAAGTCAATAAATCAAACATAAAGTCCACGCATTCTAAATCCACTGATATTCCCTGACTGCCTCTTACCCTAAAGGCGCAATGCAGGTCCATCAGTTGTTGTCTCGGCCTTGATGTTGAAGACCGGGCATAATTCCTTTAGAGAATATGAAAGTTCTTAGTTTATGTTGGTAGCAGCTCTTCTGCTGAGCTGTTCTCTCCTTCAAGTCCAAAATGGAAGAGATCTCCCTCTCCCTAGAGATCCTGTATCTTCTTCCCCCTTCGCAAGGGCTCCAGAGACTTCCTGTCTCCTGCTGCTATTGTCCTTCTAATCAGCTGGCCCGGCTGACCTGGCCGTTGCTTAGCAATAAACTGCCCACTTGTTACATCAAAGGGAATCTGTCTCCCCAGTCTGGCAACTGGTTTGAGCCTACTGCTCCAACTGAGCTTACAATCTGTTACATCTTTATATTACATTACACATATTCCCCCCCCCAATTGGATGGGTTATCTCCCCCAAATAGGTGTGTTGCCCCCATGTCCCCATGACAACCACATCAAGCTGGATCTTTTCCTGGTGCTCTCCAATAATACCTTGCAACAAGGGGGTATGGACGGTGACAGGGTCGGAGCTCAACGGGGAGCCGTTGATCGCAAGGATGGTTTCGGGTCCCTCCTTCTCCTGTACTAGAATCCCATGTTGCTGCACAAAGTTAGCATCAATTAAATTTACAGATGCACCAGAGTCTATAAGGGCCAGGATCACTACTTACCGATCAGGGGTCACTTGTAAGGTAAAGCGGATACGAAGTTGGTCAGGATTACTTACTGCGGTGGAGGCCCCCAATGCTGACAAGGTTAGGGTCTGTGGAGGAGTTACCAGGATGTTCCCTGCCCATCCCGGATTTTCTCATTTCCCGCTCTCTGTCACTCTGGGGGTAGTAGAGGACATATCCAGGCAAAGTGTCCCAGTGCGCCGCAGTAGAAGCAAAGCCGCTCGGTCCAGCTCCGTTCTTTCTCAGCAGTCATCAAGGGACCTCGGAAAGCACCCAGTTGCAACGGCTCGTCTACTTTATGGGCTTCTGTCCGTAGTGGGTTAGACACGGGCCCACGGAGATTCCACGGGTGGGACCCATCTTGACGACATTCTCGTTGTCTTTCTGTAAGTCGGTCGTCAATTTGACAGGTCAAATTTACTAACTCAGCCCAGGTGGCGGTCATGGCGGTGAAGGAGAGCTCATCTTTAATTTCGTCGTTAAGCCCCTTATGGAAGGACTTTAAGCCCTCCATCAGGCCAATCTAGTTCTACAACAAGCTGTTGGAAATGAGTGATATAATCTAAAAGGGGACCCCCTCTCTGCTTCAGAGCCATAAAGGCGGTCTCTGCATCTTTTACCCCATGGAGATAGCCAAAAAGGAATGGGAACTCATGGAGAAATTTATTAAAATTCTTCAATAAGGGACTCTCCTTGATTAGTAAAGGGGTGGCCCAATCAAGGGTAGGTCCCTCCAGGTGCCCAATAATGAAGGCCACCTTGGTGGTGCCCGAATGGTACATCTGGGTTTGTAATTGGAAGGCCAACATTCTGGCGGGCAGAGGTCCAAAAGCGTGGTCAAAGAGATTCCCGCCGAAGATGAACACCTGGTGGGAATCTCTTTTCCAACAGACGTTATGCTACCATGGCCACCACGGAGACGTTCACCGTGATTGACCATGGTATCATAATGTCTGTTACTGCCCCGTAGCCTGGAATTGGCGGACAGTAACGTCTGTTACTGCTGCCGATTCTGGGCCATGGCCCGGACCCCAAGCCAGAGCGCGCGCAACAGCCGCGTCTCATGGAGGGCAGGTGGTTGGGGGAGCATGGGGCTGTGCAGCCGAACATTGCGCCATGCGGCCCCGCCCCCTCCCCCGCCCCACCTCCGGAATCAGCCAGCACGTCTGTTGACCGGCCGGCCTGATTCCGGAGGGGGATGAAAGCGTGATCCCGCGCCGTGGCAAGCCTGCCGGCCGGCACATCTTGTTATAAATTGGAACTGTTCTCTATCAATCCTACCAGGGACAGGACTTAAACCCCTGGCAGGCAGCTCCAATTTCGGGATCTGGGCAAAGACACTATGAGACAGATTGCAAAAGTCCTTCAGATAGGCAGATGTTTATTCAATATAGAAGAACTGAGACTAAAGCAGTAATGTAGCACCAACAACACACTTGCATGTGGCATTTGCCTGCACCTACTCTAACAGCGAGCACACACACATAGATACATACATATGAGTTCTTATGTGCCAGAGGTCTCAGGTCCGGTCTCGAGAGAGAGAGGAGGCAGGGCGGGGGCCCAAGAAGCCTTGAGAGAGAGAGAGCCAAGTTGCAGGACTTCCTAGGGAGAAGTCCCAAAGGGGGCCAATCATCAAGCTAGCCGGCGCCCTGATAAGGGCTAGCGGACAAGCCCCATGAAAGGCAACTTCTCTGTCTAGGGACTGGCCTTTTATGCTGTTTCCCTTATGAGTTATCCAGAGCACGGGGCTAACAGTTCCACGTCAAGAAAGTTCCTCCCCTTTGCTATTCAGGTTTGGGGGTCCTTCCCTGTTCGTCACTGTTGTTTGGGGTTTGGCATGACCAGATTAGGTCCTGCCTGTCCTCCTTCCGGAAGAAAGACATCCTTAGACCATAGATCTCCCCACACCCTTTCTCTGAGGCGTCTCTCTGTCTGACTAGGCCATTTCCCCTTATTGCATTGCTTGGTTCTTATCTGCACACCTTGTTCTGGGAACGAACAATTCTTTCTGGTTCTGTTCTTACTGGGGCCTTTCCTTTTGTTGATGACAAGAATATAACCCTGTCAACATATTTCTCTCTCCTCCTGCCAGCCTGTTTCTTATAATATGCATTTCTAATAGTTCCTAAACTTAAAATTACTATAAAGCATATAGCAAGCAAATAAAGCATATAGGAAACTCATAGCATCCTTTCAATAGGTACAGATGTGTACAATATTCTTTTGGTTACATTTCAACAAAGAATGAGTTACAATGACATTCAATGTCTGTTCTGGCACATTTGTGTCAGAAGAAGCACTTCTGCTTTGGTTACATTGTAGCAAAGCAATTAGCATCTCTGTTAGGGCCCATGCGATATAACAATCTGAGATCACTCATAGTTACATCGGGCAAGGAAGAGGACTAAGGGGATGAGGAGTTAGGGAATGCCTGATGAAAGAGGTTTTCAGGAGGGATTTGAAGGTTGGAAGGGAGGGAGGGAGAGGAGCGAATGTATCCAGGGTGGGAGTTCCAGGTGGGGAGGGCGCAGCTAGGGAGAATGGCCGAATATGTTTTGCCACATTGGAAATAGATAGGGGGGGAAGAGGAGATCCCTCTGCCATCTGATGTAACCACGCCTGTTCCCCAAGCCCTGTGATATCACGATGCTTGGAAAGAGACGGTGCAGAAGGGACCCCTCCCCCCCCCCATTTAATTCTGTAGGCCTCCCTAGTTGGGAAAGTTTCTATGTTTTGCCTCCTTTTCTGATACAGCTGGCCAATGCCTCCCCCGTTTCTCCAGATTATTGGGGTGGGTGGGTGGAGACTGCTGACTGACCCAAAGCAAATTAGGCTTTCCCCAGAGCCTGGGTTAAAATCTGGTGACTGCGGGCAAAAAACAGAGTTGCAATCTCATCCCAGGATCTACGCTAACAGCTCAACCACAGTCACAATCCGCTGGGAGCGCAGGAAGGGAACTAATGCCCCCCCCCCACACACCCCTACACACACTCCCCCTGCTACTAGTGGTGATGATAGAGGTCTGCAGCCACGGAAACCCCATATGGGGCGACTTGTGGAGAGGGGGCACAATTTTCGGAAGCTCTACGGAATCTTATAGAACCCCTGTCCAAACCTCATACCTGTGCCCCCCCTCCCCCCCACTGACTATTACCAGTCACCTATGCAAGGATTTCCTCCCAGTTTCGCTCCCCCTACAAAGGCCTGTGCTCCTCCTTTCCTCCCCTGCTCATGGCACGAAGGAGCTCTAGTATTACGGCTAGGAAGAGTTGCGAAAGCATTTCACTAAGCGACATTTAAATAAATGAAAAGCGGAATGAAATCTGATGGCATTTAATGCATTGGACAACGATGGCAACTTTCAATGCCACGCGTGCTGTTTGGAGGGTAATTTAAGCTAAGTCTGGAAGTGGGATGTACTGCTATTAAAGCCACGCTGGCTCAAAGATTACTTTTTAATTGACCTGTTTGATTTTTATTTTATTTTTCTAAAATAGAAATGTCTAAAGCACCCCTTTAAAAAGCATGTCCTGAGCTGTGAAAAAGAAATACCAGAAAAAGCTCTATTGTTATTAATTATTTATATGACACTTTCAGTGCTCAAAGTGGTTTCCAGTCATTACTTCCGCTCACAGCAACCTGGTGATCAATGTTCCCATTTTACAGATGGGAAACTGAGGCCGAGAGATGATGATTTGCCCAAGGCCACTCAGTGAGTTGGTGGCTAAGATGAGATTTGAACCCTGTTCTCTAGAGTTACTCATACCGTACCACCTCTCCGGGCTTTTGCATGGCTTGGGGCCATGTTGGGGTGGGCAGGGCAAACTGGACTGTCATAATCCCACCCCTTGTGACATCATAAGGGGTGGCTCCTGATGGTCCATAGGGGCCACATTGGGGGTGGGAAAATCCCTATAGCCCCCCCTTCTGACATGGTTGCCCCCTGCTTCCCCCCCCCCATTTTTCCAGGTTACTGACTGATCTGACAAAATCAGGGTTTCCTTTGGAGCCCAGAATCTCTTTAGAATGGGCAGTGCCCAGACTCAAGGGGATCACCGATGTGAGGGGTGTGAGGACCATCAGTGGGTCTGAGTACCCTGCCCCTGATGCATTGAGGGGGGTATGGGCAGGGACCCAAGTCGACTGCACCAAAAAAAATTAAATTCTGCAACCAGTGAAGCCGAATTCTGCAAATTCACCGCGAGCGTTAATAGTTGCATAATTAACTTGATTTGCATAATGATGCAGCATGCATCATTATGCATGGGAAGCATGGGAAGCAAATCTGCAACAGGTTTGACATGGAATCACAGCTTTGCTAATCAAACACGACTCAAATCCTCTGGAATTTCAGCCCCTCCCTCACGCAAACACAGGGCCTTCAGCCCCCACCCACCCACCATGAATCTCCATGGGGCTTGTTTACCATCGGGTCATGGTCAGGGTTGGCTGATTCTGCGAGGATTGGCTGATTCTGCGAAAATCACTGCAAATTGCAGCAACGCAGTCAACTCGGGTCCCTGGGTATGGGATGTGGGTCAAGGGGGTAGAGCTTCCATGGACTCAAGCAGGGCTTCTTCTTTTATTTTATTTTTTGAGGGGGGTAAAGCCAAGGTGTCTCCCCTCCCCCCCCCCCAAATGTAGCTGCCTGTGTCCAGGGAAGGGGGCGATCCAGCTGTAGGATTAGCCTGATTTGCTCCATCGACAGAGGTATTGAGGTCTAGTAGGCGAGGGGCTGGACCACCTTTCAGGAGGCCTATTTATATCCTGGGGTGGGGGTTGGAATTGGTGTCCCCTAGAGCGGGGAGAGCGCTGTGTCTATTCTCCAAACCCCTGAGCCATCCAGGACAAACATGGGGCTGGATTGAGACCGGTGCCTCCTAGAGGGTAAAACCCCATATTCCATTCCAGTCCTTGGGCTGGGTCAGGGCTGGCGCCCCCTAGAGGGCAAAATGCTCCCCTGTTATCTCCCCAGAACCAGCCAGTCCCCCTGACCTAGGGCCGTATTGAAGCTAGCGCCCCCTAGAGAGTAAAAGCCCCATATCCCATTTCCTGCCAGTTCCTCCTAGGCTGGATTAGTGTTGGCGCCCCCTAGAGAGGGAAGTGCTCTATTCGCTTCCTTTGGCCAGCCACTCTCCTTGACCTGGGACCAAATTGAAGCCAGCACCCCCTACAGGAGAAAAGTCCCATCGTCCCTTTCCCCTGAGAGACTCTGGACCTGGGGCTGGATTGGAGCCAGCGCCCCCTAGGGAGGGGGGGGGAAAGCCCCATTTCCTATTCTCCAAAGCCTTTGAACTGGGGTTGCATTGAAATGGATGCCCCTTAAATTGGAAATCCCCCTGCCCGCATGGAGCTGTATGACTTTGTAGCATCCTGGCACAGATGCTGCTGGCAGCTGCCTTTTGCCCCAGGAGGCTGGTGGTTGGCCCAGCATGCTGGATCCAGGAGCGAGGGGCTGTGATGGGGAGCGGGTGCCGCCTGGCATCCAGTCGGTGCCATCTGCTAAGGGGCACGGGGGGAGGAGCGCGTCGGTGAGAGAGAGTATGCCAGGAGCCAATCATGGCTTCAAGGGGGTCAGCACCCCTAGTCAGGTTTTATTAGCTTCTACACGAGTTTGGGGAAGGGACGGGGATGCCTTAGGGAAAGAGAAATAATAATGAATGGGGTGGAGGCAGCAGAACGGATTTCTTTGTCTCGTTATTTAGGAGCAAAGGCGATACTCTGGAAATTGGAGACAGGCCAGATTCAAAGTGGCTACAAGTTGTTCCGTGGGGGACTTGAACCGGGGGACTCTCCGTTAACAACTCAGGAATTCAACAAGCTAACAATGTTTATGGCTATAATATAACGCACCCCTTCGGTGAGCTACCCAAGGAAACACAGCCAGCCCTCCACAAAACACACAATTAACCAGTAGGACTCTCTGCTGCAGGATGTCACCAAGAAGGCCAAGAACTTAGCAAAACTCAGTTGTTACAGGAAGCATCACCCCCAGCGGGTGCTGTGGCACAAGGCCTTGTATCAAGTTCTTTTTTCTTCTCGTGCGAGTTAATAGGCACCCTTAGTGGAAGACTCGGAAATGGATTTCCCACTCCCCACCCCACATGGGAGCCTGGGGCCAAATTAGGGTTCAGCTGCCTCAACTACAGCCAAATATTCATCATGCGAACCCAGGAACCCAGGCGTCTGGGCTGACCCTCTGCCCAAGTGTGAGCTCTCTCACCCCCATCAGCTCATACGGTGCGATGTCACAAAAGTGACATGCTCACACTTTCCCCCAGCTCACAGTCCAGTTGGAACCCTTTTTTCCAGCGACCAGGGATTTGATGAGTCACAAAAGTGCGCTAGCTGAGTTGGCAGCAGCTGGATCTGAGGCAGGCAACATAGAACAGCCTGTGGTGGGCAGGGCAGATCTGGTGTGAATGTGTGCAGGGAGGAGCCTGCTGTCTCAGAGTCAGAGAGATGCTGTAATTTGATATTTGTGCGCATGCTCGTGCGAGCTAGGATGTTAGTGCCATGCTGGGTCATACCAATGGTCCATCTAACCTAGTATCCTGTCTCTGACAGTGGAGGCACAAAAACAGAGCATATAGGGAGTGATCTCTTCCCTGTCATTCGCTCCCAGTTACACGATAGAATATGGGCATTTAATTTAACTTGGGCAGGCAATAACTGTAAGGTCCTGCTCGGTCTGAACTCAGAACACAAGGATGCCATACTGGTTTGCTGACTGACCTCTGGGCCAGCTACTGATCTGCTCATGACTGTTGATCATCTACAAAGTTTATCTGGCCCCACAGCTGACCTCAGGCCCCGATTGACCAGGCACCTCATGTCCTTATTGACCAGCTGGGGTTATACAAGGGTCAACGGGATTACAGACAGTGTCTCAGTAATGTAGTACGTATGGGTGAAAATAAACGGGACTTTAGCCACTAACAAGCTTTGGTAAGTGTATAAGTTGCTGGTGTCACAGGCAAAACGGATCAGTTGGTAGCTAGTTGCTACCCACCACGTTGCCAGGAGTTGGGGAGGGGCTGGTTGCAAGCAGACTGGGCCCTTCATATAGTTCAGCATGCAAATCCATCAGCGTCAGGAAGAAGCTGAGGAAAATGGGGGACAGGATTGGGCCGGAAGGGAAAGGGAAAGAAGAAGCAGAGGGAAATGGGTGTGAGGAATCAGGATCTGGCCCCTGGGCTTTTGGAGCAGTGCCGCTGCTGCCTAGCTGAGCTCAGAATGCGGACTCACCTCTGAGGATTTCCTCACCGTCTGGCCACGCCTCCCAGCTCTCTGATTGGCTGCCAGCCAGCATATAAGGCTTGCTAGAAGAAGGCAGAGCGAATCAGCTGCCCTGATCCCCTTCTTGTCTGTATTCGGGCTTTTATTATTAATAATAATAATTATTATTATTAGCAAGCATTTATATAGCACCAGCAACGTACTTGGTGCTTTACAAAGTAATGGAATAGACACGGTGCCTGCCCTAGGGCTTACAATCTGAGAGATAGGGGAGTGGGGGAGAGACGAAGGAAGGGGAACAGAGGGAGAGACAAGGGGTGTAACATTCACGAGGATGCGATGTTGCAGGTGCACACGCTTGGCTTGGTTACATCGAGAATGACGGCTGGTTGGTCCGTGTGGTGAGGATACGAGTACACAGGCCTCAGGTAACAGATTGTACCGGATGGAGGGGATCAGCAGGAGTTAGGTGAGGGGAGCGAGGAGTCGGGGAGAGCAGAACGGAAGAGGTGGGTCTTGAGGAGGGATCTGAAGGTACGAAGGGAGGGGGCGAGGCGGATATGGGCAGGGCAGGGGTTCCAGGCGTGGGGGGCAGCTAGAAAGAAGGGATGAAGGCGGTTAGGGCTGGATTCCTTTACCTCTGGTGGGATTTCTCTGTGCGAATGGCTGAGATGTGGCAGGTCCTCCGGTGGTGCAGGGTAGGGGTGGGACACCGGGGGGAATACCGGATTTACCGATATCGGATCTCCCAGTACTGGATTTACCGGTATCGGCGTACCCGATTTTTAACATTGGCCGCTTTACCGTTTTTTTTAACATTGTAGCTATTTATTTCAGTGGCCGCAATGTAAAAAAAACACGGTAAAGCAGCCAATGTTAAAAATCCGGTAAGCCGATACTGGTGACTATCGGATTAGCCGATTAATCCGATACCGATATTCCCACCCCTAGTGCAGGGGGCTGGACTGGATGAACTGTTGCGGTCCCTTCCAGCCTTGTGACTCTACGACCTCAGCTTGCTTGAACTAGGGGTGAATTGAGCTGGTTTTCGACCATATTCCGATTTGATCCCTTTCGGTGAAATGCAGAACGAAGCAAGGTTCCGATTCCAGCTCACCGGAACCGACTGAAATTATTTTGTCCCATTTATGCAAGCGCAACACGGCGCCCCCACCCCCTACAGCCATCATCACGGGGCTGTACAGAGACCGCCATTTTGCATGGGCGTGGTACAGCCAGCGCCATTTTGTGCACGTGCAAATTGTTGAATCGGAATGCCGATCGCTGTTCCAAAACATCTCCACGGATCCGGAATGGCCAACTTGAACCGCCCCGACTCTGACCCCCCCCCTGCTCTCGCCTGAACCGCCCTGACTCTGAACCCCCTGCTCTCGCCTGAACCGCCCCGACTCTGCACCCCCTGCTCTCGCCTGATCCCCAAATCGGCCCATGCCGCAGACTCCGATCCCTTACACTGAACAGGGCAAAGGGGACTGGAACGGGAGGGAGGCCAGTAGGGGCGAATTACCAGCCAACTCTAAGTTTTGACCCAGTCTCCCGGTGAGAAACTTCCCCATAGCAGCTGGGTCTGGCTACGGCCACGTAGTGCCCGCGGTCTCTCCTCCAGCACATGCAAAGTCTAACGAGTTGACTAACTCTCATTGAGAGCTGGTGTGGTGCAGTGGATAAGGTGCTGGACTGGGACCTAGGAAGCCAGGGTTCAAATCCTGCTCTAGTGGCCTTGGGACAAGCCTCAGTTCCACATCTGTAAAATGGGTGGGTGTGTGTGTGTCTTTCCTGTGTTCCCGTCACCTAGGTCCATCTTAGATTGTAAGGGACCTGTGATGGTGTAGCACTGTAGAAATGATAAATAGTTACAGCAACCCTGAGGATTATCCCCCGTGCCCAGAGATGGTGCTTGAAATCCTGGAATGGGGCCGACTGTACATAAGGCCCTCTTTTGTGCGAGGCCTGGGCCCAATTGCCCCTTTTGCTCCACCCTCTTCCCCTGTCGCCAGGCAGCCCCGAGGGCAGTAGAGCACGGTAAAGCTGTGCGGCATGCTGCTGCCAGTTATTATTGCGTAGCGTCCATCCCCCCAATCCCATGCACGCGCTGGAGCTTGCAGCCCCTGCACTCCACGCCGCAGCACAAGCCTGTCATCCTTGCGGCAGCATCTCCGGCATCCAGGCCCTCCTTTCCGCAGGGTCATTGCAGCATTCTGTCTAATTAGACCAGTTAGTCGTTGGCTGGGAAGATGGGGAGGGGTGGGGGGGGAGAAAGACCTAAAATACAGCTCCCATCCTCTCCTCTGCTCATAAAGCTGTAATTTTTGGGAAACTGCATCCAATCGATTCCAGAACAACGGGGGATGCTGCCAGCGTCGACAGGGCCCAACGTGATGGCGCAGAGGCCCGCCGGCAATTAAAACCCTCTCTTGATTAACAGTGTCACGTTCACTATTTAAATCGATCCGGCGCTAAAACCTCGATGCAAATTTATACAGCCGGAGTCATCGATTCCTTCTTTCTTTCGTTCGTTTTTTTTAGCTGCTGTGCGGTTATTAACTTGATTCCTTTAAAAATAATAATAACTTTTTTTAAATGGTTTGTACGTTGAGAAATGTGATTGTTCAATATCCTACAGTCTGTTTTAATTGGAGAGGAGTGCATTATAGCTCGGAGGGGGAAAGAGAAGAGAGCCCTCTAGCCCATAGCGGGGGGCAACAATGGAGAGAGCATTCTCGGTGGCTGGGCCACGGTTTATGGAACTCCCTCCCAGAGGAAGCACGACTGGCTCCGAGTCTCCTGGCCTTCCGTCAGGCCTGAAAGACATGCCTGTTCTCCCAGGCCTTCGGAGGCAGGGAGGGTAGGGTGTGGGGGTGTGTGTGTGTGGGGGGGTGTTTTACATTTGTTTTAATAATAATATTGGAATTTTTTAGATTTCTAATGTGGTTTTTATTAATATTGTTTTGAATGGTTTTATTTTGTGTTGGAAGCCGCCCCGAGATGGCGTAGGCATGAGGGGGGCGGCATATAAGTGCAATAAAATTTTAAAAATACATAAATAGGCCAAATCTGGACCGTGGCTGTTTCTTATTCGGCCCCTTTCCAGTGCCTGGATCTGGCCCCTGGAGCCAGTCCAGAGAGCCTCAGGGGAAAGAAGTAGAGATGAGAGCAAGCCCTCAAAGAGGAGGGACTGAGCACACTCCTAATTCCTGCCCAGCCTCAGGAGTCTGTCCAAATTTTCAAAGTGGCCCCACCCTATGTTAGCTGATAAACCATTGCTTTCAACCCCTTTAGGCAATTACCATTGTGAATATGATGGGAGAGCGAGTTTTGAACCCACGTCTCCAGAATCCTTGACGGACTCCTTAGCGGTGCTGCTACCAAGAATGGGGCGTGGCTGACTAGTAGCCTGATTCTAGTGGCTCCACCCATCCCTTGCTCCTGCTGCTTTGGCCCATATAAGGCCACCGCAGGAAGGGTCTAACCACCATAGTGGTTTCTGGGGTGCCAGAGAGACTGGCGACCTGGGCTCTATACATAGGACCCACTGGCATTTGGTTACCGTCCCATCCTGTAGCAAAAACGCATGCCCTTCTGGCTGGTTCAGCTAGCCCTGAGAGAACGGGGCCTGGCTTCAGGCCAGCTCCCCCAGATAAGGCTAGAGTCACGGCCCTGCATTTTGCCTATCATGCAGTCTTTGCATCGTGTGGAACCAGCCCCCTCCTTCAGTCCTGGTTGGCAGGGGGACCGGGAAGGGTCAATGCCTGCTGGGAATCCTCCCAGTCTACCCACCAGGACCCCAAACCCTTCCCAGGTTTGGTTACAATGGATGGAGCTGAGAGTCCCCTTCCTACAGCGACTTCAGCCAAGGAGAACCTACAATTGTTACATGCCCAACAAGAAGAGAGGCCCAGTGACCTTGGCCCACCCCTTAGCTGTCCCATTGACATTGTTGCCTGCCAGGGTGGGGGTAGTGAACACTGTTGGCCTCACTCTGGGCACCTCTTCACTCACCTTAAGTGAGCCCTTTCCTTGGGTCTTCTCTGCAGGACCCAGGACAGCTCCCTGCCCCAGTCTCCCCTGGTTAAGAATGCCTGCTCCATCAGCAGACTGACTGGGTTACATTGCCTTTTGCTTTTATAATACCTCGAGAGGGCAGGGCTAGAGTGACAGGGGACCCTTAAAGGGCCAGCACTACTCCACCACAATGGGGCTTCTCTCCCACCCACCCCCCAGGCCACCCTCTTACCTGGACCGAGCAGTGGGTACTGCTGCTTTTCCACCCCCTGGTGTTCATGCCCGTGCCCTTGCCCTGTCTATGGGTGTCACAAGGAGATACTGGACTACAGGTCTAACAAATATGTAAAAGTAAAGGTTAAACATGTATGTAATGTAAAAGCTGAGAATTGGAAACTCACTTCATGCAATGGAGAGAGACAAAGCCAGGCCAAATGTGTATTCGGAGAAGCCTGGCAACACCTCTTCAGGAGCCAGACAGAGACCATTCAGTTGCAAATGGATCTTTCCTGCCTACGTGACTGGAAGCAGAGTCCTCCGGGCGGGAAAGTCACACAAAGAAACTTGGATACATATAAAAAGGGTGGGTGGGGTGGGGAGAGAGATCTTTGCCCCTTAGGTTCAGTTGGGAGAAGAAACTTTGCTGGCTAACCAGCTGAAGGACAAAAGCCCAGCCTCACTACATCTAGCTGAGAATGGACTTTTGTAGGGTAAGATCTTAACTAGGGACTTACTCAGTACAGACTAGGATTGCGTTATTTACTTTTGTTTTATTTGCCACTCTGCGTTCAAATTATCTTTGCTTATGTAATCAATAAACTTTCTTCTTTACTAAGAAGTGCTTTCTGTTGTCTCACGTTGGGGAACACAGTCTGAGACCTTGTGCCCTCAAGCACCTGCGAATCCAGAAAGAGGGAGAGATTCTGGGAATGGGAAGTCTCTGGAGCTTGGGTGACAGAAGTGTAGTTCCCCTTGCAGGACCGGATCAGTTAGAAAGAGAACTGATTCAGACGGGCTGCAAGTGAGGGAAACTGAGTCACCCAACCCAGAAACATGGGGTAGTGGACCCCAACCCTGTGACAATGGGTATGGAGATTCCCTTCCATTCTGGGTCCCGCCTTGATTCCGCCTCCCGTCCAGAGAGTTGCAATTTCCCTGCCTGCAGTCCCTTTGCGGCGATGCTGGTCTGGTAGAGCTCAGCCATTCTCATTCCGTAGCTGCCTCTCTGCCTGCGGAGCGGAAAGCCAGATGCCCACGGAAAGCACGAATCCCTCCGTGGTAAATAAAAGAGGCGAGGTGCCCACTGCCTCCAATTAGCTCAGTTAACAGCCACTCTGCTGGGCAGGGAGCAGCTTCACGGCAAAGGGGTTCTGGAGTGGGCAGAGAGGATTGGCAGAAGTACAGCCGGCTGCCTCTGGAGTGAGATGAAGCACAAGACTCTATGACCAACCCACATCACTGTAGGCTGGGGGGGCGGGGGGCAGACAGGACCTGCCTTACCACAGGGCAACTCCAGCCACGTGAGCTGGCACCCGAGCCTGCCCTGCCTCCCTCCCCCGGCCCCACACCCCCAGCCGTGACATGGCCACGTGCGATGGGTGAAAGCGCATGCCACTCACAGCCCTGCCCTAGTGCTCACTACGTGGCAGGGCAGAAGGGTCCCAGGAAAACAGACTACCACGCTATGGCGAGCCTTACCTTATTTTGAGTACGGCTGCTATACGGCACGCCCTTGGTCTTTTTCCAAGGAAGCATCGCGTAGCAGCTAACCACTCACTCCATCACACGGCAGGGGGAACATCGGGCGGCTGCCGGGCACGCGATGCGCTGCATCATGTGGTACATTCTGCCCAGAGCGGGTTAAGGCTGGCCAAGGCATCACATGTGGCTGCCCCTGCTGATAGCATGTGTGCCACCTACCAGGTGTACGCATCAGTCTAAACACCATGAAAAGCCACTAAATAATCACAAATACCAAATGACCAAGTTAAATCAAATGCCCAAGCTATCAAACCCCTACTGACACCCCATGCTAAATCAAAGACTAAAGTAAAATGACACCTGAGCCCCCAATTTAATCAAATGGATTAATAACTACTTACATGACCACAATTAAAATCAGATGCTACCATGCTCGCGCCTTCTCCTTCCTCCAGAAGGAGGAGGTGTGGCAGCCAGCTCCATTAAAGGGACAGGCATCCCCCAAGCCCCAGCCTGCTCCTGAGGAATTGCACCCTGTAGGGACTTCTGGTCCTACCTGGTTACAGGTGCAATGTACGGGATGGCGAGGGCATGCACTGGGATAGATGGATATGGGCTATGGATAAGGGTGGCTATGCAATACATAAAGAGAGGCTTTGCATGAATCATAGAATTGGAAGGGACTTTAGAGTTTATCTAGTCCAAACCCTGCTCAATGGGATGCGTAGCTTGATAGCTGGACAGAGAGACACTCTGGGTACGATCCACAGACTACTAACCCTGTTGCCACCAGGGCTGTTGTAAACTGGAGGGCTGCGGACATTCCTGGCTTCCCCCTGGCTTCCTTCCAGTCCCAACCTGGGGGTGGAATTTGGATGGATCCATGCCTGTCTCCACCTGACTAACACACTCCCAATTTACCCCCCTCCCCTCCTGCTGCGAGCTGGATCCGATTACTCCTCCTCCGCCGTGTTGGATTAGCGGCTCCGACAAAGGGGATTTCCCTTAAGGAGGCTTAATATTGATCTGAGCCAGAGCGGGCCGGCGCACCGGGCTGCATACATTACCCTAAACGCAGGGAGGAATTGGAAGGAACAGAGCAATTTCCTATTGGCCCATCCTCTTCCTCATCCACTAGGGCAATTGCTCCACTAGAAGGCACCTGGCTGGTCTTGAACCTGGGGCCTGGTGGGATCCTACCTTGAGTATATCGCCCCCCTGGGGTAGGAACTCAGAACTGCAGCTGTTATTCCATGCAACTCCTAGCTCCTACATGCAGCTGAAGGGAAGGCTGTTGATTGGCTGGGCAACCTGCTCTCCTGATTGGCTGCCACCAGGTACATAAAGCGATCAAAGGCAGAGTTAAGAGGATTACCTGGCTAGGTCGGTGTGCTGGGACCTTGGACTGGTCCTATAGTTATTGCTGCAGTCCTGACTCTGATCACCTGACTGCTGGAAGATATGTCCAGGGCAGTGGTTAAAGGGTGGCATGGTGGTCTTCACCCCAGATGGTCTCGTGGCTGTTGGGAGGGAAAAGCTTCAAAGGATGGGCACTTGACAGGAGCTGGGGAGAGAGGTGGGTGGAGGCTACTGGGAACAGGGAGGATAGAATTAGGATCCAGAGGCATAGGAGAGCCCCTGGCAAGTGGGCCCTGTTAGGAAATTCTCAGAGTGGGTGAAGGAGGAAATGGGGCCAGCACTGCCCACATCCACTCTGAACTTTAGCCCTGCCAAAAGGGAGTTTTTTCAGGGTGGGTGGTGTTGGAATGTTGACTCCACCCACTCTGAAAACTTCCTCCCCAGTGGGGTTGCTTATGGACCTGAAGGGCTTGTAGGCCCTTTATCACCCCCAAAGCCCCTTTTAAAGCCTCCCTATGCAAAGCCCCTCCCCTTTTAGAACTCCATGACATCACAACATTCTGAAAAGGCGGGGCCACTCCAATAGGGTTGCTGCCAGACATGCACATTTCTCCAGGACAATTATGAAAAAACATGTTGCAGGGCCTGCATTGGTATGTCCCTCCCCTATAAGTGTCCTGGAAATATTTGCATATTTGGTCACTCCTAGTCCTTTTGCAACCCACCTGCAAGACTCTGCCACTTCTTGACCCCAGGACCTAGAAGGCGCTGGGGAGCTGGCTTAACCACAACTACCACCTGGGCAGGTTCCTCCAACCTTGGGTTTGCAATCCCGCACCCCACACCCAGCAACCCAGAGTCCTGATTGACTGGGCAGCCAGCTGTCCTGATTGGCTATCCCCAGGTACATAAAGCCAGGTACAGACTGTGGCACCGGGTCTCAGTGGCTGCTCCTAGTTCCTTCCTGGCTATTTGGCTCTTGATTCTGCCCCGAATTCTAGATCCGGCCTGTAACCCCAATCTGGATCTGACCCTTACAGGTGAATCTCAGTGAGTTTCAGCCCTTGGGGAATGAATGGGTCCTGTAGTCAGACCCCTGTGGTTGCCCACACTGATGCCCCAGTTACACCTGCTAATGGGAAGGGGGTGGGGTGGGGGGGTCTTCCCACTCCCTTAATCCCTCTCCCATTTCAGGAGCGTCTCTGCGGTTGGAGCCGACCCCCTCCCACACCCGGCTAGAGCTGGCAGCACTGGGCCTCATTAGAATGCAACTGTGCCAATCTGGAAGATGGGAAGCTGCTGGCTTGCCTTGTTTGTGTAGGGGATTAAACGGGGATTAGATGCTTCCGTGCCCCAGGAGGTTCATCCTCCTCCCCTTGCAAAGGCGAAAGGGGAGGGGGGGTGGTAGGACTTGGGTCTGGATTGGGGTGGGTCTGCGGTCTGTGCCCACACTGGCTGCAGTTTATTTTGCGGTGGGGTGGGATTCGCCCCACTCTCTCGGACACTTGCTCTAGGAGAGGGTGATGCGTCCTTCCCTTCATGCATTAGACCGTCCCCCCCTCCCCCGACTTTCCTAAAGTGGGAATAGAACTTGGGGAGTCCTGGCTCCCAGCCCCCCCTGCTCTAACCCACTAGACCCCACTGCCCACCCGAGCTCCAGACAGAATCCCAAGGGGTTAGAGCAGGGGGGGGAGCTGGGAGCCAGGACTCCCAAGACCCCACTCCCCGCCCAGAGCTGGGAACAGAACACTGGAGTCCCGATTCCCAGCCTGCCCTCCCCCACTAGACCTCATCCCAGTGCTGGGAATAACACCCAGCAGTCCAGATTCTCGGCTCCTTCCAAGTTACACCACACTAGACCCCACTCTCTAACTGGGAATGAGACTATAAAGCAGTAGTCCTGACCCCACTGACCTTCACTACTCAACTCCCAAAACTGGGAAAAGACCCCTAGAGTTCTGGTTCCCAGCTCCGTCAAACCTCTGCCCCTGCTCCCCTCACAGAACTGGGGACAGAATCCAGGTGCCTTGGCTTCTAGCCCTCCCTGCTCTAACCTGCTAGACCCCACTTGGTTCCCAGAGCAGAGGATACAATCTAGGAGCCTTGCCTCCTGGCCCTTGCTTGCTGCAACTGATTATGCCTCACCCCTTCCCAACAACTGGGACAAAATCCAGGAAGTCTCCCCAGTGGCCTAGCTGGAAGGCTGTGGTGGCCCATGGACCCCTCTAAGGGCAAGGGGGAGGGTCTCAAAGCAACACACACACACCCCCAAGGGGGCTCCCGACCAGCCTTGGCCTCCCATCACAAAGGCAGTGGCACTATCCTGGCTCCCAGCACGCCTCCCACACCCGTGAGAGGGGGTAAGGAACCCGCACTCCACTCCTGGCCACTCTGAAAACTTCCTTCTTGCAAAGGCTCTTTGCAAGTAGCCTGAGTGACACTAGGAAACTTTCAGAACAGATGAGGGAAGAAGCAGGGGCAAAACTCTGCCCCAACCTACTCCAAAATTTTCCTTCTTGGAAAGGCCCTTTGTCAGTGGCAGGGGGTCCGCTAGGAAGTGTTCAGAGTGGGTGGGGGGGTAGAGGGTTGGCCCTGCTTCCTCCCCCACCCACTCTGAACACTTCCTAGCAGCTCTCAATCCACTAGCAAAGGGCCCCCCTTAAGAGTCTGGGGTTGGGTTCAGTTGGGTCCCCCCTTGCTCCATGGTAACTGCCCACCCTGAGTCTTCTTGCCCCTCAATCTTCCCTCCAAAAATCAACGCCGGGTGTGGGCAGGGATGCCTGGAAGCGTTCTGCTTTTCAGGAGGCAGGAGGAGTGGGATGGGAGTGAGTGTGGACGGTGCTTTGAAGTGGAATGATGAGGGAAGTGGAGCACAAAATCAAATTGAGGGATTTACTGGATTTCCGTAGCGTTGGAGGGCAAGGAACGAGGCAGGAGCCTTGTCAAGTGGCTGCTTATCATGAGCGGAGAAAATAAAGCATCACATGTATATAGGCAACAGAACTCAGTTCTCCGGCCTCCCTGCCCTCACCCCCTACTACTCTCCAAGAGGGGGGATTAGAACCCAGGAGCCCCAACTCCCACTCACATGCTCTCACCCACTAAACCCCTCCCCTGAATCTGGGAACAGAACCCAGGAGTCCTGGCTCCCAGCCCCCCTGCTCCAACTCACTAGACCCCACTCAGAGTTGGGGACAGAACCCAGGGGTCCTGGCTCCCAGCCCCCCTGCTCTAACCCATTAGACCCCACTGCCCACCCGAGCTCCAGATAGATTCCCAAATCCTGACTTCTAGAGCCCCCCTCCCCCCCAGCTCACTAGACCACACTCCCTTCCCATAGAACCCAGGAGTCCTGGCTCCCAGCCCCCTTGCTCTAACCCACTAGCCGTCACTCCTCTCCTAGAGAAACCAGAAGTTCTGGCTTGTGGTTTCCCCCTGCTCTCTAACCCATTAGCTCTCACTCTCCTCCCGGAGCTGGGAATAAGAACCCAGGAATCCGGGCTTCCAGCTCTGACCACTAGATTGTGCTTCTTCTCTTGCTATTGAGTAGGGTGGCCAGATATGCACATTTTAGAGGACACATGGAAAAAATACAGGGTGCAGGGCTACATTGGCTCCAATGCAGCCCTGCCACCTGTATTTCTTATAAGTGTCATTTAAATTTGCATATCTGGCCACCCAACTGTTGGTTGTGGGGTGGGGGGAGGCAGGACAAGAGCTTAAATCCCGGGGGCGGGTGCCAGTTTCCACTCACACCCCTTTTTGCAAAGAGAAATCCGGCTCACGCTTCAACAGGCACAAAGCGGGGAGAATTAAAGAGGTGGGCGGGGAAAGACAAATGCTCACTGCTAAGCAACGGTGAGAATTAGAGAACCGAGTTTGTGGGGAAGGGGAGCAAGGAAGGGAGCGGAGAGGTGTGACGGGCCAATCAAAATCAGCAACGAGCTGGGCAGCTCGACACCATAGTGAGATGTGGAGAACGGAAGCAGGCTCTCGCCGATTGCAGAACTGGTGTTCACGGAGAGGAGGCAGGAAGCCTCTAGAGACGGGGCCTGTGTAACCCTTTGGGGGCATGAGAAGTCCACTTCCTGCCCCCAATGAGCACAGCGTACTAAGACTCCCTACTGTGAGCCCCCTGCTCTGATGTGGGCATCAACTCCATTCACTGCAACAGATCTTGTGTTGCCAGAAAGGCATTTAAAAATCCAGTCACTTTTAAAAAAAATTCCCTGGGCCTGTCCTACATCAAAGAGAGGCAGTCAATCTGTGGGAATTCCTCCGGATGAATAACCCCAGAGCAGCCCTGTTCATGTGGATTCCCCCTGCTTGTGTGATCAAAGGCAGAGTTAAGAGGCGTTCAGAAGTTATTAGTACCGATAAGTGACTGTGTAAGCAGTGCTAGTGGGGAGGGTTTGAGTAAACTAGTAGTAGTTACCCTGGAGTAATAAGTGGTTGTGTGAACAAGGCTTCTTTGGCAAAACTTTCCCAGCTTGTTCTGTCAAAAGAAAAATCTGGTTGAACTGATTTGGAAAAAAAAATATCTCTCTCCTGGCAGGGCGGGGGCCCCATTGAATAGGAGAGCTGGCATTTTGTGCAGATCGTTAGCTGGCGGATAGAGACATTGCACCTATTTTAACTCTGAGCCCGGTCAGTCAGAATGGGTGTACGGCCGAGTTTTACAGAGCGAGACAGGAGAGAGAGGCAAAGGAAGGGAATACATTTGTGTCTGGCTTTTTTAACACACACACACACACACACACACACACACAGAGCAAACATTGCATCTTTGTGCACACTCTTTAGTTTTTAAGTTTGAACTTATTGTATATGGTCATTTTGTTTTCATTTTTTTTGGTTCTATTTTGTATTGGCCAAATTGTTTTGTTTGGTTGATGGTTTGTTTGTATAATTATGTATGATTAAAAGCAATGACCTTTGGTCACGCTTTAATAAATTTACTTACTTACGTGTGTGCACACATATTCTCAAATGCACACACATCAAATCTGTGCACACACCCCGCCCCCCACCTTCAAAAGTACACATCAAATTAGCATGCACACACCAGGGCACATGTGAAACCAGTGCGTGTATGCCTTTTCCCCACGCACACGCGTGCATCAAAAGTGGGTGGGAACGCTCATTCGACATGCGTATCGAGTGTGCATGTGCATGGAACGGTGCATGTGTACACGCAGAATTGGTGTGTGCTGTCGAGTTCTGCGCACATGAAGATTTGCACGAAGGTGCCCGTGAAATCTGCCTGCGCACACACTCGAAAGGCCTCAGCGGACACATCAAATCTACGTACACATCAAATCCGCGTGTGCACGGACACTCAAATAATGTCTTATATCTACACATGTGCAAATGTGAAGACTGACCGCCCTCCCCCAAACCAGGCATGCATACACATACTAAAATTATTAAGGGAAGGTACTGACTACCTCAGGGGTGGGAAACCTTTTCCCTTCTAAGGCCTACTTTGAAAATTAGTACAAGCTCCGAGGACCGCAGAGAAGTAAAGCTGAAAGGAGTAACTACTGCTTCTCTGGTACCCAGCTGGATATCACGGTATCCATTTTAGTATCCGGTGGATATCCAATTAACCAGATTACTATTTTTTTTTTTTTTTCACCCGTTCTTTCGTGGTGTTTTCACCCCGCCTGCCCCCGCACCCCCAGGAGCCGCCCGCCTGTCTAAATGCATGCTCCCGCCGGTCTAAACCCATCTGGATGCGCGCTCCCCGCAAGCCTCAGCGCACCCACTCTCAGCCCCCCTTACGGAGCCTTGCCGGGAAATCTAGAGCACGCCGCGCGGGGCCAGTCAACATGCAGCGGCTGCCTCCCTCCGCGGCCACGATCGGCATGCTGGGAGCTGCCCGTTTGATTTGCGCCTCACGCACCACACCTGCGCGGGTGCTCTGCGGCAGAGCTACGCGGCACCCATGCATCCCCCTCCCCCCTGGACTTGCTCGTCTGAAAACACCCCGCCTGGAGTGGTTCTCTCATGCAGTAATGCTGTAAAACGGTAACATCCAGGATTCTGGTTTGGCAGTTAATCTCTACAGTTCTAGCCAAATAAATGCCAAGCTATCTGGAATGGAGGCTATTAACCCTGGATCACTTTTAGCTATCTGATTCAGCTCTCTGTAGAAATTAGAGGCAGGGCTGTGTAAGAAATCAGGGCCAGGGGTGTCTAAGGGGTGCCCTTAGAAGAGGGTCCCAATCACGGATCCGTGCCGTGGATCCATCTCGTGTCCTTGTATGTGTGGCCGCATCTCCACTCCCTTATCCTAAACTCCGTTTTCCAGCGCTTGAGGGTAGGAACTGGAGCCAGGAGCCAGACTGTGGGATGCATTTGCTGCCCCCCCCGCCTGAGATTCTCCACCCTCAACATCTATGGATCCAATGAACCACCCTAAACCTTCTTCCCCGAAGGCAAGCAGGCTAACGGCGCCCCCACACAGTCACGCACAAGCACACCTGCACAAGGAAACAAGCCTCAGAACACACACCTCCCCACCAACGCGCGCCCGGCTCACCATGGCAAACCTGACTCGGTATTGAGCCCAGAAGAATTCTCCCTCAACGGCTGGGGCTGTTAGCGAGAAGGCTAATTCATTTCGGGGGGGAAGGCATGTTTTCCACCTGGATCTCAGCTTTGAGACGTTGTAAGTGCTCGAGTCATTAAGTCTATTTACACTCCAAATTGAAATCTGCGGGAGCACTGGATGCCTCCAAACTTTCAATCATCATAGCCCTTTAATTGGGGGGTGGAAAGAAGGGAGATTGCCAGGCCTGGAGAAGAATTTCCTCTGAATTTAATCGGCTGCCCGGGGAGCTGTGGTAATGGGCATCGGCCTAACAAGGCACTAATGTCACCCTCGTCAGTGTGAGGCTGACCCACACCATTACTGCAGTCAATCGGAGCCAGATTAATGCACAGGGATTGGGGGCAGGGCAGGGGGGCATTGCTCTCACCCAATGGCCCCACAGTGCGGCCTGCACTAAGCCAGGACTACAACTCCCAGCATCCCCCATGTAGTGGCCCAACCAAGCTCAGGATCTGATTGGCTGAAATGGGTGTGCGCAGCTGTGGGTCCTCCGACCTAAGGCCTGGATCCCTACCCCTGGAATCTCATCTAGCCTCTCCCGCCCCTCCCCCCCCCCCGTACTCACTGTACAGGGAGCCAACCCACACCCCACTAGATTCACCCCATCCTCCTCACCCTTCTACCCCACCCCCAAAATAAATGTAGGTGGGGCCCAACGATGGGTTAATCCACAAACCTCAGGGGCATAAGGGCCCATGGGACCCTAAAATAGTGTGGGGCCTGGATCAGTGGCCCCATCTGCCCCTATTATCCCCATTTGACAGCTGGAAAGACTGGGACGCAGAGAAGCTAAAGTGACTTTCCTAGGGGCAGCTACAGCAGCCTTGTCTCTAGCAGCGCCCCTTCAGCCACCCCACTCCCCAGCATCTACCTTGTCCAATAGGGGGTGCTGTGGAGATCAGAGTGCTGCCCCCCTTGCTGGGTGCTACTTCCGGAGCGACTGTGAGCAGGCTAAGGGGGGAGCCCAGGGGCTGGGAACTTGAGTTGCTTGGTTCTGGAAAGGAGCCATCACAGCTGGCTGGCCCCCAGAACTCAGGCAGGCCTTAGAATTGGTGGGACCCTGGGCAGCGGGAATTGGTGGGACCCTGGGCAGCGGGAATTGGTGGGACCCTGGGCAGCGGGAATTGGTGGGACCCTGGGCAGCGGGAAGTTGAGGGGGGGAGGTTCTGTCAAGAGTCAGACAGGACTCTCTGGACGGACTCCCTCGGTAGCTCCTGGAGGTGGGTGGATAAAATAGCCAGGGCCAGGTCTAAGTCTCCCTGGCAGATGGATGTGGGTTGGGCTGGACCCACCCAACCTGGACGACACCCAAGCTGAAGCTTCCCGTTGCTATTGCAGCGCCGCGCAGACCACGGCTCATTTACCAAGTACATCGGCGAACAGACTGCCAGATAGAACTGTCCGTTCCGGCTGGCGGAGCGCCCTTTCCAGCAAGGCAGAGAGGCCATAAAGCCCAGAGCAAAGGGGGTTGTTTGCAACGGGAGTACAGCTAATGGGCCAGCGCCGATGTTACTATGGGTTTGCGGCAAGCCTGGGGCAATGGGGCAGAACCCTAAGCAGAGTCGAGCACAGCTGCTCCATAAGCGCTACGGGGAAGGGCTGGTTTCCCCACACAACATGCCATTAACCTGGGGGAACTCACTGCCATAAGATATTGTGGAGGCCACAAAAAGGGTTAAAGGGTCATTTACACAACACACACAAACCCCTCACTTCTTCCTTAAGCTTAGCTTGCCTAGTTCAACAGCCATGTGTTCACACAATTCTTTTCAAATGGGTAGTGCCACAAAACTCACATTCCGAGTGTTATGCAAAAGCCTTCTCTCTCTTCTTGTGCTTGTTCTGTGCCACCTGGTACAAGGGGTAGGCCGTTGCAACACAAGGGAATTGCAGTGTGAATGAATTGCTATTAAGGGGCAAGGAGAACACAGATTAAGGAACGAGTGGCAAGTTTGCTCAGGGGAAAGGTGGTTGTGTGAATACACCCACTGCGATTGATTCTCCCATGATTCAACAGCCCAACCCGACGGGGCAGAGAGCAAGGAATCATGAAGGAGCACGTGAAGTGGTAAGGGTTTCACACAACATTCAGACACTACCCACTTGAAGCATTCATTCACACAACACCTACCACACGGGCTGTGTTACCTCATGTAACTCTCATGGGCTAGAAGTGAACCCATAAGTTAGCCTTCTAACCCATATGGCTCATCCTTTCGCTTTACAGATTTCACTGGAATGTTGCCTATTTTATACTATAATTATTAGTGGCTGCTTTGTATTGTATGCGTTATTTTGTAACTTGTGCATGTACCTTCGCTCATTTGGCAAGGAAATTAGCGTGAGTTTCATCACAGATGTCAGGGTAGGGAAACTCAGCTCTGACATTTAGAGAAGTTCTGCATTACAGGAGATTGGAACGTGTGCATGATCGCTCCTGCTTGAATCACTTCACTCCCTGGGATTCCAGGACTCTGTCCTCGACTGGTTCTCCTCCTACCTTTCTGACCGCTCCTTCAATGTATCTCTTCCTAACTCCTCCCTCTCCTCCTCCCTACCCCTCTCGGTCCTTGGCCCTCTCCTCAACTCTTCTCTATCTACACCCATTCCCTAGGCAAACTCATGGCCTCCCACGGTTTCCAATACCACCTATACGCTGACGACACTCAACTCTATCTCTCCACTCCTTCCCTCTCCCCCTCTGTTCAAGCCGATATCTCCGCCTGGATGTCTCAACGCCAACTCAAACTGAACATGGCGAAAACTGAACTCCTTACGTTGAGGATACCCAGCTTTACCTCTCTTTTTCAGCTGACCCAGGCCCTGCCGTCTCCGTGCTATCTCAGTGTTTGGAGGCCGTGGCGAGCTGGTTATAGCAGAGCAGGCTGAAGCTCAATCCCAATAAGACGGAGGTGATGGCGGTGGGCCGGGTGGTGCCCCCCTCCGTGGCTCAGCAGGTTCGGAGTCTGTCTCCGTCTAGATCAGCAGGTGGATGTGGTGGCGAAGGCGGCTTTCCGCCAGCTGTATCAGTTGCGGAGGCTGCGCCCCGTATATCTCCAAACCCGACCTGGTCACTTTGATCCATGCCTTCATCACCTGGAGGCTGGACTACTGTAACACGCTCTACGTGGGGCTTCCTTTGATGCTGGCCCGGAGGTTGCAGCTAGTGCAGAATGCGGCGGCCCGTCTACTAACAGGGACGGGCCGACGAGAGCACATAACACCGCTGCTCCGTGCGCTGCATTGGCTGCCTGTAATGTGCCGAGCCTGGTTCAAGGTGTTGACATTGATCTACAAGGACCTGTACGGTCTTGGACCTGGATACCTCAGGGACCGCCTCACCCTCCGTGACCCAGGACGGACTCTCCAGTCCACCGGGGGCGCCTTCTTGGAGGTCCCCCGCGTAAAGTGGGGGGCTACAATGGAGAGGGCGTTCTCGGCGGCTGGGCCCCGGCTGTGGAACTCCCTCCCAGAGGAAGCACGACTGGCCCCGAGTCTGCTGGCCTTCCATCAGGCCTGCAAGACATGGCTGTTCTCCCAGGCCTGAGGAAGCAGGGAGGGGACAGGGGGCTAAATTTTTGTATGGGGATATTTTAAAATTGTTTTAAATATGTGTGGATTTTTATATTGTTTATTTTATGTTGGAAGCCACCCCGAGATGCTGTAGGCATAGGGGGCAGCATATACATGGAATTAAATAAATAATAATTATCTTCCCTTCCAATCCTTCCTCTCCCTCTTCCCTGTCAATTACCATTGACGGGGTCTCCATCCTCCCTGTCCCCCAAGCCCGTAGCTTGGGCTTCATCTTCGACTCGCACCTTACCTTCAAACCCTACATTGACTCCGTGGCCAAATCCTGC
>QEPC01004837.1:2603822-2613965 GCA_003113815.1 Sphenodon punctatus | reverse complement strand
CACTGTGGCAACTGGTTGGTTTCATTACGTTGCTGCAACTGAGCTTACAATCTATTAACCCTTTATATTACAGTACACATCTCCCCCAAATGAGTGTGTTGCCCCCATGACACCCATCTCTGTGCAAATTCACACAAACCTTTGTGTAGCCATCTGTGTACACACCCATACACATCTCCACATACCAAAAACACACATTCCTGCCTACATCTACGGCGGAGAGGAGAGTAAATAAATATAGTATTCCCGTTCCACAGGGAAATACCGACTTTTCAGAAGCACTTGCAAATGTTCATCGGTACTTCGTCAGTCTTCGGTGATTCTGTCATTGTTGATATTGGTGCCAGAGATTTTCCAGCACTTTCTTGCATTTTTTTATCACTTTCAACATTTCCCACCATTTTGGTGCACTTTTCTGGCAATTATTTTTACATTTTCTGGGACTTTCCAAGACTTTTGCGGCACTTTTACGGAAGTTTCCAGCACTCCCCTGCACTTAGGCGGTACATTTGCGTCCCCGCAGCCCCCAGGGTCTGTTCAGGGCGCGCACCTGGGGCTTGGGATCGGCTCTGGAGCAGCTCTGTTCAACTCTTGAAAAATAACGGCAAAACCAGCAGAAAAGCAGTTTCCGCATTGTGCAAATGAAGGCGAATGCCCTGCTTCCGACAGAAACAGCATTGGTCGCAATTTGTTGTTTGACCTGCACACACACACACACAAGCAAATGTCTGCCTGCGCACAACTCTAGGCATGCTTACACAAATATCTGCACTTTCCCTTGTCCACGCATTCATACCTTCGCTCACTCACATACACAAGCATCTGCAAAGACACAAAAAACCAGACAGAAACATCTATACACGAACATACCCAATCCCATACCTTATGCATATAGACACACAGCTGTCAGGAGGACATACACGCACAGGTATAGACACATCATCACACACACACACACACACACACACACACACCCCTCCCTATGGCAGGTGCCTCAGATACCAGCTCTCTCCACCACTTCACACCAAGGTTGCCCGGCTGAGCCTTGACCTTTGGTTGCCATTAACCTGCCTTTCTCAAGTGGCAGCAGGAGCTCCCAGCAGGTGCCGGCACTGAGCAGCGACCTTGTCGGCATGCTGGCCTTGGCAGTGAAGCGAGGAATGTGCCAGGCCAGCAAGGCTGCTCTCTCCTCCTGTATCAGGACCATCCGTTTGCCTACAGGGGGGGAGGGAGGGAGAGGGGGGGATGCACTCTCCCCCTCACCCCTGCCCAGTACCCCCAGTCTCTACAGCCCTACAGGGGTCTGAAGAAAATGGCAGCACAACACGGTGGAGAGAATGCCAACCTATAAGCCAGGACTCCTGGGTTCTATCCCCAGCTCTGGCAGTGGGGTCTAGTGGGTAAGAGCGGGGAGGACAGGGAGCCAGGACTCCTGCGTTCTATCTAGGGTGGCCATACCTCCCCAATGCAGCCCTGCAACATGTATTTTTCATAAGTGTCCTCTTTTAAAGGGAAGATCTGGCCACCCTTCTATCCCCAGCTCTGGGAGTGGAGTCTAGGGGGTTAAAGCAGGGGAGCTGGGAGCCAGGACTCCTGGGTTCTAATCCCAGCTCCGGGCGGGAAATGGGGTAACCAATTTGCAGTGGTTAGAGTGGAAGGATGTGCGTGAATCCGTTGTTGAGCAAACCTTCACCCTCTTTCAATGCCTCCGTTTCCCCCAGGGTGCACTGGAGATACCAGTGCTCCCCCATCTTTGTGGTTGGATCAGTATCAAGAGTCACCCCCTTCCCAGCTTGGGGGGCAGGGGGGGGGTTGCTGCTGCCTTGCCTTGCTGTGAACCTGTATCAGGAGAGTGATAGAGCTTGCTGGGTCCTCGCAGAGCAGGCTGAGGGCCCAGGGTTAGGCGGGTGGGGAGTCTGTCTTGCTGGGGGAACTCAGGGGAGAGGAGGAGGGTAGAAATAAAGGGGGTTTGGCGGGATAATAAATGGGGAATGGGTCAGGATTGAGGGGAATCAGTTGATCTGGGTGGAGGGAGGGAGCCCAGCGATGGGATTAGCAGGGAGTCGGAACTGAGCTGAGTTTGTAAATCGATTGGATAAGTTTAGGGCTGGAACGAGCAGCCAAATTGTTTAATTGGGAGTAATTTCACCATATTGGGAACGGGGATCGATTGCCTGACGCGATATGATTTCTTGATTCTTGCAATACCATGAGAGGCCATCTCCATTTACTGACATTGACCACATACTGTTCACTTACCGCTTTGCCGCGGGGACCTATCACCGTACTCAGCTCTGAATGAAATAAAAGTCTCGTGCAGAGCCATCTTGCGCAAGTCTGGTCTGTGAAGCTCCTTACTGTGCATGCACAAAACAGGTGTTCACTTAACTGAGCATGTGCAAGATGGTGGAACGCTGTGGTGAGGAGGAGAGAGCCAATCCGGTGGAACGGGAACCGGACTGCGTTCCACCGGACCCACCCAGATCTGACCAGGCCAAATCCTTGGAAATTTCATTTCAGCCCTGCCCACAAGGGGAGGTGGATCCAGCGGAGGATTTTGGTGCTCAGGGCACCGTAGATGCTGCAATTTCCTCCCCCCGCCTCCAGATTCCGGAAGCAAAATAAATTATGCAAATGAACTCAAGGCTACAAATTAGGCACATTTTAAAATGCAAAATGAATTTCCCAGCATGCCACTGCATCAGTTTTGAACATCTCGTGTGTTAAAAAACACCCACCCCCACCCCACTCTGAACAATTCCTAGCGGCATTTAGGCCACGTGCAAAAGGTCCTGCCAAGAAGGAAGTTTTCAGAGTGAGCGAGGGGTGTGTGCTGGCCCCGATGAATCTTAAAACTTCTTCTGGTGGGGTTGCTGCTGCTCCAGGGTGTGTGTGCGCGTGTGTGTGTGCGCACACTCTCACTGGGAGCCAGAGTACCACCCCACAACCTTTGCGAGTGGGTGAGGTAGGTGGAGAGCCGGGTGAGGATGCTGCGTGGGAAAACCTGCCCGCTTGCCCTTAGTGGGGGGGGCATAATTGGGACATGACATGAACCGGGGCCCATCACAATCTTGCTCCACTCCTACTGACGAGGGCGAAACGGGCTTCGGGGGCAGAACGATAGAATAGGGCACCCCATTCCCTCATCAGCAGGGGATGCCACTGAACCAGGAGGCCCCCTTTCCCATTAAAGCTACACCTTTGAAGGGCTAGCCTGAGAATTTGCAGGGGTCCAGGGCGAAGATAAAATCCACCCCCCCCGTCCCCTTTGGCTCTGCTGCCCCCTGAGGGGCACCTTCCACGGGGCGCTGGGGGTCCTATGTGGGAACCCACTAGAAGAGAGTGGTGGCGGCTTTGTGCCCTGCCCTGGTGAAAACGGCGCACACGCCCCAGAAGTAGCGATAAGAGCGGGGCCCAAGCTGATCGCCCCAGGTTGCTCTAGCCCAACGCGGGCCCCGCAACATGTATTTTTCATAAGTGTTGCTTAAAATTTGCATAGGTAACAGCCCTAGCTAGGCCTGCCCTGTGCCCTTGCAGAAGAGACTGCAGCGTCTGTGAATTTTGAGTATTTGCTAGTCTCTGTTTTTGGGACAGGGTGTCCCAGGAGCCTAGCATGCAGGCTGGCAAGCTGGTTCTCTGGTCTCTGCAAAAGGGGCCCAGGCCAAGCTTCCAGGCTGCTACCCCGGCTCGCAAGGCCTTGTGGGAATCCGCCATCGCTTGAGGAGAACAAGAAGCTCCCTCCTGCCCGGACCATCTGTGCTGTCTCCCCGGGGTGCTGGGCGCGTGTCGCTGTGCAGGCCCCGGCGCTGTTCTGTCGGAGCCGGTTACAATCTGCTCCCTCGGCCAGGGAAGGGGAGGGCATCCAGCATATGGAGCAGGAGCAGCCGGCAACACAACCTGCCAGAGAGCTCGCTCCATAAGTGACTGGCAGAGAAATGACAGCCAGAGCTCGCTGCCTGGGCTAGTAAGGCCCTGCTGCTGCTGCTGCCCCTCAGTCCCCACTTGCATCCCCCCCCCCTACTTGTCCATGCCGCTGCCCCTCAGTCCCCATCCACAACCCCCCTACTAGCCCAGCTCTGTCGCTGCCCCATAGTCCCCACCCACAGCCCCCCTACTATCCCAGCTCTGGTTCTCCCCAGTTCTGCTCCTGCCAACACACACCCCTCAGCTTCCCCCAGCTCTGCCAATGTCTCTCATCCCAATCGCTCTGCTATTCTAGACAACTGACCCCTCCACATATCATGCTTTCCCCCCAGGCTTGACCCACAGCCAACTGCTAGCCCAGCCTGTAGTTTCCCTTCCCCCAGCTTTGTCATCTGTCAGTGCCAGGCTCTCTGCTGTTCCAGCCCCATGCCCCCCACATCTCATCGTACTCCCTTCCCCCAACACTGCTGCTGCTCCTCAATCCCAGATCTAGGCTCCCCCACCCCCACCTCTCCACTGCCCCTCAATCCCAATCCACTGTGCCCTGCCCTTAGCCCCGCAACCCCATCCAGCTCTGCCAATGTCCCTCAATCCCCAACCTGTAGCCTCCCTATTATCCCAGTTGGGCTCCCCAGCTCTGCTGCCCCTCAGTCCTCACCCACAGCCGCCTGCCGTCCCCCACCCCATGCCGCTCAGTCAGTCCCCCCCTAGGCCTGCCACCTATGCCAAGTTTTAAGGAACACTTACGAAAAATACATGTTGCAGGGTCTGCATTGGCTCCTTAGGCCCTGCAACATGTATCTTTCATAAGTGTTCCTTAAAACTTGGCATAGGTGGCAACCCTAGTCCTGCCCCACAGGCACCTGCCATTCCCCTCATGTCCATCTGGGCTAATGCCCCACAGTCCTGATTCACAGACCCCACCACTCCAGCACTGCTGATGCCCTGCAATCCCAATTTGCAGCCCCTCCCCTCCCTGTGAGAGGAGGGTTTCTCTACCCTCCCCCCCCCCCCACACCTTGCAGCAGCAGGTGGGGAGAGATGGGGCAGGATGCAGGTGTTTCATTAGGAGGGGCCAATGAGGAGCGAGCACCTGCAATTCCATGAATGGAGCAGGTTTTGCTGGTCGTCATGGAAACGCGCCTCTTCTTGGCTGCTGTTGCAGATGCCTCAGACAGGAGGTGAGAATCATTCTCGTGCGGGGAGGGGGGGTCTGGCTGCTCCCCCCCGGGTTGGCCAGTGGTCGTGGAGCCTGCCCTTTGACATAAGGACCCATGTGTCTAGCATAGGCTGCCCTGCTAGGTAGATGGGGACAGGATGACTGAGTTCTCTGTCAGTGGCAGAGCTGGGGCTAGAACCCAGGAGTCCTGGATCTCCACCCCTCCCTGCTCCAACACCCACTAGACCACATTCCCCTCAGTCCCAAGCTGCTGTTTTTCTCCACTGCTCGGAATAAAACCCAGGAGTCCTGATTCCCAACCCTCCTGCTCCAACCCACTAAACCACATTCCCCTCCCTGAGCTGGAAATAGAACCCAGGAGTCCTGACTCCCAACTCCCCTGCTCCAACCCACTAGATTTCAATCCCTTTCCGGAGCTGCGGATAGAACCCAGGAGTCCTGACTCCCAACCCCCCTTTTCTAACCCACTAGACTCCCCTCCCCAACCTGTGAACTATTAATTATTATTATTAATAATAATAATTAATTAATTAAGAAGTCACAGGGGCACGTGTGCATAAGACAGTAAGCGAAGAATAGAACCCAGGCATCCTGGCTCTCAGCCCCTCTTACTCTAGACTCCAGGACTGACAGCTGTTTTTCTCCAGAATTGGAGAAACCCCAGAGCAAGACCCAATTTATTTCCTAGTAAGTGGTGGAATCCCCATGCTGGGATGAGTCTTCCTGTAATTATTTGCTAAGCTGGTGAGCAGAAGGACCAATGGGTTTCATTTTAGATGATCTAGTCTGGAATCACCAGCTCCAGCCAAATTCTATCAGGCAGGAGGCTGATCTCCACTAGCGGCCCATCCCCACCCCCCCCCAATAGCACAGATAGCCAGTGGTCCATCCATCCCTGCATCCCATTCCCAGACATAGCACAGTCCGCCAATGGAGGAGGCCATAGGAGACCAATGCTCCGTCCATCCCTGAATCCTATCGCTTGCCTTAGCACCGAGAGCTAGCGGTCTGTCCATCCATTGCCACAGCAGAGCAAGCCAATGGTCCATCCATTGCTGCATCCCATTTCCAGCCATATTGTATGAGCCCAATGGTCCATGAAATCCAATTGACAGCAGCTGGGACATGATGGGAGAGGGAGTCTGAGCTGTCTGAATCTTCAGATTCAATCCGTCTCCGGCCAGGGATGCTATTTGGGCTAACGAGCTGATTAGGGACGGGGGGCTCGCACTGAGAAATAATTGCAGTTCTGCACCTTTTATGAGTAGAACGTCAGAATGGGGGTTTGGGCTGTGGCCCACTCTAAGGTAGGGTTGTCACCTTTGGTTGTTTATTACCGGACACTTCCATTTTGGCCTATGGGAGAGTTAGGTAAAATAACCCCATGGGTGGCGACCCTAAGGGCAACTTCACACGACGAGGGGCTAGTGTTCCAAACCCACATTCAGAGTATTGTGGGAAATCCTTTCTGCTTCCTGTGCTCCTTCATGATCCCTTGTTCTCTGCCCCCCTGGTGCAAGGGGGCTGGACCATCGAAAAGCATCTGTGTGAAGCGTCAACCCACATTTAGGAAGAATTTTGAATTTGCCGGGGGAAAAGAGTGTTGTGTGAACACTCTGGTGACAAAGAACTCAGGATCCAAGGTGCACAGGAATTGGTAAGAATTAGGGCTGAAACTGAGTCTCGACATTCTCAAGAATCTCGTCGGGAACCGGGCTCCTGGCGAGATTTTCCCAAGCGAGAACGAGTCGAGAATCAGCCGTTCTCAGCATTATTCTTGACAAAATTCTAGAGAATATTTTTAAAAACCACTACGCGTGGTGCACAATGGCTGCTGTGGTCATTCTGCGCATGCGTGGGCACTGGCAGAACTGCCACCATTTTGGAAAAGGGCAGTCATTCTGCGCATGCATGGGCACTGGCAGAACTGCCACCATTTTGGAAAAGGGCAGTCATTCAGTCATTCTGTGCATGCGCAGTTCTTTTGCTATTGTTTGTTTTTGTTTTTTATGAGATAACTTGCAAGATTTTGTACTGGGGTCGAGATCATGGACCATGATTCATGGTCCCCGACATAAAATCTTGTGAGATTCTCGGGAGGTGTGCGGTGGGGGGAATCTTGTTTCAGTTCTAGGATTTATTTATTTATTTATTTAGCCCAGGTGGCGAACAACATATACAAAATACAATTCCATAAAATCAGTAAAAACAACATCTATATAAAATACATACAAATCAATATTAACAAAAACTTACAACTGGGAAAATAAAACTCCACCCCTCCTATCCCTCGCCAAATGCCTGAAGGAACAGCCACATCTTACAGCCTGGGCGGAAGGAGACAAGGCTCTAGGACAATCGGACCCTCAGGCAGGGAGTTCCACAGCCTGGGGGTGACCACTGGAAAAGCCCTATGATCGGTGGCCACCCACCTTGTCCAAGGGACCTCCAAGAAGGAGGGAGACGATTTCACGCAACATTCGGAATGTGGGTTTGTGCTTCATCTGGGTTTACCCTTGCCCTGTAACAATGCATACGCGCAACTGCTGGCTCCCCTTTCATTAGCCCACTCCTTGCATCAGGTGATTGAGAACAGGGATCAAGGAGCAATAGGGGTGGTAAGGATTTCACACAACACCCCAAATGTGAATTTGTGGCACTCCCCACTCAAAAAGAGGGTTGTGTGAATGAGCCCAGGCTAACTCCTTCCCAGCTCCGAAATTCTGCAAGGAGTCGTGCTGTCAGTGATCGAAAGCTAATTGTCTGTTACCCACCTCCTCCCCACCCCTGGAGAAATACAAATCCCTCGTCCAATCAGCCACCACCACTCGTGCTCTCATTTGCATAGGCAAAGCACTCTCATTAATATTACACAGCGGAGCGACTCGTGGTTAATTACGGAACACGATTCCCAGTGTAACTTACACGCTATTAATCAGATGCCTTCCCAGCTAAACCAGCACATGGCGGGTGCAATTAAGAGCTTGCTAATGAATTTTTGGTAATTAAGCCGGTTGGTTGAGGGCACCGTTTAGAGGAGGGATGGGGCGGAGGGAATGAGAGCTGGCTTTTATTTTATTTTATTTTATTTATTTATTTATTTATAGTCCAGAAAAAAATTAAATGAACAGGCCTGATTCTCAGCTGGTGTAAATAGGCTTCACTCCACAGGAGTCAATGGGGGCAGGATCCCCAGCTGGTATAAATCAGGCATACTCCCTTGGCATCAATGGGGCCGGATCCCTAGTTGGTGTAAATTGGCCGCACTCCATTGGATTCAATGAGGCCAAAGCCTCGGCTGGTGTAAATTGGTTTCGCTCCATTAGAGTCAACGGGACTGGAGCCCTCCTTGGTGTAAATTAGCTTTGCTCTATAGGAGTCAACAATGGGGGCCGGATCCCCTACAGGTTTAAATCAGACTTACTCCCTTGGTGTCAGTGGGGCCGGATTCCCAGCTGATGTAAGATGGCCCTGACTTTAGTCCGACGATGCTCACTAAGGGCTCATTCACACAACCCTCTTGAAAACTCCCCACTTGTTCCTTAATCTGTGTTTGCTTTGCCCCATAGCCTTGCATTCAGAGTTCGGCTGACCCCCCCCACCCCCTTCAATCCCCTCCCTTTGTGCATAAACAAAGAGCAGAAGCAGCAGTAAGGATTTCACACAACACTCAGAATGTGGATTTGTGCCACCACTACCCACTCGAAAAAGAGGGTTGTGTGAATGGCTGCAATCACAGAGGCTCTGGCCCCGCAAGGCCACCGTGCTTTCCAATACCACAAGGCCCCTTTAGCTGGGGGGTGGGTGGGGGAGAAGAACCCTGAGGCTGCTTTTGGAAGATAGCAGATTCCAATAAGAGGCTGCAGGGCTCTAACCACTAGACACTGCTTTTCTCCCATAGCTGGGAATAGAACCCAGGAGTCCCAGCTCCGTCTCCTCCTCTAACCCACTGGACTCACTTCCCTTCCAGAGCTAGGGATAGAAGCCAGGAGTCCTGATTCGCACCACTCATTGGCTCTGGGTAACCTGCCTTAGGCTCGCCAATGGCACCGGGATTCTGGGGTTCCCTTTTCTCTGGCTGCGTCCCAGAGCAACGTTAGGTCATCCACGCGGCCAGAGCCAGCCCTCTCTAGGCTCTGCTGGACGCCGCCACTCCTCGCTAAGTGCNAAACGGTTTGGGCTTTTACACGATCATGGCAAATGCGCATTTAAAACGGTTTAGGTGTTTAAACGAGCATTAAAACACGCGCATTTTTCACCAATCATGCGCAAATTTGTCTCGTCTAAAAGCGGCCAACTCGCCTCACCTGTTGTGGCAATTGCTCGATCCTGCAGGCTTGACTCAACAGCGCAGGTATTTCGCAACCCATTGTCCAGAGTCACAAATGATACTGGGTTTTACAAATCAAGGAGTCTTATGATCCAAAATTGACTTATGTGATTAATAACATCATACATATCACCAAGAAGCAATGCTTCCTATTTCATGCACTGCCCTACCTGGGCCCCCACCCAGCCCCCCTGCTCTAACCCACTAGACCCCACTTCCCTGTCAAAGCCAGGGATAGAACCCAGGAGTCCTGATTCCCAGCCGCCTGCTCTACCCCACTAGGCCCCTATCCCCCCTCAGCCTGGAGGAGAATCCAGGAGTCCTAGCTTCTAACCCACAAGACGCTCACCGCCCAGAGATGAAAACAGAACCCAGGAGTCCTGGCTTCAAAACCCTCTGCTCTAACCTACTATATCCCGCTCCTCACCCCCAAAGCTGGGAATCCTAGCTCCTATGCCCCCTGCTCTAACCACTACACACACCCTTCCTCCCCCCCCACATTCATCCATTTCCCTGATCCTTTGTAGTTCAGAAATCTATTCTCTCCAAGCTGCCGAAAAGCACAGTGGACACTAGTTACTTCCCAGCCACTGCTCTTGCAGACGGCAGGTAGGGCTGAGGCCCAAGGGGGATGGGGGGGGGCGCAATGGTTTCTGCTGAGATCAAGGCCTGTCAGTGCATCTCAAATCCATGCAGCGCGCCAGGGCGG
>QEPC01004837.1:2553826-2582193 GCA_003113815.1 Sphenodon punctatus | reverse complement strand
GCAAGAGTGAGAGGTCAACAGTATCGAAGGCAGCAGAGAGGTCAATGAGGACAAGAATGGAATAGAGGCGATTAGATTTAGCCACAAGAAGATCGTTGGTGATCTTAGCGAGAGCAGTTTCAGTAGAGTGAAGGGGGCAGAAGCCAGATTGGAGGGGGTCAAGGGAGGAGTTGGCGGAGAGGAAGTCGAGGCAGCGGGAGTAGACAACACATTCAAGAAGCTTAGAAGCAAAAGGAAGGAGTGAGACAGGACGGTAACTAGAAGGGTCAGAGGGGTCAAGAGTGGACTTTTTGAGGATAGGAGAGACAATGGCATGTTTGAAGGCGGAGGGGAAGGAGCCAGTAGAGAGGGAGAGGTTGATGATGTGCAGGAGAGAAGGGGTGACAGTGGAAGTAATGGAGGTCAGGAGGCGGGAGGGGATGGGGGCAAGGGGGCAAGTGGAAGGGTTGGAGGAGGAGAGCAGGAAGGAGATTTCCTCAAGGGAGGCGGGAGGGAAGGAGGACAGGAGAGAAGGAGGGAGAGGGGAGGGAGTAGGAAGAGGAGAAGGAAGCGATGTTGAGGCGGATCTTGTCTATCTTGGAGGTGAAGAAGGAAGCGAGATCCTGAGCAGAAAGGGAAGAGGAAGGAGGAGGACAGGGGGGCTTGAGGAGGGAGTCAAAGGTAGAGAAGAGGCAGCGAGGGTCCTGAGAACAGAACTCAATGCGGGAGGCGTAGTAAGGCTGTCTAGCGAGGGAGATAGCAGAAGTAAGGGAGGAGAGAGAGAATTTGAAGTGAAGGAAGTCAGCATGAGAGTGGGATTTGCGCCAGAGACATTCAGCAGCATGGGTGAAGGAGCGAAGGTGGCGGATACTGGGGGTGAGCCAAGGATGGGGGTTGTGGGAGCGGGTGGGGCGGGAGGAGAGGGGGGCAAGGGAAGAGAGGGTGAAGGAGAGAGAGGCACTGAAAACAGAGATGACAGAGTCGGGGGAGGAGGAGAAGAAGACTGAGGGTGTGTGTGTGTGGAGAGGAGGCAAAGTCCAGGGGGTTACTACTGTTTTACTCTTGAAGTGTTCACACAAACAGAGCACTAAACCAAAGTTATTCTGGAGTAGGAAGAGAAGTAGGTACTCCTGAAAAATTAGGAGTACCTACTCTCCAATAGGAGTGCCTACTTTGTGTTTCAAAATAACTCTTCACGTGAATCCTTATCAGTATAAGGGTGGTGAGCACGGTTCAGCGAGCATTACAGCTCAGCTAGGGGGGAAACTGAGGTAGTACTACTTCAGTTTACGCCGTTCATCCAAACATTACCGAAGTGGAGTAGTTAGTTTGATTGAATTAAATGGACGTCGTTACTTCGTTTTAACCTCTGTTCATCCGAACGTGGCCTCATGTTTCCATTCTTACAGTCTCCTCTCTGTGGTAGCTCCAGTCAGGGCCGGCCTTACCACAGGGCAACCTGGGGCAGCTGCCCCGGGCCGCGCTCAATCTGAGGGCCCCACAGTGGCCTCTGTTTTCACCAGACCAGGTTGTGGGGGCACCGCTCCCTCCCAGTGGGGCCCCACACATGGTCACTTTCAGGGCACCGGAGAACAGTGGGGCCACCAGGGAGAGGGGCCACTAGGGCCCCCCCGCATTTTATCTTTGTCCTGGGCCCCACAAACCCTAAGGCCGGCCCTGGCTTCAGTCCAGGCAGCGAGGGAGAGGAAGAAAAGGTCACTCCCCGGGGGAAGAAGAAAGCCAGGAAAAGATGGGGCGTTCATCTCCCTGCATCCTAGCGCTTGTGTTTCTACACCGGCAATTACCAGACGTTCTGGATTAAGCCGTAGTGACAGGCCAGGGCTTCCTCCGTGCAGCCCGCACGGTATGTAACCCAAGCTTGACCCCAGTGGTATCCACCACGGAGCCCCCCGGCAGTTGGATGTGGGGAGGGGCTCCAAGCAGAGTTCTGTCCAGTGCCCAACTGTTTTGCCGAGTTCATGGCTGGTGTTGAAGGCACCTGGGGCGGCTCCAGGCAGTTCGGCTGCGTTGACAGCGCTTCCGGCGATTCCCCACTGCCCCCACGAACACCTGCCTCTCTCAGCTCACGCGCAGGCTGTGCTGCTCCCTCCAAATGCGACATGACTGCTCCCTGCTACCGCCCCAAGGCAAGGATGCTGCCGCTGCGCCACACGTGCCCCTCAATCCCAACCTCCTATCTCACCTCCGCCAGCTCTGCCACTGCCTCGCCGTCCCCCACATGTATAGCCTCTGCCATCCCAGCCCCGGGCTCCCCCCCGTCTCTGTCAGCGACCCCATAATCCTCCCGACCCACGCCCTTCTGCTATCCCAGTCTAGGGTGGCCGGCTACGCAAATCTTTAAGGAAACCTTATGAAAAATACATGTTTCAGGGCCTGCATTGGCACCTTAGGCACCGATGCGGGTCCTGCAACATGTATTTTTCCTAAGTGTTCCTTAAACATTTGCATGGGTGGCCAGCCTGTCCCAGCCTGACCGCAACCACCAGCTCCGCTGATGCCCCTCGGTCCTGACCCACAGCCCCTGCTCTTCCAATCCTGGGCTCCCCCCGCCAGCTCGGCCAGTGCCACGTCACCCTGACTGAGGCTGAAGCGACCAGCAGAATGTTTATTTACAAGTAATTTTGCCATATCGGGACCTGGGATCGATTTCCCGACAATTTCCCAATACAGATGTGATTTCTCGATTCATGCCCCACCACGAGATACCGTCCTGAGTTGCTGACTTTCCACTTACTGGTTACCGAGTACCATATACCACATACTCCTGATTTACTGCTCACCACATCGCCGAGGGTACCGTTTTCCTTCCGGGCTTATTGTTTCTGTATTTCTGAGCCAATCGCTGTGCGAAGAGCCTGCCCCTTAACCTCCACTCCAGTGCCTGCAATCAGAATTGTTGTTGAGAACCAGTGTGGTGGATAAGGTGCTGGACTTGGTCCTGGGAAGCCAGGGTTCAGATCCCACCTTAGCCATGAACTCACTGGGTGGCCTTAGGCAAGTCACAACCTCTCAGCCTCAGTTCCCTCATCTGTAAAATGGGAATGTATCTGTGTCTGTAGTCGTCTCACCCCTCACCCGTGTCCATCTTAGGTTGTAAACCCGCTGGGCAGGGACCTGTGCTTGAAAGTCGGTGACTGTGAATGCCTAGAAGTGATAAGTAGCAGTAGCAGCGAATGAGTGCCAAGGAAGTACAAAGGGAAATGGCGTGCGAGGAATGCGGTTTTGCATCGGTATTACGTCTTTAGATTTAAAGTGGTAAACGGGATCCCGGTAAGTGGGATGTCAATAAATTGAGAAACAAAATCAATTGAGACATTGTCGAGTCCCAAGAGATTCTCGATTCGACCGTGACGATATCAGGAACTGGGATTCTGACAAGATTTCCTGTTTCGGTGAAATCTTGTTTCAGCCCTTATCCTGACCCATGCCCCCCCCCCCCCACTATCCCAACCCTGCCCCAACCTCCAGCTCTGCCAATGCCTCTCAGCCCTGACCCCCAGCCCCTGCTCTTCCAACCTTGGGCTCCCCTCCAGCTCTGCCACTGCCCCACAATCCCAAACCATGCCCCCCTGCAGGTCCCCCCTCCAAAGCCTGATCCTCTCCCCATGTACTCCATGATACCCAGACCAGATACTCAGATCCATCTCCCCATTTTACAGCCAGGAAACCGAGGCTGGGAGTGAATTGAGACTGAGGGACTTGTGGAGACTGAGATTTGAACTCAGGATTCTGTAAGTCCAGCCTTGGGGGGAGTTGTTGGCAGGGGGAGTTGAGGTGGTGCAGCTGTGATGTGGGGGCATTTTTTTTTGGGGGGGGGGAAGACACCCACCCTCCCTGGCCTGTGAGAAGCTGTGTGTCATCAGCCTTGTTAAACCCCACCCCGTGCCCCCACAAGCTGCATTTTGGATGCATAATCAATTTTGCCTTGTCCCCCACTTCCAGGGATAGCCCCTGGGACCTAGTCTTGGCAGGGTGGGTTGCAAGGGCAAGGGGCTTACCAGTGGACCCCATAGAAAGCACCCACCCAGGGGGCATTAGGAGCAGTGGTTGTAGAGGCTCATGAGCCCCTCTGCTGCTGCCCTTCCCTCATCACTGAGGGGGTGCGGGGCCTAGGAAAGTGTGGGCTTGAGTCCAGCATAAGCTCCTATTACTCCTCTAAGGCCACCCCTCTCTCTGTCCCCTCTCTCACCCTTCCACGCCTTCCCTGCTCCCCTAAGCGCCTTCGTCCCTTCTCACTTGCTGCCCCCCATGCCTGGAACTCCCTCCCTGTCCACATCCGCCTTGCCCCCTCCCTTCATACCTTCAAATCTCTCCTTAAAACTCACCTCTTTCGCTCTGCTCTGTCTGACTCTTTATCCTGCTGAGCCACTATTCCTATACCTACGATCGGTTTACCCTTATCCTTGCAACATGGACCTGCCTGCTGTCATTCTCATCGTAACCAAGCCAAGTACGTGCACTTGAGACCTCGCATCTTCATGAATGTTAGACCCCTTGTCTCTCCCTCTGTTCCCCTTCCTAAGTCTCTCCCCCAGCTCCTGTCTCTCAGATTGTAAGCCCTAGGGGCAGGGACCCTGTCTATTTTATTACTTTGTAAAGTGCCAGGTACACTGCTGGCGCTATATAAATGTTTGTTAATAATAATAATAATATACCCACCCAAGCAGCATCCGATTGGGCTAAAAACCAAGCCCGCTGGGATGGTGAGGTCAGAAATCCGTTGCATGGAAATGACGTGGCGTCATAGGAAACCTCACACCTCGCGGCATTGGGTGCTATCGATTAAAACCACACCGCATTTTGCTGCTTCACGCTGCATGGGAGGAGGATCCTATGGTGGCATCCCCCAGAATCACACAAAACTGCATGGTAAAAATTAAAAAACACAAAAAAATCCCCCAAACACAAAAAGGGGTTTCTATAAAGAATGAGAAGGGCTGGGAAACCTGTGGGTGAAAACATACATGACACACTGCCCCGGTTCGGACCGGCTGGGCCAGTGTCACAGCGGGCCGACTGTTTGCAGCTGTGCAGACTGGGGGCCCCCAGCTGGGTAGGAGCTGGGCAGGAAATGTGGGCCCGGTACGAGCTGGTCCCACAGTCTGCGTTGGCTCCCACCCAGCCATGATACAGTGGGTGAGCAGAGTGGGTGTTCCCGGCCTGGCTTCTACCGGCATTGGGGGGCGGGGTGTGTTGCCACGGCAGCGAGACATGACTGCCTATAATAGGCAGCCATGGCTGTCCATCATGGCGCGTGATAAAGTTGGGGACACATTGCTCCCTGCCCTGTGCCCTCCCTCCCTGGCTGGAGGAGGCCACGGGAACGTTTGTTCCCACGGCTGGAGCTTACCCAGCTGGGGGAAGCCCTCCCCTCCCCAGGGTGGGACAGACATCACCATGTGACATCTGTTAACACCCGTTGTCTCAGGAGTCACATCCATAGGATGGCCGTACCTCCCCTTTAATACAGGATGCTTATGAAAAAATACATGGTGCAGGGTTTCATTGGGTCCAATGTAGCCCTGTACCATGTATTTTTCATAAGCATCCTGTATTAAAGGGAGGAGGTATGGCCACCCTACCCATGGCGGCTCCTGGCCAGTTCATGGGCTCTGCATTACCGTAAATGTCCTGTGTCTCTCTTGATTGCACCAAGTCTCTGCAGCTGAATCGCAGCTGCTTCTTAGCTTCTCAGCAGCCTCATGACCTCAGAGCACTGACTCCCCCTAACCGATCATGAAGCAGGCAAGGTCTGAGTGTCCACACACACGTCTCTTGTGGCTCTCGGACATATGACGATTTTGGTCCATGACTCTTGGGGTTGAGCATTTTGCTGACCGCTGTCATAAGGCAAAACGCAGAACACAAAAAAATATATAAACCAGTGCCAATAAACGACAACAAAAAAGTTGTTATATGGTAGCACAATGAGTATAGGTATAGGCATGAGTAAGCAATATAACCATTGTTACATGATAAAGCAATGAGTATAACTCAAAACATGCGTACAGTTTAAAGAGCTAAATGAAAATCATCTAAGTACTTGCAAACAATGGATCCACATCTAAAGAGAGAGGACAGCTGGGGGGGGGGAGCCTACTGACAGGATCCGAAAGGATGACTTCGATGTAATATCTTCAAAGCAGATTATTAAATATGCCAACACGTTCTGTCAACGGCTGTCACTGGGAGCTGTCTATGGTGCTGTATTTTCCATTTGTTAGTATTTCTCTTCCTCAGTGCCCCTCTCCTTTGCTGCTCCCTCCCCTTGTTCATTCCAGATTGTAAGTCCCTCGGGGCAGAGACCTGTCTCTTACCACAGCTGCCCAGCCCCAGGCATATTGCTGGGGCTATATGTACAAATTAATTCATTAATTTAATTAAGTACTGTAATACAAGTACCTACATTTCCATTCTAGCAGTATCCATCTCTTTTGCGGTCCTGATTTATGTGAATTTCCACATCCACATTTATTTATACCCCGCTCTCTCTCGACAACGATTCGAGGCGGCTTACAACATAATATATAAATTCCAGGTTTTTAACTCCACGCAGGGAACCCGAATACAATACAATTGATACATAATACATAATAAACAATTTCTCAATCCCACCCCCCACCCCCCAACCTAGCTGAAAAACAATCCCCATCATCACTCTCTCTATTCCCAGCTGCCACCTGGGAACACCAACCAGCTCCACTCCTCTCTCACAGGAAGGAACTGGTCCCACCACCTTCAGCCCACACAGCTATTCCCAGAAAAATACATGGACCCCCAAACATTTCCGCCTCCGTCTCATTGCCCAGCCGAAGGGGCATGTCCAAAGGCCCCTTTGGACATGCCCCTTCGGCATGCGCCTCCAGCACGCGCCTCCGGCACAGTCTCCACCCGCTCCTGAAGGTAAGGGGAGCGTCCTGGACACAGTTGTGTCAAAACCCCGCCCCCTCAAGGGGGGGGAAGGAGAGGGAGTCCCCAAGCCTCCAGTTCTCATCCCCGGGTTCCCCCGCCCCCACAGCCCCCGATAGTCACCAGTTTGTACCGCAGGGTGTGTGTGTGTGTCAAGGAAGATGGTCTCAGTATAGAAGTGCCACAGTTATTTTATGCAAGTGCAGTTAGCTTGCTTGCCCCCCGCATGATACAGAAACTTCCCCCACTGCCTGTCTTGTCTCGCTGTACACATCTCTCATCCATGAACTTTGTTCCCCCCTCTACACAACCCTCCAGAGCTCAGTTGTCCTATTCTCCCCAACCCAAATGAAAACATATATAGAAAACAGCCCTCTGCCCCCCTGATGTCCCCAGCTTCAGTATTATCCCCCCAACCTGCAGAGGAAGAGGATTGGGTCTGAAAGACCAAGGCAAAGTGTGGGACCTAAATTGCAAGCGAGCAAAATGTGGGAGACTGTACAATGTCTTTACCGCTTCCCTGGCACCCAAGTTACGGTGGGAGTCTTAACTTACCATTTTCATGCTTTTCGGAGTATCGTTCAACTTGTAAGAGCCTTAACTCCTCTCTTAAACCAAAGGTTTTTTTTATCCTATATCTAATCTGTGACAGGGGCTTCTCCAGAACCTCAGGGCACTGGGAGCTACTTTGGGGAAGTAGCACAGGCACTTCCCTTGTCATGCAACACTCCACCTAATTACGCAGCCCTGGGGTCAGGTTGCTACCCTGGAGTGTATCAAGTATCTCCAGAACCTCACCAGAGGTGGGCATGGCCTCCAGCCTCCCCTCTTAGCTGGGTCTACACCACCACTAGTGCAATTGTCCCTTCTGGTCCCATAGGATCAAAGCCCTTAATCCACGGTCCTAAACGTAGGTAAGTCTGTAATAGTCTATAAAGCCATGGGTGGCTCGCACCTGGTTCTGAGTCAGTCTTCCACTGCCTCCCCATCTGCTGGACTTGGCGTCTGATCTGCTTCCAGGCTGTACGGTAACTTCAGAATCCACATCCTCCTCCTACAGCCGCCACTGGGCAACTGAGTAAGGCCCTTTTATCCAGCTTGGGCATGCTCAGTCCATGCCCTCTACTGAGCATGCCTGAGGACTTTGCCACAGAGAGTTCTCAGGCCCTCTACTGAGCATGCTCGGGTACTTAGTCTCAGAGAGCGCTAAAACCCTCCACTGGGCATGCTCAGTGACTCAGGCTTTATAAGCCTTACAGTTCCCAGTGAATAAGGCAGCATGCAGCCCAGCTAGCCAGGACACCTGATTACATAATCCTTATTGTTTTTGATTTTTGATATTTCTCAAGATTGGTCTTTTAAGAAACCTGTTTATAGAGCATTAATTTAATCCATATATCTATTCCTCTTATTTTTATGGCCAATATAAGGTAAGAACTTTTTCAACACAAATTTACTATACTGATATTTAATTCTTTCCCCCCCCCGTACATTTACATAAGGGGATGCATAGTATATACCCTTAGCATTTCTAGACATTTGTATTCTTGGAATACTGTTGCTCACACATATGTGTGTTTATTAGGAGGATTCAGTATGTTCTGTCGACAAGCCCTGCCAACGGCCGCCGTCGAATCATGCCGACATACTTAATAATCTGCCTTGAAGATGCTACATTGAAGACATTCTTTTGGATCCTGACAAGTGTCTTTCCAATCAACTTCGTTCTTTAGATGTGGCTCTATCATTTGTATGCATTTAGAGGATTTTTGTTGGTATCTTTTCGTATACATGTTTTGAATTTGTTGCAATACCTATAATTACAGTTTTATCCTATAACAATTTTTGTCTAATCAAAAAAGATAGACACTGGTCTATCCTTTTTGCTTTCCTGGGAGAAAAATGACACCACAATCACATTTTGTGGCATTATACACAATCACATGCATGGCATCCTACACAATCACACCACTATTGCATTGTGTGATATTCTACACAATCACACACATGGCATCATACACAATCACACCACAATTGCATTGTGTGGCATCCTACACAATCACACACTTGGTATTATTCTACACAATCACACCACAATTGCATTGTGTGGCATCCTACACAATCACACACATGGTATTATCCTACACAATCACACCACAATCGCATTGGTTGGCATCCTACACAATCACATGCATGGCTTCCTACACAATCACACCACACTCACATTGTGTAGGATGCCACACAATCACATGCATGGCTTCCTACACAATTACACCACAAGTGGATTGCCTGGCAACATACACACTCACATGCAGCATCACACACAACCACATCACATTGTGTGACATCCTACACAGTCACACAGGTAGCATTATACACAATCATCCTGCAATCACACAGAACAGCAGGTAAAAATATTTTGGCATCACACAAAACCTCACCAGAAGAGAGAAAAACATATTGTGGTGACTACAATCTCAAAAAAAAACCATGCTGCATCACCCTAAATCACATTCTGTGGCAACAAGATGATTTGGCATCCTAGGAAAATGCTCCTGCTTTGCAGAAAAATCATACACAAAGACACTGCAATTGTGCTTCCCGGTGTGGGTGTGTGAGGAAACTGCATCACACTGCACTGCATTCACACTACACAGCAGAAGGATCTCATGGCGCCACCCAAAATCACTCTGCAATTACGCAAAACCACACTGCATGACAGAAAAAGATCACATGGCATCACACACAATTACCCTGCGACCACACTGGATGACTGATCACATGACCTCACATGCACTCGCCCTGCATTGACACTAGGGGGCAAGTGTGCATTGCAGGGCGTGTGTCTTCACGTATAAGACCATGTGGTGTCGCAGGAAAAGCATGAGGCACCACGCACATTCATGGCGCACGGCAGGAAAAATAAAAACGGATGACAAGGCAGAAATTGGCATCACCTAAAATCGCACCCTCTGGCCTACACTCTCCTAGTCTCAAAAGTCGCCTTGTACAATCACCTGGCGTCCTGCCCAAACAGAGCCAAACCACCCTGTGTTGTCGAAAAGGCACGTGGCGACATGAGCAGAAAGGGAAGCACTTAAAAGCCACAACGTTGGCCAAAGCCTGCGCAGCCCATTGGGCTGGTGGGGTTAAAGCACCCCAGTTTCTATGGCCTACGTTGCCCCAGAGTGCAATGGGGCCAGTCCCACATCCGACCACCTTTTGACATCCCCAACCCATTCAAACTTGAGGGGACTGGAGGCAGCCAAGAGGACTTGAACCTACAGCGATGTAGCACGGTGTTCTAACCACTCAGTCCACTACTCGGAGGTGCTGGCAAACTGTGTCGCTAGCAACTTGTTCACACCCACTGGGACTGGCGTCCTGGGGGAAGAGTTGCTGCCCCTGGCCACCAACGCTTCATGAAGCGATTTTGAATTGACTTACATGTGACCAGTCTAGAGTAAGTAGTTTCAGGATCATTTATTTATTTCGATTTCATGGCCGCCCCCTCCTGCTATAGCAGCTGCTCATGGCTTTAATCTGAATCCAGTGTGTCTACATGAAGTTAATCTGGATTGACTAAACCAGGTTTAATTAAGACAAAGTGTCTCTCTGTATAAACAAGCGCAGAGAGCGGGGGAGAGGGGGGGAGCTGAAGAAAGATTGGAATGCAAAAGCGTCCAAATGAACGAACGAAGAAACAGAGGAGTCTGCAAACAGGGCCTGACTTATTGTGGAGCAAAGGAATGGCAACACTAATAGGCCTTTATATCCCCCACCCTGGCAACCTTAAACCTCTGTCCCCGAGCGATGGGCTGAGAGTCCGCCTGCCAATCAGCTCTCGCTGCTCACCTTTCCGAGAACGTCATCAAAATAAAAGATGCCAACCGATCTGTCCCTGACAGCTAATTACAGCCAGAAGGCAGGATTGTATGCTAATGAGCTCCGCTTTCCACAAAGCTTCCCTGATCACAGCCTCTTAGCGGAAAACTAACTGTGTCCTCCGGACTGGAGCAATTGTCCATCCTATCCAACCATCTCTCCCTCCACCCATCCCTATCCCCGTCGTATACAATGAATCTGTCTCCATATACAACCCTCTCTATCCATCTAGCCACACCTCTGTCTCTCTGATAGAGTATGGTAGGTAACGGTCAAGCGATGGCATTGTTGAGAAGGATTTGAGGGCTACAGTCAGGGCCCTGTCCCCAGGGAAAAACCTAATGAACACAAGTCCCTGATTATTTTGGATCATAATCGTGGAACTGGAAGGAACCGCGAAGGGGTCATCAAGTCCGGCACGTCCTTCATGACTGCAAGACCTGCCATGCCTAGATCATCCCAAACATCCAGAGACATTCTTTACCATCCGAACAATTTCCCTGAGGTTAATCTAAATCTGCCTTCCTTCGATTTAAGCAAGAGAGAACAATTTCGGCAGACTTTCAAAGATTTGCAAACTGTTATATCCCCCTTGGTATTTTCTCTCCCTCCGGGCTAAACATACCCAGCTCTGATGTCTGATTTGTATTTCAAAACCTTGATCCTCTTTCTTTGCTGCCCCCTGCACCTTCTCCAAATTGTCTATGTCCTTCTTAAAATGGGGTGTCCAAAGTTGAAAACAGTCCACCAGAGAAGAGGAGAGTGGCACAGTGACTTCCTATGTCTTGAGAACAGTGCTTCTGTCAACACAGCCTAAGATGGCATTAGCCTTCTTCGCCGCAGCATCACATTGCCGGCGCATGTCCAGTCTGCGATCCACAGACACTGTCACTGAGAAACATGGGGTCACACACGTGTAACACGGGACTACATGTTTGGTAAATATGTGGTACCAAGGGTTTCACATGTATGTAATGTTACTATACATGTACACTATGTAATGTCAAAGGTTCCACATGTTTGTAATGTTGAAATTGAGAACTGTAAAACTCAAATTAGGACTCTGAGAACTGCACAGCTCGAAATAGGGCTTTGACACGTCACCAGCCTACAGGAAATACAAAGAGATAACAAAATGGGTATTGAAGGTCTCTCGCCAGACAGCCCTGTTGAGATGTAAATTGGCTTCCATGTTTGCCTGGGTTGACTACGTGTCCTGACCCATGATTCCCCAAAGGTGAGAAGAGAGACAAAGACTATTTAAATGAGCCAGTATGTCACCTAAGGAGTTTCTTTCTGGCAAAGCTGTTTCGAGAGAACATCTGCATATGAAAGACCAGCCACCAGCTAGGCTGGAAAGCATGAATTGAGAGGAGGATTTTGCTCCCTAAGCCAAGTGCCCAATCATTCGCCTTTATGACTGAGAAACCAGAACTTCTGGACCTTGCTAGGGTAAGATGCCTAATTTAGGAACTCAACCAGTATAAGTTAGGAATGCGTTATGTTTACCTTTTATTTCTAGTTACCACTCTGTTTCAACTATCTTGTTTATGTAATCAATAAACTTACTTCTTATCTTTATGAAGAAGTGGCAGTGTCTAATATTGGAACACATGTGAGCTACAAGAGCCCCCAAGCTCTTGCAAATTCAGTAAAGAGTCTGTAAATGGGAAGGATCGGGCCCTTGTGTGACAAAGGAGTTTCATTGTGGCACACTTGAATCAGCCAGAAAGAGAACTGATTCAAGAGAACTGTGCGCAAGGGAAACGGAGTCACTCAAACCCGGTAAAGTGGGGGTGCGGACCCCCAAACCCGTGACAGACACTCCTAGATCTTTCTCTGCCGTGTGACTGCCGATCCAGTTATTCCCCCATTTTGTACCCAGACCTTTGGTTTTTCTGCCGTAGGTGCATTACCTTCCATTTTTCCTCACTGAATTTCATTTCATTGTGTACAGCCCACTTCTCCGACATGTTAAGATCATCTTGATTTTTTTTTTATCTTATCCTCCAGGGAGTCTGCAGTCACTCCTAATTTTGTGTCACCTGCAAATTTCTCACATATTTTATTCTATTACTTCATACAAGCCATTAATAACAAATATAAATAGTGTTGGACTTGGAACAGACTCCTGTGGGATCCTGCTTGACACATGACCTCCAGTCCCAACCTGGCATTGATCTGCACTGCTGCAAACAAGTGCATCCAGTTTGGGGGGAAGCTTGTTTTAAGAAAGGAGGAGACAAGTTGGAGCAAATTCAGAGGAAAGCAACAAAAATGATAAACGATTTCAAATGCAAGAACCATGAGGGATGGGAAAGGGAGCTGGGAGAGAAGAAGATTAATGGGGGGGGCATAACAACAGTTTTCAAATATTTAAAAGGCTGCCGGCCAGAAGATGGAGGGAACAATTGTTCTTCATCATCACCGAGGGGAGGACAAGAGGCAGAGACTGGATGGGTTGCAGGAAGGGAGATTAAGGTTAAATATTCAGTAACACTTTCCTATCTCTAAGAACAGATCCGTGATGGATCAGGCTGCTGCCAGCAGAGGCTGGAGGCCTTTCTCTTTCAATGGAGGTTTTTAAGAGACTGGAGAAACATCGGTGGAGGATGGTTCAAATAGAGGGTATCCTGCCTGCCTGAGTGTGTGTGGAGGGGGATGGGGATAGGAAGGATTAGATGACCCTTGTTCCAGGGCTGATTCTAATCTTAGTTATCTAATCTATCTGCCTGCATTATCCCATGTACATCTATCTCACTTTCTGGCTGTGTCTTCCATCCATCCATCCCTGTATACACCCCTCTTCCCTGATATACATCCCTTATCCATCCCCCCATCCATCCCCTCTTCCCCGACACCTGTCCCTTATCCACCCACCCATCCATCCTGTCACGGGTTGGAGGGTCCACACACCCCACTCTACCGGGTTTGAGTGACTCAGTTTCCCTTGCGCACAGCTCTCTTTAATTAGTTTCTCTCACTGACTAATTCAAGTGTGCCGCAATGAAAGTCCTTTTATCGCACAAGGGCCCGATCCTTCCCGTTTACAGACTCTTAACTCTCTGGGTTCGCAAGAGCTTGAGGGCTCTTGTTGCTCACTTGTGTTCCAATGTTAGACACAGACACTTCTTCATAAAGATAAGAAGTAAGTTTATTGATTACATAAGCAAGATAGTTGATACAGAGTGGTTACTAGAAATCAAAGGTAAATATAACACATTCCTGATCTATACTGGTTGAGTTCCTAAATACATCTTACCCTATAAAGGTCCATAAGCTTCTTGTTCCTCAGTCATAAAGGTAGAATGACTGGGCACTGGCTTTTTAGTTGGTAAAGAGCAAAATCATGTCTCTCACCTCATGTTTCTCTAGCCTAGCTGCTAGCAGGCAAGCTTGCACATGTAGATCAGCCCTCAAGATGGCTTTAGGATGGAAGAGCCTCTAGGTGAATCACTGGCCACTTTAAATAGTTTCCCCCTTCTTTGTGTCTGTTCCCGTCTTTGGGGGAATCATGGGGTCGGTCATGTACCAACCCAGGCAAACACAAAGGCCCATCTAAATCTCTACAGGGTTCTGTCTGGCAAGTGTTCTGAAATACACATTTTGGTATCTGTTTGTATTTCCTGTAGCCTGGTGATGCGTCAGAGCCCTAATTTGAGTTCTACAGCTCTCAATTGTAACCTTACATACATGGGGAACCTTCTGGTTTACATATTTACCAGACTTGTAGTTTACATATAGTCCCGTGTTAAACGTGTGTGACCCTATGTTTCTCCGTGACACATCCTCATATACACCCTTCTTCCCCGACATACGTCCTTATCCATCCCACATTCCTCTTCCCTGGCATCCATCCCTATCCATCCACCCCCATATACACCCTTTTCCTTGACATACGCCCCCATCCAGCCACTCTCCTCCCACTTCTTTCCCCCCACTCCCTCTCCATCCATCCCCAGCTGGTGGAAGTCCATGAAACCCCTTTGATTCCGCTTCTACTGTTGAGGGTCTCTGTCCCAGAGCTTTTAAAGCAGAAATCCCCAAACTGTGGGATCACGGGACTCCAGGGGCCACAGATTGATTGATTGATTGATTGAATACATTTATACCCCACCCCTCCTGCAAACAGCTCGGGGCGGCTGACAAAGATGGGGTCATAACTGGGTTGCTGTTTGATGCACATCGTCTTTGTTGCTGTCGGGGGGGGAGCAAGATTTTATTGACATCTCAAAATGGGGTCACACAGGCAAAATGTTGGGAACTGCTGCTGTCAAGGCCTCTAGTCTGGGGGGGAAGCTCCAGAAGGCCAGTGTGGTCATGGTGGAGACTCCCTTTGCCATTCATCCCAGCTGGTGGTGGAGGCGGCTTTTGAGGAGCAGAAGTCCCAAGACGTGCTGCTTGTCTCACTGAGGGGCTAAGATGGGAAGGAATTTGTGGAAGGTCTCCCAGAGAGTCAACAGATGGGAATAGAACCCAGGGGTCCTGTTCGCTAACGACTCCACTCCTTTCCCAGAGCTGGGGATAGAACCTAGGAGTCTATGCTGCCCCCCTAGGTGCATAGCTCAATGCCAGCACCCCCTACAGGCCCACGAGAGGGCTCCAGAAGGTTGAGGTAGTGATTCACTCTCCAGAATCTCCCCATGGGAAGGGCAGCCAGTGCCAGCAATGACATGAAGAGCAATTACCCCCAGCACCCCACCCCACCCATGCTGGCCTCCCCCCTTGAGCATTCAGGCTCCGATGAGAGAAGAGGCTCCAGAGTTTTTAATGCCCTTCACAGCTGGTGACTTGCCTGGCGCAGCTTAGCAGGGGGAGCTGGCTGCAAGGCAACAAAATGGAGCAGATGGCGCTGGTGCCCACAGGGGAAATTAGCATTATCACAGGGGCCAGAGCTGAGTCGCCCAGACTGCTCCCTGCAGCACTGCGCCCCCTAGTTCCGGGAGTGAGGAGAAACTCACTTACTGATCCCTGCAACACAGTGCCCCCTAGTGCCAGGAGAGAGGAGAAACTCCCTTTTCAATCCCTGCAGCAGAGTGCCCCCTAGTGCCAGGAGAGAGGAGAGACTCCCTTACCAATCCCTGCACCACTGCGCCCCCTAGTGCCAGGAGAGACTCCCTTACCAATCCCTGCACCACTGCGCCCCCTAATGCCAGGAGAGAGGAGCGACTCCCTTACTGCTCCCTGCAGCACAGCGCCCCCTAGTGCCAGAAGTGAGGAAAGACTTCCTTAGCAATCCCTGCAGCACTGCGCCCCTTAGTGCCAGGAGTGAGGAGAGTCTTGCTTATTGCTCCCTGCAGCACAGCGTCCCCTAGTGCCAGGGAGAAGAGAGGGTTGCTTATTGCTCCATGCAGCACAGCGCCACCTAGTGCCAGGGAGAGGAGAGGTTCCCTTATCAATCCCTGCAGCACAGCACCCCCTAGTGCTAGGAAGAAGAGAGGCTCGCTTATTGCTCTCTGCAGCACAGTGCCCCCTGCTAGAAGAGAGGAGAGGCACCGTTACTGCTCCCTCCAGCACAGTGCCCCCTAGTGCCAGTAAAGAGGAGAGGCACGCTTACTGCTCCCTGCAGCACAACACACCCTTGTGCCAGAGGAGAGAAGAGGCTCCCTTATCGATCCCTGCCTACAGCATAGCACCCCGTAGTGCCAGGAGAGAGGAGTGCCCCCTCCCCTTAGTGCTCCCTGCAGCACTGCATCCCTAACACCACACTGGGAATCAGAACTGAGTCCGAGCTTCAAGCTTCCCTAACTGACCCTGTACCCTTCTTCTGTGCAGCACAGCACCCGTTACCGCATTGCTGGGGTCAGAGCTTACATCGAGCAGAGGGGATACACACACACACACACACACACACACACAGAGCAACCCTCCCCGCAGTGCCATGCTGGAGTTAGACCTGGCACAAAAGGGGAAAGACACCCCCTGCAGTACAGCGCCCTCTAGTGCCTGAGTCTATACCCACATGGCTGCCCCTTTGCAGCATTTGACCTTTGGCTGGCAGTTCCGCATCTAGCCATGCTCCTCCTTTGGGGCCGCCACCCTGCCCACAGTGCCTCTGATTGGCTGCTCTCTGATCTAGCCCTGATTGGCCAGCTGCTATATAAGGCTGGGCTGATGGCAGGAAGCTGCTTTTGCAAGGGAGTGGTTCTTGGTTTAGCTGGAAGCTGTGTCCCATGTCGGGCAATTCTTGCCTTTGATCTGAATTCCTGTCATACTGAGGTCAGTGCTGTCTTCAAGGGAAGAGCGCCCCCTACCAAGCCTCCCACCCCACTCTCTGCAGCACAGCGCCCCCTAGTGCCACAGACTCTGACAGGCCCCCTTATTGAGGTGCCCACCCTGCTCCCTGCAGCACAGCGCCCCCTAGTGCCACAGACTCTGACAGGCCCCCTTATTGAGGTGCCCACCCTGCTCCCTGCAGCACAGCGCCCCCTAGTGCCACAGACTCTGACAGGCCCCCTTACTGAGGTGCCCACCCTGCTCCCTGCAGCACAGCGCCCCCTAGTGCCACAGACTCTGACAGGCCCCCTTATTGAGGTGCCCACCCTGCTCCCTGCAGCACAGCGCCCCCTAGTGCCACAGACTCTGACAGGCCCCCTTACTGAGTTGCCCACCCTGCTCCTTGCAGCACAGCGCCCCCTAGTGCCACAGACTCTGACAGGCCCCCTTATTGAGGTGCCCACCCTGCTCCCTGCAGCACAGCGCCCCCTAGTGCCACAGACTCTGACAGGCCCCCTTACTGAGTTGCCCACCCTGCTCCTTGCAGCACAGCGCCCCCTAGTGCCACAGACTCTGACAGGCCCCCTTATTGAGGTGCCCACCCTGCTCCCTGCAGCACAGCGCCCCCTAGTGCCACATTGGAGGTCAATACTGATTCCCAGCAGGGGCTCAGCTTGACTCTGCAATGTAGACTTCACCTTCCTTTCCCAACACAGTGGAAAGGGCCTGATCAGTGCTCCACAGTCTAGACGCCAGCCATGGGGGCTGGGATCTCGGCTGCAGGGGGAGGGGAGGCTGGGACACACGTGGCAAAGGAGAGCAGGCAAGTGGAGCGGGGCTGTAAATGCCACACATGCATTTCCGCTTATGCTATCAGCATCCCTGGCACAGCAGACTGGCAACCAAGAGGAGCGAATGCCACTCTCCCCTCCCCCTGCAATGGCTTCTCTCTGTCTCAGCACCACTCCTGCTTAGTCAGTCTTTATTTTCCATGAGAGAGCATCAGAGGGTCAGCTAGTGTTTTAACAGCATGGAATGAGCGCTAAGACTCCTGGGTTCTTCTCCCAGCGTCTGGAGGGGAGTGGAATACAGTGGGTTAGAATGATGGGATTCCCAGCACTGGGAGGGGGGTAGTGGGTTAGAGCAGGGGCTGCTGGGAGCCAGGACGTCTGTGTTCTATCCCCAATTCTGGGGAAAGTCTAGTCCAGGGGTGGGGAAACTTTTCCCTCCCAGACACCACCTTGAAAATGTATACAAACCCTAGAAGTAAGGGGTGCGCTCAGGAAGAGGAGGTCTGAGATCGTGGCTCTGTCCCCTCTCCTTGTGTGCATGATGCCCTCTTCTCTGCTCCCTTCCCCTGAGCTCCACCTTCAGTGCTTGGGGGTAGGAACTGGATCCAGGGGGCCGGATCCAGGAACTGGAAGGGTGTAACAACTAGCTGTGGGCCGCATCTGGCCCCTGGGCCTGAGGTCAGGTTCCACACTTGTGGGTTAGAGATGGGGCTACTTAGAGCCTGGACTCTTGGGTTCTGTCCCCTGCTTGGGGGGTACAGAACAGGGGTTACTGGGCTCCAGATTTCCTGGGTTCTATCCCCAGCTTGGGGAAGGTAGTGGGGTCTAGTGGGTTAGAGCAGAGGGACTGGGAGCCAGGACTTGAAGGTTCTAGACCCATGTGGCAGGGGGGCCGTGGTAAGTCCATGCAGGGCCCTAGACTTCAGCGCCTCCGCATCCTAATTGTGCAGGAGGTAAGGGAGCCTAGGAGTCAAGCTGGTAGGCTCCCCGTTGGGCAGGGCGGGAAGCCACAGCCAGCAGAGAGCACCAGCTATATGACGCTCGCGGAGAAGCCTTGAGGATTAGGGTGTGTTAGAAAGGCAAGCAGGCCCAGAGGCCCGTTCTTGGCCAAAGAAGGGCTAGGTCTGAGTGGCTAGGAGGAGACCGGGCCTGAGAGGCAGGGGCATTCTCCATAAAGAGAAGACGGAGGAGGAGAACAGGCGCAGAGGGGAATATTAGCCAAGCTTTGTGTTGGGTTTACAGGCTGTAAATAAAGGAAACACTTGGGAGAAGCAGCAGTGTGTGGTGTGGGCTACTGGGGTGTGGATCCTGCCGAAACTTACCTCGCCACACCCTTCTGTTGGGATGGAGAATCTAGAGGGTTAGAACAGGGGAGCCAGAACTCCTGGGTTCTGGTCTCAGCTCTGGAAGGGGGAGTGGTAGGGTTGCCACCGATTCAAATTTTTTAGGAACGTGTACCGGAGTTCTCGGATCCTCATGAATGTCACATCCCTTGTCTCTCCCTCTGTTCCCCCTTCCCTGTCTCCCCTCCCCCCTGTCTTCTTTAGATTATAAGCTCTCGGGCAGACACCGTGTCTATTTTATTCTCTGTAAAGCACCAGGAACATCGCTGACGCTATATAAAAGCTTATAATAATAATAATAATTAATATGAAAAATACATGTTGCAGGGCCTGCTTTGGTGGCTTATCCATGTATTTTTCATAAGTGTTCCTGAAACATTTACATAGGCGGCAACCCTAGGGCGTGGGTTTGAATGGGTTAGAACGGAGGGGCTGGGAGCCAGGATTCCTGGTTTCTATCCCCAGCTCCAGGAGGCAGGGAGTGGGGTCTACTACCTGGAGAATGGGGACGGGAGTAAGGAGTTCTGGGATCTCTTCCTGGCTTTGGGAGAGGAGTGGAACGTAGACAGTTTGAGCAGGGGTTGGGAGCCAGGACTCCTGGGTTCTCCGGAAGGGCAGTGTGGTCTAGTGGATCAGAGGGGAGGGTGCTGGGAACCAGGGCTCCTGGGTTCTCTGAGAGAAAAGCAGGGTCCCATGGTTAGAGCCAGTGAGATTGGCAGGGGGGACTCTTGTCACCTCGTGGCTGTCCTTCAGCCAGACTGTCCTCCACGAGTACGGATGACAGCAGCAGCAGCAGCGTTAGTGCCTAGCAGGGGGCTGCTGGAGTGGTTGGCTGGGAAGGGATTGCCGCTTTCTCCCTTAGAGTGGAGGGAGACCTGGCATGACAGATTGGTAGGGAACTTAGATCGGAGAGAGACACTTCTCTGCACAGCGTATAATTAATCTGTAGAGCTCATTTCTCCAGGAGATCCCCGAGCCAAGAGTTTAGTGGGAGGTAAATGAGGGGTCTGGCACGGCGACGGGGATAAATATAGCCAGGGGGAATGCTCTGCTGAGGCCTTGCTGGGTGTGGGAGAGAAGGTAGATCGAACCCCTGGGGAGACAGCCCACCTGCAGTCAAACGTGCAAAACCGAAGCAGGCTGGGTTCTGTGCAGCCAACTTGTTCCACTAAACCACGTGGTGACACCCCCAGGGGCAAGGGGGCTGGGAGCCAGGACTCCTGGGTTCTCTGGGAGGGGAGTGGGGGCTAGTGGGTTAGATCGGGGGGGCTGGGAGCCAGGACTCCTGGGTTCTCTGGGAGGGGAGTGGGGGCTAGTGGGTTAGAGCAGGGGGGCTGGGAGCCAGGACTCCTGGGTTCTCTGGGAGGGGAGTGGGGGCTAGTGGGTTAGAGCAGGGGGGCTGGGAGCCAGGACTCCTGGGTTCTCTGGGAGGGGAGTGGGGGCTAGTGGGTAGAGCAGAGGGGCTGGGAGTCAGGACTCCTGGGTTCTCTGGGAGGGGAGTAGGGTCTAGAGGGACCCCAAAAGCACCCTGCCTCAGGTAGGACTCATTGAATGGACTCACTCAGGGGGCAAAATAGCTGGGGAAAATCACAGTGATGGGCAAAGGGGAGGACTCTCCCCAAACAAGGAGGAGGCTGTACCTAGAGGAGGGTACTGCACAGTCATCTCGACAGCCAGTCCCATTCCCCTAAAGCACTTCCTGAGGCGGAGAGGAGCCAGAGGGAGAAGGGGTGAATTGCCCATGGTTACTCAGCAGGGCAGTGGCAGAGGCAGGAGAGAAGCTCCTTCCCTGGTCGCTTTTTGCCTCTGCAGACTCACAATATGGCCTCCTGGTAGAGAGAGACGCTGCTCTGGGATGCAGGAATGGATGGACCAGTGACTTCCTCTAATAAAGGCTGCAAGAGGTATGGTTTTTGTGGGCCCATCTTAGGCAGGCTTTCCTCCAGGAAAACAGGCCATGCTTCAGCTAGCTCCCTTTCAGGCCTCACCTGCTGTGGTCACTAGACTCCCCTCCCAGAGTTGAGGCAAGAAGCCAGAGTCCTGGCTCCCACCTGCACTCCTCTTATTTACTAGACCCCACTTTCCTCCCAGAGCTGGGGATAAAACCCAGGAGTCCTGGCTCTCAGCTATCATGATCCACTAGATCCCAGTCCCTGGGCTAGAACGTTGGAATCCTGGTTCCCAACTGCCCCCCCTGCTCGAATCTGCTATGCCCCACTCCCCTCTCAGAGCTGGGAAAAGGACCCAAGAGTCCTAGCTCCCAGCTGCCCCACCTCTAACCCACTAGACCCCACTCCTCTCTCAGAGCTGGCCTCATCCTGACTCTCGCTTCCTGAGCAGGGACAGAACCCAGGAGTCCTGGTTCCCATCATTAGAACGAAAATGGGTCCCCAGCATGGAGGCTGCGGTAATGCAGTGTCACTGTCCCCCTCTAGGGGCTGGACCGTGTATCACAGTTGAGGAGGCCATTATGGTTTCTATGGGCTGTTAGCTGCTCAACTAGTACCGGCGCTTGCCATTGCAACCCTCCAGGTCATAGGTTCTAATCCTGTTCCGACTTGAAGCTGGCTCAGCTGCTGTTCCCTTTCGGAGAAGGGGATGAGCCCATCTGGAATTGGGGAGGCAGCGAGCCTGATTAGCCGAGATAAAAATCAAGCTCCGGTTCTCAAGCCATAAAAATGATTTCCACGGGTACCTGCGGGGCTATGGGAGCAGAAGCGCCAGACACACAGCCTCACAAATCAGGCGTTAATGGCTGCAGAAGGGATTGGGGGGGGGGGGGCTTGCCACCCGCCAGCGACGCATGCATCATTCATAAATCCACCGGCTTTAATGAGAGGACACTGGGCACAGGCTGGTGTTTGGGAATAGGGCAGTGAGCTGGACCAGGGAGGGGAGGCAGGATCATGTCCCTAGTCAAAGCCGGGAGGAATGGGGAAGCAGGATCAACACCCCCCCACCCCCAATCAAAGCTGGGATGAGGGGTTTGGCTTAGCTGTTCATAATGGAATCACAACGCTAAAATGATAGAACGTAGGCTTGGAAGAGGCATCAAGAGACATCTAGTCCATCTCCCCTGCTCCAAGGCAGGACATCTTCCGCCTACAGCATCGCAGACAGATGCTTGTCCAGAGAAAGGTGATTCCACCACCTGCCAGGGCAATTGATTCAATTACCCCACTGTTCTTACAGTCAGCAATGGATCAGAGCAATGGGTCCATTTAACCTGGGACTCCCTGCCGACGGGCCGGGATAGATATAGGGGAGTATGGCATGGAGAGAGAAAGGATGAGATGGAGCCGGAGGGGTGAATAGATACAAGTGTAGTCTCTTGCGTGGAGGGGTTTAGGGGTTGCTGCAGGACACGCGATGAACGAGGTAAACACCACACTCTCAGGATCCAGTCCCTGGGCTTTTATTGCTGAGGGACCGGAACAAGGACAGCAGAGCCAGATCTGTCCCTGTCCAGGAGAACCAGCAACCCCAGACTCTTCCAGCGAGCCAAGATGGTTCTGAGGCCCTATATAATGAATAAAGACCAAGTAGTAAAGTGGTATCTTTTATTGGACCAACAACAAACAGCACAGAATAGTTTGAGGCAATGGGAAGGGGGAACAAAGGAGGAGAGAGCGAGTCAAGAACGTTGATTAAATCTCAGCTCCTTGAGCAGCATGAATAGGCGCCTGCATCTCAAGCCAGGGAGGTGCCCATGGCCATTAGATTTCATTAGGGAGCTGCCCTTTCCGGCTTGTGTAAGGACATCGGCCATTGCATAAGGCCTTTGCTGATTTTATCCATATATGGAGCTGTAGAATGCCCTGGACATGTCAGAACATGCCAAGAAGAAGGGATGGATCAGATGGAACAGTCTCTTCCATAAGCAGCTCCGCCCCCCACCCCCGCCCCCCATTCCCTTACCATCCTGAAGCATCCCTTCCCACTCCACCCATCTGGGTCCACCAGCCCTTGCCGGCCAGCAAGAGAGCAATTCATTCCCCAGACATCTTGCATGGCAATCGGCTAATCTGTGCACTGGTCTGGAATAACGACCTGCCAGTGCCATCTGCACGGACTCTTAAACGCGGGGAGAGAGGAAGGAGAACTCCCCCAGCTCTGACAGGCTGCTGATTCCCCCGCCCCCCTCCTATTACCTCCACCCAGGCGGCTCCAACCCCCTGGAATTATCAGCTGGTCTTAATTCTATGTAGCCTTTCCCGGTGGTACCAGGATTCCCGTCAGAGCTAGAATAGACCCAATGTAGGGGAGAGATGCTGGCGGGGCAGGTAGGGGCCAAAGTCATCACAGGGAGACAGAAAATCAGTGAGCCCTTGTCTGTCTGTCTACCCTTCCATCCATCCCATGCAATCTGGCTGATCTTTTCTCAGACGTTCCCAGCCTATAGATCATGCCCCCAAGCCCTGTTGCTGTCAAGGTCACAGGATTATTTGGGGGGGTCTCAGAGCAGGGTCACCCAGGCAAAAGGATCTATCAATCCCCTCCCCCCCCATCCAGCCCCCTCACACATTCATCTCTCCATCTTCCCATTCCCTTTGTTTCTGACTCTCTCTCTCTCTCCTCCCCTCTTGGTGGGGAGCCCTGGTATCTTCCAGGTCCCCCCCTACTCGGATGACATCTGGGCACTGGGGCAGGGGGGGAATTACCCCTATAGGCTCTACCTGACAGAAGGGCCCAGGATACTGGAGGGTCAGAGGTGGGTTGGGAGACAGAAAGACTCTCTGAAGCCCTGACATCCCCCCCCCCCCGTCAAGGGTGGCTCCACCATCAGACTGGGGACATTTGTGGAGCTGAAGGGACAGGAAAGTCTTGGGAGCTGGGGCCAGTCTGGCTAAGGCCATGGGGGAAGGGGAGGGAGGGATGAGGAAAGAGAGGGAGTGAAGCAGGAGGCTGAGTTTTCTCCAGTCTTGCTGCTCTGACCCCAGCCAAGGCCCTTCTGCTCTGCCCTCCCTGGGGGCTGGCGTGCGGCTGGATGCTGCCCTTGCGCTCACCCGGAGGGAGCTGGAGTAGAGACTGACAGCCCCAACGGGACAAGCAGTGAGAGGTTTCCTGCTTCCTCTGCCCATCACTCCTGACCCACAGGCCTCTGCCAGCCCAGCCTTGGGTGGGGGCTTCCCTCAGCTCCCCCAGTGTCCCCCCCCCACTCGTGACACAGTCCCCCTGTTATCCCAGCCCTGAACTCCCCCCGGCCCCACTGCCCCCTCAGTCCCGACTCCCAACCCGCAGGTCCTTGCTAGCCCAGGGCTTCCCTCAGTTCTGCCGATGCCCCACAATCCCAAGCCACAGCTCCTGTTAGCCCAGCTTTGCCCCCCCACCTCCCCAGCTCGAATCAGGCCCCACGGCTCCCCCGCTAGCTACGGTTGCCACCTTTCACAGCTCGACCCTGAGATTTCCCGGGCAGGCCACAACGGGAGTCTCGGGGTCAAACCGCAAGAAGTGGCAAGCCTACCGCTATCCCACCTCTGCTCCTGCCCCCCAGTCCAGACCCCCAAACCCTTCTATCCCAACTCCAAGCAAGACGTGTCTCCAATGGAAGCCATTCCCCATCAGGCCACTGGGCTGAGGACGCACAATTCGTGGCATGAGTGGCCAGAATCTCACTTGCCCCCTGCTCTCCAGAGCACACCCCTCCCCCGGAGCTGGGTGGGGGCAGGCATGTAGGACTGTGGGGGGAGCCTTTTTAGCAATGTGTGGCTCGGCCGCACCAAAGGCCCTTCGGGGGGGGGGGGGCGTGGGCCTGCCTAGTGGGAGGGGGGTTACTTGGAGTTGGTTGTGGGAGGTAGGGGGTTACTGGGGGGGTGGTAGGAAATGGCTATGAGAGCCGCGTCTTTGACCTCTGTGATAGATGGGAATTAAGCTAGGGAGAGGGGTGGGTCCAGTTTCTGGCTCCCTGGGGGGGGGGCTGTTTCTGGAAGGGACCACCTGGTGACAACACGTGGTGGGGGCTGGGGGGGTACGTCTCCCCCGGGGTCCAGGCACAGCTGTTGCGGGCTGGGACTGGGTTGGAGCGGATGGGGGGCAGGAGGGGAGACAGCCATAGGAGTATTTGTAGGGCGGGGGAGATATGGTCCTGGGGGGGGGGCGATTGAATGGGGTGGCTCAGGGACCGAGGTGTTTGGTGCCTGTCCCCAGGGCTGCTCCCCCCCCTCAAGTGGGGGGCTGGATCAAGCTCTAAGGCCCCTTGGGCCGGTGCTGCTGTTGAATGTGAGGTCGGTTGTCAATAAGACAGTGATCCGGGATATGCTCCTGGATCAGACTGCAGACCTCGCGTGTTTCATGGAGACCTGGCTGGACGGTGAGGCAGGTCCGATTTTGGTGGACCTTGTTTCTGCCGGGTACTCCGTGCAACACCAGCCCCGGCTTAGGGGATTGGGGGGTAGCTATGTTTTTTAAGGAATCTTGGACTGCTAGGAGGTATCCGGTGCCGTTAATCCCAGGGATCGAGGCCCTTCACCTTGTGTTTGACCCAGGGACAGAATTGGGGTGCTGCCGGTGTACCGTGCTCCTTCCTGCCCGGCAGCGTCCCGGTGTCAGGGGTGGTGCTGCGCTCCTCGAGGACTGTGGTCCTGGGGGATCTCAACATTCACGCCGGCGCTGGCCTTGCGGGGGCGGAGCGCAAGTTCATGGCCGCCATGATAACCATGGGTCTGTCCCAGATGGTTAGCGGCCCCACATGTTGCGGGGGGGGGGAGCATATGCTCGACCTGGTGTTCTGCTCCGGCCTTGAGGCGGGTGATCTGGTAGTGGGGGAAGTGAGTTCTATGCCCTTGTCATGGATGGATCCTTACCTCCTGCAGACTACGTTTCTAGCACATGGCAGTCCCCAGAAAGAAGTGGGACCTATTAGGCTGGTCCACCACCGGACGCTGATAGAACCGCAGCGGTTCCAGGAAGCCCTGGGGGAGGTATCCTTAGACCGTGAAGGCTGCTCAGTTGATGATCTTGTTCAAGCTTGGAACACCTTGCTGGGTGAGGTCATTGATCGAGTGGCTCCGAGGCGTCTGCTCCCGCTGCTTCGTCACCGTAGAGCTCCTTGGTTTCCTGAGGAACTGCAGTGCTTGAAGCGGGAAGGGCGGCGGTTAGAACACCGCTGGTGCCACTCTCGGGCTGAATTTGATCGGCTTCAGCATCGAACCCATTTGCGGTCCTATGCTGTGGTCGTGAGGACAGCAAAGAAGGAATTCTTTGCCACCCTCATAGCCGCTGCGAAGTCGCGTCCACCAGAGCTTTTCCAGGTGGTGAGGGGGCTGGTCAGTCCGGCCTCCCTCTGCCTGGAGGGGGAGGTTTCCCAAGCCCGCTGTGAGGAGTCTGTAAACTACTTTGCGGATAAGATCGCTCGAATCCAGCACGATTTCAGGGCCAGGATTGATGCAGAAGGAGGAGAGCCGAGGGTTATGGATGCCCCGTCTGCTCCATTTTTGTGGGATCAGTTTCAGGAAATGATGCCGGCTGATGCTGAGGGGGTTCTGGGGTCTGTTAGGGCTACTTTTTGTGAACTAGACCCATGCCTGTCCTGGTTGATGAAAGCCTCCAGGGAGACTTTGGGACCGGTGCTGGCGAGAGTGATCAGTGCCTCCCTTCGGGAGGGCAGGGTGCCGGACTGCCTCGAGGATGTGGTGGTTCGGTCCCTGCTCAAAAAACATCATTGGACGTTGATTCCCTCGCCAGCTACTGACCCGTCTCTAACCTTCCCTTTTTAGGGAAGGTTATTGAACGGGTGGTGGCCCGGCCATCTTGATAGCATCGATTTCCTGGATCCTTTTCAATCAGGTTTTTGTCCAGGATGTGGCACCGAGATTGCAGTGGTGGTCTTGGTACATGACCTCCGCCGGGAGACGGATTTGGGACGTTCAACGCTCTTGGTTCTTTTAGATCTCTTGGCAGCGTTTGATATGGTGGACCATGGGTTGCTTTTGAGATGGTTGCGGACCCTGGGGTGGGGTGAGGGTGGACAGGACCGTCTTAGGATGGCTCCGTTTGTTCCTCTCAGGAAGAAGCCAGCAAGTGGCGCTGGGGAAGAAACATCTGGCCCCTTGGATCTCACTTGTGGCGTACCGCAAGGTTCGATTCTGTCTCCTCTTTTATTTAACATCTACATACAACCCCTGGGTGAGGTCGTGAGACGGTTTGGTACGCGTTGCCACCGGTACGCTGATGACACCCAGCTTTACCTCTCTTTTTCGACGAACCCAGGTCCTGCAGTCTCGGTGCTTTCCCAGTGCTTGCTAGCAGTGAGTGACTGGATGAGGCGGAGCAGACTGAAGCTGACTCCTGGTAAGACGGAGGTGATGTTGGTGGGTCGGGCAGTGGCGGTGATGGCTCCCCTTGTGCAGGGGATCCACCCTCCACTTGCCACACAGGTGCGGAGTTTGGGGGTTCTGTTGGACCCTGGCCTCTGCCTGGATTGTCAGGTGGAGGCGGTGGCAAAGGGAGCCTTCTGCCAATTACATCTTGTGCAGAGGATCCAGCCATACGTTTCAAGCTCTGACCTGGCCACCCTCATCCATGCATTCATCACCTCAAGGCTGGATTACGGCAACGCGCTCTACGTGGGGCTGCCCTTGATGATGACTCGGAGGCGGCAGCTGGTGCAGAACGCAGTGACCCATCCCCTGACGGGGATGGGCCGTAGGGAGCACATTACACCAGTGCTCCGGGCTCTGCGCTGGCTGCCAATAGTGTTCCAGGCCCGATTCAAGGTGCTGGTTTTGACCTTTAATGCCCTACACGGTCCGAGCCTCTCCTACCTGAGAGACCGCCTCACTCCCCGGGCCGTGGGGCGGTCTCTGAGGTCTACTGGGGGCGCCTTCTTGGAGGTCCCCCGGGGGAACCAGGGGGCCACGATGGAGAGGGCGTTCTCGTTGGCCACACCACGACTGTGGAACTCCCTCCCGGAGGAAGCTCGCCTGGCTCCCAGCCTGTTGGCCTTTCGTCAGGCCTGTAAGACCTGGCTGTTTGTCCGGGCCTTGGGGGCGGGGTGGTGTTGTTTGTATTTTTAATATATTGTTCTTAAATGTTTTGTGAGCTGTCCCGAGCTGCCATAAGGCTGAAGGGAGCGGGACAGAAGTGATAAAGTAAAATAAATAAATTGGAGAGGGAAAGCGGCTGGCAAGTAGTTCCTTAGGTTCAGTACCCCCTGCATTTGTAACCACAATTGTGTTTAGCTTTGAGTGTTATTCTTCCAGACCAGTGTGCGTGCGTGTGCGTG
>QEPC01004837.1:2531874-2545003 GCA_003113815.1 Sphenodon punctatus | reverse complement strand
GGGGGGGGGGGGATGGATGCAGAGCGCTGCTTTCCCCAGCTGGTGTAAATTGACACCATGCCCAAGGGAGCCAGCCAGCTTCAAGCTTGACTTATCCCCATAAGAACAGAGTCAGTGCCATACTGGGTCAGACCAATGGTCCATCAAGCCCAGCATCCTGTCTCCGACAATGGTAAGTCTCAGCTGCTTCAGATCCAACAGGTCATAATGGGACAATCCATTCCCTGTTGTTCACTCCCAACACTCAGAGGCTACATCGCCCAGTGTACTTGGCTAACAGCTGTTAATGAACCTTACCCGCCAAGAACTTACCCCCAAGTCTGTGGAGGACCCATGCAAGGCCCAGACCCCCCAGGCCCCAAGCTTTCCTCTCCTCCCCCACCCCCTTGCCATGATGCTGTATCTGTGCGAGTCCCAAAACTGCAGGGATTTCGCTGCTTGTGCAAGGGCACACGTCCCTTCCTCCCGGACAGGTGACTCCATGGTACAGACTCCATTACCACACCTAGAGCCTCCCCGTCACGCACTCCAGTTGCTCCAGTGCCCGACAGCTGGGATCCATCATGCCATTCCATACACACCTTTCTGTCTGTCTGTCATACCCTTCTATTTCTCTCTCTCTCCCCCCCATCTCTGCTTTGTCACAACAGCGTTAACAGTTGTCTGGGATTCCTCCTTCAGGCACATCTAGAAGAGTGTGCTCCTCCTCAGCTCGGGAAAGGAGGAGGTAAGGGTCATATCCCCTTAACTCTGCCCTTGGAACTGGCAATAGTCACTACAGGGCAGGTGTGTGGGCCATGAAGGAAGGTGTGTGTGAAAGGCCAGGTGTGGTGGAACTGGGGCGAGAGGGTAGGGACACCTGGCATTAGGGAGTAAGGGTGGGGTCTTTAATGGGGGGTTAGCAGGGAAATGGGAGTGGTGATGGGGCACGCTGCTTGGCTCCGGCTCCATCCCCCAAGCTGCGGGGGTGGGAGGGGGGTCATATCGGCAGGACGTGCTGTTGCACCGAGTGGCTTGCTGCGTGCCGGTCGTGCGTGCACACGTGTGGCGGCACATTGTGCCTGGCATAAGCGTGCATTGCACAGGGGTGTTGGATTGCACCATTGACACAGACTCTCTCTCACAGACACACGAGTTGGGAGAGGAGGAAAGTGATTGCTTGACGTGCTGCTTGTGTCACAAAGGCTCATTTCGGGAGACGGGGGCAGCGTCGGAGACCTGTCTTTACCCGTAGGGGACAGTTGGGGATGGGGTGTGTTTTGCAAGGAGAACAGTGCAAACGCAGCATATGATGCTGATGATATAGTCGCTGCCTCAGTGGGACGGACCAATGGCGATCCATCCCAGTGACCAGTAAAAGCTGCTTCAGGGATAGTCTACCAAATCAGGACATCCGTGGGGTGACCTGTTCCCCGTCATTCACTCCTGGATCCCAACTATCATTTATTGAGCCCAGTGATGCTGTTGACCTTCACAACATCTCCTGGCAGGGAGTTCCACAGGTTAATGGATCATTGGAGTGTTTGTTTTAAGCCAGTGCAGCCTGTTTATTTAATTGGTTCTGCTATTATGAGAAAAGGTAAATAACAGCTCCCTAGTCACTCCCTCTGCACAGTTTATAATTTTATAAACCTCCATCCTATCCCCCACCCCCCTCAGTTCTTTTTCTAAGGCAAAACAACCCTGATCCTTTGAGCTTCTCTCTGTATGGAAGCCATTCCAGACCCTTCATCAGCTTTGTTTCCTTTCTCAGTAGGTTTCCCATGATAAAAAAAAACATTTCAGTGGTTGCACTAGGGAACTGAAGCTGACTCATTTTTAATTTCCCATCCTCATGGGTTACCAGTAGGATTTGAACTTGCAACACAAAAGCACAGACCTCTTTTGCTACAGCTGTTGGAGTGACGGGCATGCTCAGAGGCATCCCACAACCTCTGTGTGCCCAGCACCGCCACTAGAGGGGGACAGAGCACCACAGCCTCTGTGCGGCCCAGCACCGCCACTAGAGGGAGACAGAGCGCCACAACCTCTGTGTGCCCAGCACCGCCACTAGAGAGGGACAGAGTGCCACAACCTCTGTGTGCCCAGCACCGCCACTAGAGGGGGACAGAGTGCCACAACCTCTGTGTGCCCAGCACCACCACTAGAGAGGGACAGAGTGCTACAGCCGCTGCATGGCCCAGCATCTCCACTAGAGGGGGACAGAGCACCACAGCCTCTGTGCGGCCCAGCACCGCCACTAGAGGGAGACAGAGCGCCACAGCCTCTGCATGGCCCAGCATCACCACTAGAGGGGGACAGAGCATCATAGCCTCTGTGCAGCCCAGCGCCGCCACTAGAGGGAGACAGAGCGCCACAGCCTCTGTGCAGCCCAGCACCGCCACTAGAGGGGGACAGAGCACCACAGCTGCTGCATGGCCCAGTGTCACCACTAGAGGGGGACAGAGCGCCACAGCCTCTGTGCAGCCCAGCATCACCACTAGAGGGAAACAGAGCGCCGCAGCCTCTGTGCGGCCCAGCGTCGCCACTAGAGGGGGACAGAGCGCCACAGCCTCCGTGCAGCCCAGTGTCGCCACTAGAGGGGGACAGAGCGCCACAGCCTCCGTGCAGCCCAGTGTCGCCACTAGAGGGGGACAGGGCACCACAGCCTCCGTGTGACCCGGGAGACAGAGCGCCACAGCCTCTGTGTGACCCAGATGGTTTTAATCTAGGGTGGGGGAACCTTTTCCTTCCCGTGGGCCATCTTGAAAGTGAGTGCAAGCTCTGTGGGATGGATAGGAGTTGGGGGGCAGCAGGGGTGCGCTTAGGATGGGGGAAGGCAGGGGAGGGTCTAGATGATGGCTCCATGCCTTGGATCTATCCCCTGTCCTTGAGCGCAGGCCCTCATCTTGACTCCCTTCCCCCTGAGCTCAGTCGTTCAGTGCTTGAGGGGAAGGACTAGATCCGGGGGCCAGATCCAGGGATTGGAAAGGGGCCCATTAGAAGACATCCATGCTGGATTTGGCCCATGGATCGGGGGTTCCCCACCCATGTTTTTGTCCATATTAATGCTATGATCACCTTCAGGAGCAGGAAGGCTGGGAGATGTTCTTAATTGGCCTGGATCTCCTCCCCTCCCCTCCCCCCCCTTCCATCCCCTGGAGATGTTGGTGGCCAACAAGGACCCAAGTCTGCCTTACAGTATCTAGAGCCAGTTCTGTCTGGCGTGGACTACTTACTGTAGACCACGGTTTGGGAATCCCTGCCCTAGATTATTGGATCCAAGCTTCTTGGGTTCTGGGAAAGCACACTCATGAACAAGAAGGACCCCAGGGCCTTGGTTTGAAGGGACCAAGCCTGCGATGTCTGAGCTGGGAATGGGAGCTCTCGCCAGTCCTGCTGAAGGCCTGTTCCCTCCTGCAAGGGAATGCACTCCAAACTCAGTGTGGAGGGAGCGCTAGCACTGAACCAATAGCCCCACACAACCCCACACACCCCTCACTCCCTCTCGCCCCCTTCCTACCCTCATTGTGCTTCCTCTCCCCCGTCTCTCCCCATTATTTTGGAGATTCCTCCTAGCTCAGTCAGAGTGAAGCTAGGTGTTTGCCGGCTGGTGTCCTCATGTCTCCTCCCATCCAAGAATACCTCCCATGCCCATCCCTAGAGGCCCCGTCTCCCAGTTTGAGAACCATTCACACACCACTCTTTTAGAATGTCTTAACGCCCGCCCCATTCTCAGTGTTGTATGAAAGCCTTACCACTCCCTGTGCTCCGGGATGCCCACTTATTATTATTATTATTAACAAACATTTATATAGCGCCAGCAGTGTACCTGGCACTTTACAAAGTAATAAAATAGACAGGGTCCCTGCCCCTAGGGCTTACAATCTGAGAGACAGGAGCTGGGGGAGAGACTTAGGAAGGGGAACAGAGGGAGAGACAAGGGGTCTAACATTCATGAAGATGCGAGGTCTCAAGTGCACGTACTTGGCTTGGTTACGATGAGAATGACAGCAGGCAGGTCCATGTTGCAAGGATAAGGGTAAACCGATCGTAGGTATAGGAATAGTGGCTCAGCAGGATAAAGAGTCAGACAGAGCAGAGCGAAAGAGGTGAGTTTTAAGGAGAGATTTGAAGGTATGAAGGGAGGGGGCAAGGCGGATGTGGACAGGGAGGGAGTTCCAGGCATGGGGGGCAGCAAGTGAGAAGGGACGAAGGCGCTTAGGGGAGCAGGGAAGGCGTGGAAGGGTGAGAGAAGGGACAGAGGAGGAGCGAAGTGCACGGGCTGGAGTATGGAGGGCGATAAGTGCAGAGAGGTAGGGGGGAGCAAGGTTGTGAAGAGCTTTATAGGTGAAGACTAGGAGCTTGTGCAGGATTCGTTCAGGAAGGGGAAGCCAGTGAAGCGAAGAGAGGAGGGGCTGCACATGGTCGAAGCGACTGGCGAGGTAGATGACCCTGGCAGCAGAGTTTTGGACAGAGATGAGGGGAGAAAGGTGAGACCGGGGAAGGCCAGTGAGAAGGAGGTTACAGTAATCGAGGCGAGAGATGACCAGAGCATGAACAAGAGTTTTGGCAGACGAGACAGAGAGAAAAGGGCGAATCTTAGCAATGTTATGGAGGGAGAAGCGACAGGATTTAGCAACAGAGTCAATGTAGGGTTTAAAAGAAAGGGCTGAGTCAAAGATGAAGCCTAGGCTACGGGCTTGGGGGACAGGCAGGATGGTGACTCCATCAATAGTTATTGACAGTGAGGAAGGAGAGGAAGGATGAGGGGGGAAGATAAGGAGTTCAGTTTTAGCCATGTTGAGTTTGAGTTGACGTTGAGACATCCAGGTAGAGATGTCAGAGAGACAGTTGATGAGACGAGCTTGAACAGAGGGAGAGAGAGAGGGAGTAGAGAGATAGAGTTGAGTGTCATCAGCATAGAGGTGGTATTGGAAGCCATGGGAGGCAATGAGTTTGCCTAAGGATGAGGTATAGATCGAGAAGAGGAGAGGGCCAAGAACAGAGCCTTGAGGAACACCAACTGAGAGGGGGAAGGAGGAGGAGGCGGAGTTGGAGAGAGACACATTAAAGGAGCGGTCAGAGAGGTAGGAGGAGAACCAGTTATGGACAGAGCCACAAAAGCCAAGGGAGTGAAGGGAATCCAGCAAGAGTGAGTGGTCAACAGTATCGAAGGCAGCAGAGAGATCAAGGAGGACAAGAATGGAATAGAGACGTTTAGATTTAGCCACCAGAAGATCGTTGGTGATCTTAGCGAGAGCAGTTTCAGTAGAATGAAGGGGGCGGAAGCCAGATTGGAGGGGGTCAAGGGAGGAGTTGGAGGATAGGAAGTCAAGGCAGCGGGAGTAGACAACACGTTCAAGCAGCTTGGAAGCAAAAGGAAGGAGTGAGACAGGACGATAGCTAGAAGGGTCAGAGGGGTCAAGAGTGGACTTTTTGAGAATAGGAGAGACTGTGGCATGTTTGAAGGCAGAAGGGAAAGAGCCAGTAGAGAGGGAGAGGTTGATGATGTGCAGGAAGGAAGGGGCGACAGTGGGAGTAATGGAGGTGAGGAGGCGGGAAGGAATGGGATCAAGGGGGCAAGTGGAAGGGTTGGAGGAGGAGAGCAGAGAGGAGATTTCCTTAAGGGAGGCAGGGGAGAAGGAGGACATGAGAGAAGGAGGGGGAGGAGGGAGAGGGGTGGGAGTGGGAAGAGAGGAGTGGGAAGCGATGTCGAGGCGGATCTTGTCTATCTTGGAGGTGAAGAAGGAGGCAAGATCCTGAGCAGAAAGGGAAGAAGGAGGGGGAGGACAGGGAGGCTTGAGGAGGGAGTCAAAGGTAGAGAACTTGTCCTCTGCCACCCCATGCGAAGGATCTGACTCTAACGAGTAGCGTTGGGGTTGTAGGAATGAATCAATCCAGGGCAAGCTTCAATCCCGGATACATCATTTTCTGTTTGTGACTTCCGACCTCCGGGTGAGCATAGAGGTGTAGCCAGAGAGTCCTGGAGTAGGAGTTACCTCCTCCACTCTATGGTACTTCCAGAACACTGCAGGCAGGGATACCCATGCCCTTTGCATTGTGGGAAATTTCACAGTGAACTGGGATTGTGGGATGGAGGAGGGTGGAATCAGCAGGCAACACACACCTGGATTAAGGAACAAGTGGTGAATTTGCAAGGGGGAAGAGGCTTGTGTGACTGACCTAAGGGTGGCTGTGTTGTGGACCTGTTGTGTTGGCTAGTTCTCTTCTGAGAACCCTCTTGGCTATCACATGGGCAAATGATGGCTCTTCTCCCTAGTCCATAGAACAGGAACAAGGAAGGTTGTGATTGGCTCTTTCAGATGCAAGTTTAGTGCATCTTCCAAAAAAGCTACCAGGGCTCAAGGGGTTTAATTGGGGGGTGGGATTTGACTCACACTAACCAGGGGTATCAGTCTGAGGCAGCTCAGCACTTCCATTCAAGCCTCCTCAGAGTTGCTGTGAGCTCTGATTATTCTGGGCACCGTAGCTCAGAAAGCCCTTGACCGAATGACTTCCAATCAGTGCCGCTAACCCATCCCAGCCCCCTCGTGTGTCACGGCAATTCGCGAGTCATTCAGCGTCCGCATGCTGAGCTGAGAGCACTTTGGAAACTTGATTGCTAAGCAGAAAGCTCACAGGAGCCTTAAACTAGGGCGATGGATGCCATCGCCCCACTATCTCTCTACACATCTCCTCGCCTGTCTGTCTATCCCGATATGTTGGCTGTCTGTCCATTTAGTCATCCGTCCCCATAGAGATCTGTCTGTCTAATCATCCTACTCTGTCCCTAGAGAACACCCAACTAGCAATCCGCTTCTGGCAGGGAAGCTAGAAGGACCGGGTAGCAGGGGGGTCTTCCAGGGCCACGCGGGGGGCGCTGGGGGATCTTTGGAGAATTAGCAAAACCCCTCTGCTACGCCTCTTCAGCCCTTGACTCGGCTGTATCCCAAGTTTCCAGTGAAGGAGATAGCTCAGTCAGAAGCGCCTTTCTCCATGGACACCCCTCTAAGACTAAGCTCAGGCCTCTTTATAGGGCTGAGCATGCTCAGTTTCACACAGCCCCCTGAGCATGCTCAGTTTCACACAGCCCCCTGAGCATGCTCAGTTTCACACAGCCCCCTGAGCATGCTCAGTTTCACACAGCCCCCTGAGCATGTCAGAGGACTTAGAGCAAATCCCAGTTTTGTAGCCTCACTGGGCATGCTCCAGAACTTGGAGGAAAGGGTTTTGGAGCCTAACTGGGCATGCTCCACAGCTGCCTGTCTAGCCTAGGGCTGTTAGGCTCCACAGTAATAGGGGCTTTCTGGATGCAGGGAAGCCGCCCTATTACAGACCGGCTCTTGGGACTCTGTTGGGTCAGGGGGCTGAACCTCTGGCAGTTGGAACCACAAGACACAGTAAGCTAATGAGACACGAGACACAATAAGTTAGGGAAGCCCAGCTGGGACGAGAGACATGACCGGGAACCTAGAAAGAGGCTCACCAGCCCAAGAGGACTCTAGGGAGCCTGAGAAAGGCATCTCCCCAAGTAAGGTTGGATGTAGCTATAGCTAGATAGCTGTCGATAAAGTCTCGCTTGAACTGAGTTTGCTGGCCTGAGTGGCTGTTTTGGGGGGTGGATCGGGTGAAGAACCGTCAACGGACCGGTCTTCCTCCCACAATAGTTACCTAGCAGCCTTCATTCCTAAGTATCTATCTATCTATCTATCTATCTATCTAAAATAAAAAATAGGTGTCCAGAGCATTAGGCAGCAGGTAACAACCAATGTCCGACTCGACAGTGCTGATGGGACGGTACAGTAGGAAACCGTATGAGGAAAGGCTTTGCCCATGTGCCCTACATGAAATAGAAGACCTAAAACATGTCCTTTTTAGATGTACCTTCTATAAGGAGCTACGACATGTCTGGCTGCACCCCCTCTATTCTGGGAAAGATCTTATTCCTGTAGATCAAAGGATAAGGTGGCTTATGTCATCAGATGATGGCTCAGTTATTAATGCTGTAGCCTCTTTTGCTCTTCTAGCAGCAAGAGCTCGGAAGGAAGCTTTATAGACCGACAACTTACTGTTTAGTGTCTAGTAAAAGTAGTGGGCCTTAAGTTACCGGGTTACACGGTTGCTTACTAGCACAAGATGGACTAGGGACACTAAACCTTGGTATATCCGGGGAAAAGCTCAGCCAGGGGATGAGTGTTGGTACCACAACCCCCGCGAAGGGCAAGCCATGGGAATAATTGTGGGCACTCTGCATATGTGCAGGGGCAGTCCTGCCAGGGGACAAGCACTGGTATTACAATCCCCGGGAAGGGTAAGCCGCCGCAGAACGTATAGTAAGATCTTGAACAGGGCACATCTATTTACAAAGTGTACAAATAGATGCTGTGTTTGCATTAGTTAAAAATTTTTGTATAAATATTTTGATGTACGGGTCCAATTTTATTGGTAAATTTGTTAAGTCGTGACTTCTTTTTGGCCCTTTTGGTGTATGTTGCGTGAGTATGGAGGATGTAACACATGGGTTATGTGTTCTGGCAATTTGTGAGATTGTGCTTGTGTATTGTTGTATTTTGTATTTTGCTGTTATTTTTGTGTTGGCCATGGCGGAAGCTTGAGCCTAATAAACAAATTGAATTGAATTGAACAACCAATGTCCCAGAGACTATTTATTTGTATTTATTTATATAGCGCTAGCAATGTACCTGGTGCCTTACAACTGTTGAAAGTAGACGGGGTCTCTGCCCCAGGGGGCTTACAATCTGAGAGATAAGGGAGGGGTGGGGGGGGGAACAGAGAGAGAGACGAGGATACATTCATGAAGGCGTGAGGTTGCAGGTACACGGGCTTAGCTTAGTTACATAGGGGGAAGGTGTTGTTGGGAAAATCAGGGAGGGGACTTAAGGGGATGAGGAGCTAGGGAAGGCCTGATGGGCGAGGTCGGTTTTCAGGAGGGATTTGAAGGTTGGGAGGGAGAGGAGCGAATGTGTTTGGGGAGTCCGTTATGTAATGGACTCCGCATCCTAGCCTCCCCCGTTTGGCTCAGTGCCACCACTAGAGCAAGGCCGGGGCATAGTAGTTAATCTTGTTGGATGTGTGACCTTGTTTTTGGACCTAGGGGACAGCCGTTTGAGGAAGCAACCTAGAACAAGTGCCTGAGGATGAAAACTCACAGGCCCCCCACTTCCTTCTTGCCCAAGGTCTTGACATGTCCTCCAGCCCTAGATGGCACAAGGTGGCACTCATTCAGCAGCAAGGGAGGTGGGTCATTCTCCTCTACCATTGAGGGGGAGAGGAGATGTGAAACTGACACCCCCATGCAATGACCAGATCTTATCCCATAATGTTCCCGCTGAGGTGGTCTCCATGTTGTTGGACACACCAGGAACTGATCCTGGGGACTAGTAGATTTGAGTGATGGGTCGCATCATTAATCAGAAGGACACGAGTCTTACATACCTCCATCAGCCGCAGACTTCCTGACAGACCCAGTCATTGCAGAATGCAGTGAGATCACAGCAATTCAGAAGAGGTGGGACATTTCAGAAAAAGAAGAGCCGGCATTGCTCCAGATCCCCATCTTTCCTTCCAAGGTAGCCCTGGTGGAACCCTGTGATGTCTTGGCATTCTGCAAGGTGTTGGACCCCCGCCGGGCCCATCTGAAATCCAGCTGAAGCCTTAGTTGGGTGAGTGAAAGTTACCCCCAACTCAGTAGTTGTAGTTGAGCTGGAGTCAGGTGGTAAACCTCTAGGAAGCTAATAGGACAAACCACAGGGTAAACTGATTCCTCAAGGTCTATATGTGGTCCATGGATTGACCACCTCTTCAGCTTGAGATAAATAATTGGGCTCACACATACGCTATGGATCAGACCCAAAGGGTCAAGCACTGTCACTGTCCATCCTTAAACTCAAGGACGACTACCCCAGAGCACTAGCATGATGGTAGCTTGCCCCCAAACTGCCACCACTCCAACCAAGACAGAGCTTTAGCCTAGACTAGGCCAAGGTCTGAGTGTAAGCTCCACAGAATTATAGGATTGAAAGGGACCTCAAGGGTCATCTGGCAACTAGATAAACCTTGAGGTCCCTTAGTTCAACCCCCTGCTCCAAGACGGAATACCTTTTATGGTGACGGCTCGGAAACTGCAGCTGGTGCAGAATGCGGCAGCCCGGTTCCTGGTGGGACTGGGCCGCTGAGAGCACATTACACCAGTGCTCCGATCTCTGCACTGGCTGCCAATAGTCTTCCGGGCCTGGTTCAAAGTGTTGGTTTTGACCTATAAAGCCTTACACGGTCTGGGCCCTGCCTATCTGCGAGACCGCCTCACTTCCCGGGTTCTGGACCGGCCCCTGCGGTCATCTGGGGGGCGCCCTGTTGGAGGTCCTCCGGGTTTCCCGGGGGGCCCTGCAGGGCAGGGCATTCTCAGGGGCCGCACTGCACCTGTGGAACTCCCTCCCGGTGGGGGCCCGTCTGGCCCCAGACCTCCCAGGTTTCCGTAGGAATTGTAAGACCTGGCTATTTCCGTCAGGCATTTGGCGAGGGAGAAGGGGGGGGGTGTTTTGGGTTTTGTTTGCCCCATTTTATTGTTATATATGTTATTTAATGCTTTTATATATTTTATTGTATTTTTATTGATTGATTTGTTGGCTGCCTGGCAGGAGGGGCGGGGTATACTTTTAAAAAATTAAATAAATAAATAAATATCAGGGGTGGCCAAAATTCCCAACCCCAAGAGCCACGTACCAAAAATCTCCATATGACCAAGAGCCAGAAGGGCCACATGCATGTGTGTACACCCAGACCTCTCCTGCACTGGGATTGGCTGCTGCAGCCGGTGTTCTGTGGTTCTAGCTGCTCAGGTTCTGAGGAGCAGCTATTGAGACTTGGGTGCAACGAAGCAATGCAGAGCCCGGCCCAGGACCAGACCTGGCCAAAAGCCACACTCAGGCTGCCCAAGAAACACAGTTTGTCCAACCAGCATCAGAGACAGATGCTTGTCCAAAATACCCAAGGAGAGAGATTCCGCAACGTCCCTTGACAACCCGTTCCAGGGCCCAACGGTCCTTACAGATGGGTAGATTTTCCTAATACTTAACCCAGATCTACCTTGTTGCAATTTCAACCCATTCCCTTGTGTCCTAGCTTCTGTGGCCGTGGGGAACAGCTGTTCTCCAACTTTCTTTTTTCGATATTTGGAAATTGCTACCGTCCTCCCCGCATTAGTCGTCTTTTCCCTAGACCCCCCTCCCTCGCACAACTTGCCTTCCAGCCCCTTTATCATCTTTGTTTATCTCTTCTGGATCCTCTCCAGTTTGTTGACATCCTTCTTGTGGGGTGGCTGAAAGTGGGTCACCGGTGTCCGAAATCCACGTCTCTCAGCATCCAGCAACTACATGCTGATTCCCCCCAAACCACCCAACTTGAGTCATAGATAGGCTTACGCTGAACCTCAGATCTGTCATCATTCCAGCCCCTTAAGGGTGTCCTCTCTTCCATTAGCATTGTCTTCCTGAGCCAACCTCTCACTTAGGCCAGGAACATCTTCCGAGGGCCGTCCTTGCTGTCCGTGGTGCTGATCTATTTTATTTGATTTAACAGCTCTCAGCTAGCACTTTAATATATGCATATTTCTCCCACAATATGAGAGGAAGAGCGGAGATTGTGAGAGAGAGAGCGAGCGCGGGGAGAGTTTTACATTGGGGAAAAGCGTGAACAAAGCTAGAGGTAGGATTAAAAAATGTTGGAGTTGTTGATGCTATCTCCTGATGAACATGCCGGCTCTAGCTGCCCGATTGGTATTCATGTCTCTGGCGTTGTTTGAACACAGAGGGCATTATGTATTCAGGCAGAGTACTCTGGACAGTTGGTCTGTTCAGCAGGTGTCCTGCTCAGCTGCTGAACAGCCCTGGAGGTTGGTCAGAGAGAGCAGGAACGTTGCCAGGAGGACAGCAGGTGTGAATGGACAAGGTAAAGGGGCAGGAGCTGGTGGAAGGTGAACAAATTAATCGGGAGAAAGGGGGATGGTTGGAAGTTCACCCCTCACCGGCTCTTGGAGCAAGGTTTCTGATGGAGAACGAGCCTCAAGGTTAGTCTCAAAGGGCCAGATTTTGGACAGCTAGAGGACCCCGTTTCACCAAGCTTTTGGGAGAGACCTTGAAATCTAACTAAGCAAAGAGAGGATTAATCATCCTCATTTTCTAAAGGGGGAAACTGCGGCCCAGAAGGAGTAGAGACCCAAGTGTTGTTTTTTTATGAGGAATTCAGGATTAGAGAAGAAAGAGAATAACTTCCCTACATCTCCTAGGACGTTAGCAGCAGGGCTGGGTTTCTAACCACAATATCAAGGGAAATGCTTTAGTCCAGGGATGGGGGAACTTGTGATCTAGGGGCCAAAACTGGTCCACTGTTGTTTTTTATTTTTTGGTCCCTTTTTCCAGTTCCCGGAGCTGGCTCATGGATCCGATCCGGGTCCTCAAGCCCTAAACGAGTGTGCTCAGGGGAAGGGTGCAGGGATGAGGGTGTGCACTCAAGGAGAAGGAATAGATAATAATAATTATTTTATTTTCATTGTGCTCCACCCCTGACACTCGGAGCACTTCACAATCATAAGATACGGTAGCAATAGAAAATCCATTTAAAACAATTTAAAAGAGGACGTGTGACAGGCTGGCGGCCCAGCCAACTGTAAGACCTTGCAGGACCAAAAACACTCTCTTTTTTTTTTTGCTGGCTGCTGCCTTGACTTTCGAGTCCTTGTGGCTGTTTCTGTTGTCAGCACTCACTCGCTTTTCTTTAAGGACAAATCAAGCTAGATGTTCTGTCTTGGGAAATTAGCTCCCAGCCTAGGGTGGCCATATGTGCAAATTTTTGAGGACGCTTATGAGAAGTACAGGTTGCAGGGCTGCATTGGCTCCAGTGCTGCCCTGCAACCTCTATTTCTCATATTATTATTATTATTATTATTATTATTATTAAACATTTATAAAGCGCCAGTTGCAACCTGGCGCTGTACAGAATATACAATCAGCTGCGGTCCCTACCTGTGGCTTACAATCTAAAAGACAAGGAGGGGGAGACAAGGAGAGGGGACAGCGGGAGAGACATGGGAGAAGACAAACAAACATTCAGGCGGATGCGAAGTCTCAGG
>QEPC01004837.1:2511308-2525495 GCA_003113815.1 Sphenodon punctatus | reverse complement strand
CGACCTGGCCGCCGTTATCCGTGCTTTCATTACTTTGAGATTAGACGGTTGTAACGCGCTCTACGCGGGGCTACGCTTGGCGACGGTTTGGAGACTCTGGCCGTTCTTACACGGACGGAGGTGGGTGGGTGGGACGGGTGTCCGGCCACCGTGGGTGGAGGTCAGTGTACGTCCACCTCATTCAGGTTTCCGGAGGGCTCCGTGGGCGGAGATGGGTGTGTGATGGGTGTGTGATGGGTGGAGGTGGGTGTTGCGCAGGAGCGTGCATGCACCCCCACCAGTCCTACCACCGGCCGTATACAGGGACGCCCCCCGCCTGAACACCGAGCAGGAGTGGGGGGGCATCCGTTTGAAAACGGCCTGTAGCTGGTGCAGAACGCGGTGGCCCGCCCTCTTACGGGGACGGGTCGCCGGGAGCACATTACACCAATGCTCCGTGCTCTGCACTGGCCGCCAATAGTCTTCCCGGCCTGATTCAAGGTGTTGGTTCTTACCTAACAGCCCTAAACAGCCTGGGCCCCTCCTACCTGCGGGACCGCCTCACTCTGTGTTCTCGGTCGGCCTCTCGGAGCGCCCTTCTTGATGTCGCTCGGGAGGCGACGATGGAGAGGGCGTTCTCAGTGGCTGCTCCCAGGCTGTGGAACTCCCTCCCACTGGAGGCCCGGCTGGCCCTGGACCCCTCCTTTCACCGTCGTTGTAAGACCCGGCTGTTCCACCAGGCCTCCGGCGAGGGGGGGGGGGTCCGTCTTTTAGTGGCACCCCCATTTGCCATTTTTTAAACTGAGTTTTGTATTTGCTTTATAATCTTTTATATTTGTTGGTTTTAAATGTTCTTAATTTGTAAGCAGCTTCGAGCTGCTCAACTGCTGCAGAGGCGGGGTAAAAAAAATGTCGAAATAAATTAAATCAATCAATAAAATAGACCAGGCACCTCCCAGCTCTGCGGGATCCCCTAAGTACGGCATAGTTGATCTGGCCCCCCAGCCTGTCCATAAGACTCAGACTTTGAAGGTAGGCCCGAGACAAGCCTTCAGACTGGCCTGCTTCTTCTTAGCCTCCCACCCATTCCTTGCAGCAGGGGCTGGGTGTTTATCACCCCCCCAAACCCCCCCTTCCTTGTATTCTGGGCCTTGTCCCTGAGCAGGGGAATGAGGGCGGGACATTCAGGGGGGACGTCTCCAATGCAGCGATTACTGCAAAGTGTGTGTGTGTGGGGGGGGTGCAGCTTCTCCCCCTTGGCCCCCAAAACCCTATTCCCCGAGCTCCCCCGAAAATGGCACCGACTCAGCCCAAAGTCTCTGTTTTGCCCCAGGGGGCTGGAGAGAATCTGTAGAGTGCCCCAAATTCAGGAATTCATGGGGTTGTCCCCCTCTGCCTCCTCCCCCGCCCTCCAGTTTGACACCTATGGGTGTTTTCATTCCAACATGATCTGGCAAGGACAACTTGGGCCTAGGCCGGGATTGCCATGGTTACCGGTGGGGCCTACGAGGCTCCTCTCGGTGCTCGTGGGTCCCAGACTGACCTTGCCCCAAGACTGCAACTACCTGGTTTTGAAAAGCTCAAAATAGGACACCCAGGAACCGTGCTTCTATTGCCTTGATTTGCATAAATATGTATAAATTAACATACAGGAATGCAAATTAGCTACTGCAGAGTTAGCCCCCGCCACGGGGCTGCCACCACCTAGTCCCCCGGCCCCTTCCAACCTGACACATTGTCCCCGCCACCCCCACAGAATGAGATGTCTTGTCTACCCTCTGTCGCTACTGCACCCCCACCCCATGGCGGCTTCCGCTCCCCACTGCTCCTCCCCTGTTCTGTTCCCTCCGGTTGGACGACCAGGTCAGCCTGAGAGTCCTGCTGCAGCTGCGCACTCCTGAACAAAGGGGATTTTCTGCTCCATTTCCCTGCTGGCTGGCACGCTGGCTGGATGTCGGCGCCCGCCTGCGCTGCTGTCCCCAGCTCCTCCCGATGGCCCCGCAGCTCTTTTACTGAGGAAAGAATCAGGACGGTGCAGGGCAGGCGTCAACAGGGTCTGGGTGAAGGGAAAGGGACGTGGGGAAGAGAGGGAACCTGGAAACAGGAGTGTTCCGCTTGTCCCACTCCCTGTGGGGGGCACGGAGCATGCACTGCCTAGGTTTGGAAACTGAGAAAGGGGTAGGGGAATTTGGGCTGATTTCCACCCGCTAGGAATCTGACCCTTTGTGCGCTTAGAGCTAGGATGGATCTGTAGCCTTACTGAGCTATCCTAGGGTTGCCACCCATGTGAGTTTTTATGGAACACTTATGAAAGCTACATGTTACAGGTCCTGCCTCAGGCGTCAGTGCAGGATCTGCAACATGTATTTTTCATAAGCATCCTTAAACATTTGCCTAGGTGGCAACGCTAGTTCATCCCTCCCTCCCGTAGATGTGTCTGTCTGCCTATCTATCGACCTGTAACCTTCCCGTAGACCATCTTTCTGTCTGTCCATCTCCATACACACCTGGCATCCGTCCATCCCATAGATGTCTGTCTATCCACTCTGTCTCCATTCGCCTATCCCATATGGACATCCCTCCATCCAGTAGACATGGCTGTGTCTACCCACTTTATACACATCCATCCATCCAATAGATGGGCGTCTCTCTCTGTCTGTCCATCTGAACCCGCATTCATCTATCAAGGGAGTGAACAGCAGGAAACGGATCTTTCTGTTATAACCTGATGGGTATTTCTCTGATGTAAACAAAGTTGGCCATTGGGTGAAAACAGACATGACACTAACCGCCCTTTAACCACCCTTGGTGGTAATTTATGCATGTTACAGGGCTGCATAGGGCACCAATACAGCCCTGCAACATGCATAAATAACCACCAAGGGTGGTTAAAGGGTGGTTAGCGTCATGTCTGTTTTCACCCATTGTCCGTGATAGAATATTGGGACATTGGTCTGACCCAGTGTGACACTTCCTTATCTTCTTATCTATCTCCATCCAGTAGACACTTTCCCTTCTATTTATCCATCCCATAGATGTCCACCCATCCCACTGACCAAACTATCTGTCACCCCCACCCTTCCCCCTCTGCCTTCTGGACCTCAGCACAGATTCTTAGCTCTACAAGCCAAGGTGGGAGAGATCGGGCACAGGGCCTGGCATTCTCTCAAAGCATGAGATCCACAGTGTTTGGCCAGAGGCAGCCAACAGCAAAGCTGCCTTTCCCCATTTGCACCCTTGTGTTTATAATTACACTATAAGCTCATCCGATTCCTTCCCCTCAGTAGTGTTTTTAATAGGATCGTTGTCTGATTCTAACCTTTCAAAGAGAGATTTCTGTGAAAAGAGGCAGCATTGTAGACACCTACCTCTTCTTAATTTTCCTCGGACTTGACATTCTCATCTTTGTTAGTGCAAGGATTCTATACCTCCCAACGTTTTGAGTGGCCATAAAAAGGACAAGCTCCACCTCTTGGCAAATAAGCCACGCCCCCTCACACACGGACACGTATGCACACACACCTCTCAATGTTCCTATTCCCAGGACAGAAAGAGCGACAGAAGCTTTCCTGCTTCTCATTCCATCCTCCCCCCATTGTCTTCTCAAGCGCTTTTCCGGGAGGCCACCAGGAAAGAGGGGCCTGAGGTTTGAATCCTGTTCTTTTAGCCTCTTTCTCCTGAAAGAGGGACTTTGCACGGGACCAGCGGGAGTTAGTACCCAAAGGACTGTCCTCCTAAACGGGGACCGTTGGAAGGTGTGGGATTCCAACCCCATCAGTGGGGGCAAAGCAGAATGTGTTTTGAAATCCAGTTCCGGATCAGTCTTTGGGGCATCTATCCTTCCAGGAGTAAGGGAGCCAGTCCAGAGTCCAACGATTGGTTCTGCCTTGGGATAGGTGATTTCTACTGGCATCCGGCTCAGAGAGCGACCTGGGGACGGACTCAGAGGCTGGAGTGTGAGTTATTACCAGGAAGTCAGTCCATGAAGGAAGGTAGGAACAGGCATGTGGGCAGCTAGCAAGCTCAGAACCCAAGATGGTCTCTGACCCTGGAAGTATATTCTCATATTTACAAAAATAACCTTTGGTTTAAGAGGCTACGTAAGGCATGTGCTAACACATTTGAGCTTCAAAAACCATGGAAATTGGTTGGAATGGGTTGGCCCTTAGAGCGGGTGAGTGCTTTCAGGATACACTCATTACCCTATCCACCATTGACCGTCAGCTGTTCCCAGAGGCTGCGCTCACCATCACCGAAAAAGGTCTTTATTTACAGTCTCTTTCCAACTCTTGGGAGGACACTCCCCAGAAACAGCCTCTTCCTACACTTGCCATCTCTTGTGATTTGACCTTGAGACTCCCATAAAATGGGAATCTTGAGGTCAAACTGTGAGAGGTGGTCATCCTATTGCCCCTCTCCTGGGGGCCGTCTGCCCCCACAAGCTTATCCCTTTCTTCCCCAGACTCCCTTCAGTGGCTCTCTTGTTTCTTATCTAGCCTTAATTTGGTTTGGCTGCACCTGATTAGTGGTCAGGGGCTAATCCTGCCAGAACTTACACCTGGCCAGGCCCCTATTCATTCAGACCAAGCTATTGATCGTGGAATAAAACAGACTTCTAACATCATTTTAAAAAAAAAAAAAAAAACAACTTTCAAAATGTTTCAAACCTAAATTTAAAATCAGACTGCTTTCATTGTCAGAGTTTAAGTCTTTCATTATAATAAAAAGTTAAAAATATTTTTAGAAAAAGCACAATTTTATAAAAATAACTAGGCAGCCATTGAAGAAAAAAACATGAAGTGTGAGACTGAGCTGAGGTTTATTAGGATCCTAGTGCTTAATTGATTAGTTGGGCAGTTAATTGGCTAAAAGCAACAACAGATAATTACCTAAAATTATAATTGGTTGGTGGCACTATTATTAATGCAATTAACACCATTATTAGAAACCATTAGTACAGTAGAAATTCTGGTTTCAGCCCTAGGCACCCTGAGGACTAACTCACTTCCCCCCCTTTCCCAGGGACAGGGTCTGGACCTGTTTAGACTATTGACTCTTTCCCTGGAGGACCAGCTCACTGCTCTCTTTCCCTTATATCTGTTCTGAGCCCTTCTAGGCACCCTGGAGGACCAACTCATTGCTCTTCCCCCAAGATCTGGTCTGAACTCTTCTAGGCACCTTGAAAGACCAGTTCACTGATCCCTATCCCTAGAATCTTGTCTGAGTCCTCTAGGAACACTAGTTTGTGCCACTACCACCTCCTAGGACTGATAATACCACCCAGGTGTCCTGGCTCCCAGAGCTCATTCACGCAACACGCTTCCCCCTTGCAAACTCACCACTTCTTCCTTAATCTGTGTTTGCTTTGCCCCATAGCTGTGCATTCGCACAGTTGCTGATTCCCCTGCATTTCAGTGGCCCACCCCATGTATTGGGTTGCAGAGACCAAGAGATCATCAAGGAGCACAGGAAGTTGCCAGGATTTCACACAACACTCAGAATGTGGTTTTGGGCCAATACCCACTTGAGAAGAGTGTTGTGTGAACGAGCCCTGATTTACACCAGATGGGGACTTGGTTCTGTCAAGTCTAGTAGAGTGAGGCCAATTGACAGCAGTTGTGGATCTGCTCTAATCAGTCTGGTAGCGTCGTGGTTTGATGGAAAGCTATCGAGGCCCTTAAATACGTTTCTACGTAGATTATTGGGGTTGCCATCTTCAACCCCTGCCTATTTATTGAGGCCAGAATCAGGAGTAGTTAATCCATTAACCACATTTAAAATCTCTAGTCCCCATTTTTGGTTTAAACTGCTAGCATGTTCTCCCAATTGTGCTGTCTGGGAAATCTAGATAGGCCACTGGAGAAGAAATCTCCGTGGCTGCAGATGGTTTCTGAGACTTTGGCTGCTTGCGGGATGGGGTTCTTGCTTTCCGATAATTATGGATTTCCCTCTCCCCGTGTTAAATTTGAACTTAGGCAGAGAATTAGAAACATTTCTCAGCAAGAGGATGTGGCAGCGGCCAGGTTATCTAGAACAGGGCCATCCTAGAGTCTCTGGGTGAAAACAGACATGACGCTAACCACCCTTGAACCACTCTTGATGGTTATTTATGCACGTTTCAAGGCTGCATAGGGCACCAATACAGCCCTGCAACATGCATCAATAACCACCAAGGGTGGTTAAAGGGTGGTTAGCGTCATGTCTGTTTTCACCCTCTGGTTCCCGGAAAGGCATTCAGGGGCCTTTTGGGGGTTGGATCTCCATCATAAATTAAAGATTGCCCTTCGTCGCCTCCGCCGCGAGCTGAGGCCTTCGGCTATTCTAGCTGGTAGTTGCTGTGGTATCTCCAGGAGTAAAAGATGTTGCACTTGTCCGTTGGGCGGGATGGAAGATTTACTCCACTATGGAATGCAGCGTTTGTGTTTTGTGGGTATCGGGAAATTGCTGTTAAAGCGCGTGTCCCCTTTCTGGACCTGCAGGAAAAGATGATTTGAATCATCTTTCATCTTTCAAAGCGACATCCCCCATGTTATCTCCCAGTTAGCTCTGTTTGCTTTCAAGGCTGAAGCGATTAGAGTTCAGCACCCCCTGATCCACTTGTCCCCATAATGTATTTTATGTTGTTGTAATTACTTATCCTGTATTTATTTATTTATTCTGTATGTGTCCTTTATGCTGGGCCAGGGCGAGAGCCAGTGCCTTAACAAACTTCGATGGAAAGGTGAATAGAGGTGTTTCTCTAAACGTCTGGCTGGGGGTGCCCAGGTAACCCAGTTATTGATGGGGGAGGAATTCGCCATGTCCTGTGCTGTTCCTCCTGCTTGTCTCCTACAGATCCTGGGTAGGAGCATAGCCCTTAGAGGTTGTGATGGTGGTAAGCCGCCCACAAGTTCATAAGCCAGTGACTAGTCTACACAGAACTAAGAGAGCCCCATGTCTTCTAGTTTAGAGCGTAGAGGCTCATGCCGCTGGAGCCAGAGGTCCCCATTGCCGGGGCTGGTGGGAGCTGCGCAGATGTAGAGGAAGAGTCCCTGCCCTCAAGGAGCTCGTGGTGTGAGTGCTGAAACAGTGAGTGTTAACGGTCGTGACGCTGGCCCATGGAGACCTGATGCTCCCCTGCGATTGCTCCTGGGTGTGTCAGCAGCGGGCTGTAATCCCGAGGACCTCCAGGATTACAGCCTAGGCTGCTGTCGGGCCGCGGCGGGCTATAATGTTTGTGATGGCCTGCTGTCGCACGGTGTATCGGGTCTGCCATGGCAGCGGTCATTGGCGGGAGCAGAGCGCTGGCCGCAGTGTGAGAGCGGGACCAGCCGGCTACATGTTCAAGCAGCTCCTTGGTGGCCCGGCTGTTGGCATGTTTGTTGGCTGACTGGGATCGTGTTGCTGGTGGGTTACTCTGCCCTCACTCCTGTTAACACCCAGTGTGAAGTGAAAACCGAGGCACCAAGAGGGGATAGGACTCACTCCAGGTCAGAGACAGGAAGAGAACCCAGCTCTTTCGGGTGGCAGGGCCTTATCCTGTTTGATGGGACTGTAGAATGGTCAATACGTCATAAGTGGAGCCTTGCATATTGTAGATGAGTAGACAGGTCGGTATTGGAATAAACCAATGGCTGTGGGATGGCTGGATGGACGCAGAAGGATGTGTTTGGAAAGGGGATTTGAGAAAGAGAGAGAGACTTTTGACTGTGGTGCAGGGAACCTTTCCCCTCTCAGGGGCCACTTTGTAAATTAGGACAAGCTGCGAGGGCCACATAGAAATTGGGGGTGTGGTGGGGGGCACTCGGGAAGAAAAGGGTCTAGGACATGGATCTGTCCCCTGTCCTTGTGTGCCTGCCCTCCTCTCTGCTCCCTTTACTCCAAGCTCAGTGTTTCAGGTAGGAATTGGATCCGAAAGCTAAATCGCACCAGTGTGGCGTAGCGCATAAAGTGCTGGGCGTGGACGTGGGAAGCCAGGGTTCAAATCCGGCCCTTGCCATGAACTCACTGGGTGGCCTCGGGCAAATCGCAACCTCTCTGCCTCAGTTCCCCCATCTGTAAAATGGGAATGTCTGTCTGTCTCTCCGTGTGTTCCTCTCACCCTTGTCCATTTTAGATTGTAATCCCACTGGGCAGGGAGCAGTCTCTGAATAATAATCTGTGACTGTAAAGCGCTGCGTCCTCCTAGCAACGCTATAGAAATGATAAGTAGTAGTAGATCCCGGAGGAACTGGAAAGGGGCCAAATAAAATTAGCCACAGGCCATGTTTGGCCCCTGGGCCTGTGGTTCTCCACTCCTGATCTGGGGGGAAGGGGTAGATAGGTGGATAAAAGGATTTAGTTGGAAAGGAGATTTGGGAGAGACCTGTATGGAATGGACAGACAGACACCTGTGGGATGGACAGGGGAAACAGATAAATGGACATCTGTGGGATGTGTTTGGGAAGGGAGAGAGGTTCAGATGCTATCTTTTATTGGACCAATTTCTGTTGGCGAGAGTACTCAAGCTTTCAGGCCACACGGGGCCCTTTCTCAGGCACAGAACAAGTCAGAACCGAAGAATGAGCAATGCAAGACGGGTATACAGACATGAAAAGAATATTAGGGGGAGACAGACATCGGTGGGGTGGGCGGATGACTGGGTAGAAGGCTGTGTTTGGGAAGCGGGGGTGGAGGAAGAGTCATAGCGATGAGAGACCATAATCAGGCTCCTGGAATGACAGACAGATGTTTCCCAGGCTGCCCCCCTGGGCTTCAGACTCCCTCCCTGAATGCACAGGCTCTGCTCTAAAAGCCTCTTTTATCAGGCTTCCCTTAGCTCCTCTCAGCCCCGCAGCCTGCTCACTGATGCACCTTCTCCTGTCTTAGCCCTCAGGTTCCCCCTCCTTCCCTCTGTAACTCAGCTCAGCCCGTGCCCCTGCAACGTCTCCACTTCCTGAACGTCCCCTTGTCCCTCCCTATGTGTCCCTCTCCCTTGTCTTCCCCTCCTGTGTCCATACTAGATTATAAGTCGCTCATGGGGCCAGGACTAGGGGTGAAGCAGCAGCGTTGCTGACTGATGATGTTTCAGCATTCTTCCCGCCGATCTGACGCCGTTTCCCGTCTGTTTGCAACGGTTTCTGACATTTTTGCGACTGTTCTGATGATTTGCGATTTTTGCGACGTTTCCAACATTTTACAATGGTTTCCAGCTTTCGCGACGGTTTCCCCTTTGCTTTCCGGCAGCCCGCTTCAGGCCCATGCCCCGCTGCCCATGCTGGCGCCCACGGCAGGACTCCGTGCCACTCGCTTCACTGCCCGCTCCCCAACCCCCTGAATCGGCCACAGCCCCCCCCACCGTTCCCTACCCTTGCAGTTAAGAACCGGTGACAGGAGGCAGTGGCAGCAGTGCGGGGTCTGACGCCATCTGGAGAGGTCGGGGTCAGTGGTTGGACACAGGGGCCTCGTGCTTCAGGGTCACGTGTGCGAACTGGGAGCTGGGCCTATGTGGGGAAATCCTGGGGGTGCTGAGCCCTCTGCCCAGGGGGAGCACCTCACCTCTGTGAAGTTTATGTCCCTGTTTTGTAGCAATTTGTGGAACTTCCCAAAACTTTGCGTCACTTGTGCGACATTTAAGGATCAGACTTGACCGGGGATGCCGTGCTGGGGAAACAGCAATGGATGGGCAATTTCCAACAAAACGGTTGGAAACCAACACGTCGTTTCAGGCCTGGCAAGGACCTTTTCTCTGATTCACGGTGGTTCTGTACCAGGCACATTCCTGGTGCTATAGTTGCAGTAATCTAGTCACAGGGTGGTTAGGAGGAGGAGGTGCATGGGTTAGATTGACAACTAGGAGATAGCCAGATGGGTAGGAGACGCGACAGGCAGACTGCCCAATGGTTTCTTTGGGAGAGGGGAGGCCCGTGGCAGCTGATAGGGCATTGCCCCACCAGACATTCCTTTCTTTTTATCCGTTCCTCTCAAGCTGCCCAGTGCATGGCATGGGGGCTGGGATCAGCCTCATCAGACGTCATGAGCAACAGGCTTGGCAGCCCAGCCTGGGAGAATGAGATCCAGACAGTTGCAGCTGACTCAGGAACCCGCTGCCATACTCGGTGGCTTACGGCAGCTTGGCTCCCTGCATCTGCTCCTGGTTTTGCTCTGCCTGGAGCTATTCTATGGGCCCCATTCGCACAACACTCTTCCCCCTTGCAAACTCAACGCTTGTTGCTTAATTTGCCTTTGCCTTGCCCTGGAGCAAATACGTTCATACACAGCTGCTGAATCCCCTATATTTCAGTGGCCCACCCTTTGCATCCGGGGGTAGAAAACAAAGGATCATCACAGAACAAAGGCAGTAGTAAGCATTTCACATAACACTCATAATGTGGGTTTGTGCCACTACCCCCTTGAAAAGAGTGTTGTGTGAACGAGCCTGGGCATTGAGCATAGAAAGAGGCAAAGATTTCACACAACACTCTTTTCGAGTCGGGAGTGGCACTAACCCACTTCCTTGCTCCTTGATCCCGTGTTCTCTGCCACCTGATACAAGAGATCAAGGAGAAAGAGAAGTGGCAAGGAATGTGGGTTCATGCCACTCCCCTCTCAGAAAGAGTGTTGTATGAAATCTTAGCCACTCCCTGTGCTCAACGCAAGGGGAAATTAGCAGATGTGTGAACACATTGCTACGGGGTGAGGCAAATGCAGATTAAGATCTGAGTGGCGAGTTTTCAAGGAGGTAAGGGTATTGTGTGAATTAAGCCTGCTGGTGGAGGGAGTTGAGTAAGCTCTGAGCTTGTTCCCTTGATGAACACAAAGGGTAAAACCACATTGTGGCAGAGCGGAGCCACAATAGGGCTCTGGGCCCTTTAAGAGTGCAGAGTGGGTTGAAGCCACGCCCACTCCTGGCTGTATTTAAGAGAAAGGATGGCCGAGAAGAGGCTGTTGCTGCCTGGATGTTGAAGGAGACACATCTCTGCTGGAGAGTCAATAGAGGAAAGAGAGCACTAATAACGGAAGGCTGACGTGAGTAGCTTGCCAGTGGACTGTTGCCTGGCTAGGCTTGGGGAACTAGGTAGCCTTGGGACTGGAGGGGTTGCATATCCAGCATAGCTAGGCTGTGGAGAGACTTGTATATATGAAGACTGTTCTGGACTGTGCTATGTAAATAAACTAAATAATGCTCATTCCCTGAGTGACTCAGACTCTTGGGTACTGATCCTGATAACACTTATCCACTCAACACCGTGCCCTGTCACACACACGTGATGTTGGCACACCATCGACAACCTGACCTGGGTCGAGAACCCACTGCTAACATGGCTGGGGACAGCTCAGGCCACTGGTCACATGTGAATGCAGGTGCGGTGTGCCACCCAGAGCATCAGGGGCACTGGCCCCCAGGACTCCACGTAGCTGCTTCTTGAACTTTTTTTAAATTTCTCTTTTAGAAAAAAAATTATATTTTTTTTACCCGGCCATGGCACCGAGGGACCCGGAGAGGCTGCGCCGCTGCTTTTGAAGCAACGGTGCACCTGAACTTCCAGGTCTGGGACACAGCGGTGTGAACCGCACACGCGCTGTCTGTGAATGCACAAGTGGTGGCCTTCTCAGCACTGTTTGCCAAAGCGGCAGCACTGCATGCATCATCGCCGTCGTGGGAGGAGCAGAGGGAACTGGGAAAGGGCGGGCCGGGATGGTCGGTGGGTGGGGATGTGTTTGAGCAGCTCAGGGCTGGGAGGAGCCAGAGAGAGGTTCGCTGACGTTCAGGGTCAGGGAGCATATGAGGGACCGATCATGCATTTTGCGGTATGGGCGGCTGCTTCCCCAGCCCATACCGCAGGCACCTGGGGGGCCAATACCAATTTAAGGTTGGGTTAGGGAGGGTTTGGGGATGGGGTTTTTTTTAATCTGGGGATTTTTGGTTGTTTTTATTGTATTTTCAAAGTCAAAATTTTATTGTTGTTTTAGCCCCATGGCCATAACATACCGTAGCAATTCAAAGTACATAATACAAAATAAAACTTGTCAGAAATGACGATATAATAATACAACATAATCAATAATTAAAATTGCCCCCTAATAAGAGGGCTAACCCCAGACATTCCCCCAATATTTAAACTTATTATTTCTACTAATATAGATACTACTAGAGCTAGGCAACCATGACTTCACCAAAATCTCATACATGTCTATTCAGGACTTGCCTTGCCCTTCCCGGGGCTTATGGCGGCGACACTCGACCCCTGTAAGTCTGTCTCTTATACACATCTAGATGTGTATAAGAGACAGCATCCCTACATGCTGGGATGCATACTTTGTTTATATATTGCCCTATTCCTGTCCAATACTGATTCTTGGATGGGCATCATTTAGAATTTCCCATATAAGTATCATATGACCCCAAGCTCCTCGTGCTGTATACATTTTGATCTCACCTTAACACATCTTTCCGCAAAAACTGCCACCTGTTTCGTCCTATGGAGATCCTGATCATCCAACAACCAACTGAGCTGTCTAATTGTAGTCCAATCATCCCCCACCCCTAGCCTTGACCATAATTCCGTCCGTAAATGATCATATAGAGGACATCGCAATAGAAAATGACTGAGATCCTCTATCGCTGTGCCACAAGGGCACCATCTCTCCTCCATTGGGATCCCCTTATTGTATTTTAGTTGCTGTGTATTTTAAAATGTTGTTAGCCACCCTGACATGCTTATAGCAGGAGGGGGCGGCATGTAAATGTTAATAATAAATAAATAAATAAATAAATCCCGGATGGGGGCAGTATAAACAGAGCCCCTATGGGGGCTGAAACCTGGCCATATTGTACCATGCCTGGGCGTCTGAGCGAAACGCCCAGGCAGCAGCTTGGCTGATGCTCCTCAGGCTGCAGTACACCACTCTCAGAGACAGGGGGAGATGGTGCTGGCAGGAAGCCAGCCACGCAGCCTGTTGCGTGCAAATTGGCTTGGTTTGGAGCTAGTTGATTCAAGAGGCTGAGCGTGCAGGCAGTTGGGAGATGCGTGTGCACCACCCGTGCAGAGTTTATCACACCACACCCCTGCTGGAAGTCGTGGGGGCTTCTAGCTGCTCTCTCCTGGGCTGGCGCCATATTGTTGGCTGGCTGGTGCTGCACTACTACTAATACTTGGCCCCTGGGGAATGTATAAATGTATATATTGCTACTGGCTTGGCTGCCCTGCTGCACACCTGACCATGGTGACGTGGCTGCGATTCCTTTCTGCTTCTGGGGTGAGGGTGTTGTATAAAACTATTGCTTTGGAGGGACTTGGAGGTGGGGACTGGAGAGTGAATGGGAGACCTTGGCTGGGACTATTGCTTCTTCGGGGGGCGGGGGAGACCTAGGGAGTGGGACACTGGATGGAATGGCACTGGGAGCCTCCGGGAGGGAGGGAAGTTAATAATACTTTTATTTTGTTGTTGTCTGGTGGGGCCTGGGGGAGGGGAAGGAAGGAAGGAACGTGAGGGTGGGTGGGTAATAAGTAATTGCCCTGTGGTGGTACATTGTGGGGGGGGTGGGATTTTTCAATCCCCCACTTAACTCTGGGTTGGAGTGTGGGGGCAGAATGGGGCTCAGGGTGGGATTGGGTAAGGGTGTCTGGGCAGAATGTGGGTGCATGGGGTGGGATTAGGTTGTGGCTCTGGATAATTTGCATTTTTGTTTTCTGTGTGATTAGATGCTTGAGAAAATTGTTCTTTGGATGCTTAAATTGTTTGGGATATTTCGGTGGGCTCGTAGTGGAAAATTCAGCCCTCTCACTTCCATCACGAATTAGGGTGTGTCAAGAGGCTTATAAATATGAAAACTAGTTGATGGATTCATTGTAATCTTTAGGAAAGATGTGTTGTGTTGTAATTTGAGTACAGGTTCGTGTAGATTCTTATTTTGTCCAGTGAAGTCTTGTTCAATTCAATTCAATTTTATTGACAGGCACTAGCTTTCACCATGGCCCTGTGTGAAGTCTTGTTGCTGCTTTTATTCATGCTGCCTCGCTGATTGTGTGTGCCATCTGTAGACATTTCCCATAGTGGTTCTCCTGAACTGTGCATGCCTCCTCACCTTCTGTAAAACTCAATGCAGCATTTATGTTGTGTCACTTAGGAGTTCACATAATCCTGTTGGCTTTTGCAGCATTTTCTGTGCATTTTAGTTGTGATCTAACTGTGCTGGCTATGCATTTCAGATATTACATAAGAAATGCCATACTGAGTCAGACCAAT
>QEPC01004837.1:2481134-2491374 GCA_003113815.1 Sphenodon punctatus | reverse complement strand
TCCTGGGTTCTCTTCCCAGTTCTGGGAGGGAGTGGGGTCTAGTGGTTAGAGCAGGGTGGGGTGGGCCTGGGAGCCAGGACTCCTGGGTTCTCTTCTCAGTTCTGGGAGGGAGTGGGGTCTAGTGGTTAGAGCAGGGGGGTGGCTGGGAGCCAGGACTCCTGGGTTCTCTCTCTCTCTCCCCATCCTGTGGCTGTGTGGTCTCTCCAACGGCAGCCACCCAGCCCTGTGCTGCTCTCTCCCTTCCCCACACTAATCCCCTTTAATCCTCTTAATGGCCCTAATGAGATCATGGGGAGGGGGGCCCACAGCTGGGGGAGCGGGCCGGTGCCTCTATCCCTTGCAGAGGATTGGGCTGGCACCCCGGAGATCCAGTCTGGATGCTGGGCCTGTGGGGCCCATGCTCAGGAGAGACCTGGGCCTCTCCTCGCCTTCCTATAGAGCTAGCTGGGGATCTGTCTCTCGCAGTCCAGCCAACTGGGATTTGGTGCATCATGGGATACGTAGTTCTCTGGCCCGCGCTTTGCCCTCCTGGGCCTTGCTCCTTGGACAGACTTGTGGTCATCTGAACAGCCCAAGAATTGGGGGTCTGTGGCCCCTGGGAGACCAAGTGTCTGGAGATTGAAGTCCTGAACTGGTATCACCATCTAGTCCCTGCCACCCCACCTATATACTCTACCCCAATCTGTCCTGTCCTGCAGCCGAACCCCTCCTACCTACCCTGCAACCCTACCTACTCTGCACCCAGCCCCTACCCCCCTCTCCCTGCACCCCATGCCTTGACACCACCTCCTCTACACCTATCTGCCTTTCCCTGACCCAGCACCCCATCTACTCTTCACCCCTGCCCTCATACACTTGCCCCACCTTCTCTGACCCACATCCTTCCCCTCTGCCACCCTGCACCCTATTTCTTTAATTAGCCCAACCTCAGCATTAGGCAGTGGGATCGTTCAGATTTGCATGAGCCAACATAGGCAAGCTCATGCAAATGAGTATTGCCCAGTTTCCTTCCCCTTTACGGAACTCCCTATTGTACACCCCTCTGGCTGAGTCAGAGCAGACCCTAGAGATTTTGTTGCCCATCACAGGGTACAGGCCCCTTTAAACTAAAGGACTATGGGGGCTGTAGTCCAGAAGACCAAAGGACTGTGGGCTTTGTAGTCCAGTTGTAAGACCAGTACTCCTACCCTCAATCCCTACTGTGCCCCCCGCTGAGAGGTGGAGATGGTTAATACAGGGAACTCTCCTATGGCCAGTGCTATTGGTTCCTACAGCACCTCCTGCTGGGAAAGGCTGGGACTGGATTAACAGGGCGCTCTCCCCACAGAGGTCTGCAGGGGTATGTTCCTACGTTTGCTCCTACGTTCCCTGCAGCGCCCCCTTCTGGTAGCACCAGGGTCTCTTCAAGGCGTTAATTGGAAAACGGGCGAGTTCAATTCTAGAAAAGGGCAAAGCTTCCCAGCAATCAGTCTGTCTCTCTCCTTTTCCAGTCCCTCCATCCTCCGCTGGCTCCTTGTCTCTGTTTCAATCTCCTGCCCCCTGTCGCCCCCTCATCCTTCTCACTCTGCCGCTCCCGTCTCTCCATCCTGCCATCCCTGTCATGTCTCCGCTACGCTGCCCGTCCCCTGCTCCCCCTGCCTGGCCCTGTCCGTCTCTATTAGCTCTGAGCGACAGGCAGGGAGGCAGCCAGGCTGGCTAGAGATAACGAGATTTACTGTCTCGACCAGATAGAGGCCATTAGAGTGGCTTTCTCCCAGCATCCACACCGGGGTATGGGCCACTGGACGTGTATAAGGACCAGGGCTTGAAATGGCAACCTTGGAGGGCCCATGCAGTGTCTCCTCTTCCCATTGGCCAGGGCCCAGTAATTGGCTACAAGATCTCATCCCGTAACAGTCAAGCCACACCCCTCTTCAGACTTATGCCACGCCCCCAGCTTCCTGGTTGACTGCTGACCTGTATATAAGCCACAAGAAGCCGAGTGTTTCCTCAGTCACTGTCTGTTGTTACTGCCTGGGTCTCCCTCTACCCACTTGGACAGGCTCTGCGCTCCCTGAGCCTAGTGTGTCCTTTGCCTTCTGACCTTCCCTCCAAGAACCTGGTCCTTCTGCCAGGATACCGGGGCTCAGCATCCCCAGCCCTGGCACAAGGCACCTCCAAGTTTTTCTATGTTACATATGTTGATGGCTTTTATATTTTTGTGCGCTGCCCTGAGTCTTTGCAGGAGGGTCGGGGTAGACGTTGGATGGATAAATAAAACAGGTGGCCCACCCCTCTAGGACTCCTGACCTCACCGTGGGCAGGAGGCCGCCCTCCATGGAGCGCTCTGACATCACAGTGGTCTGCAGGGACGCTCCACCCCTTTTCTGACGCGGCCCTTATCCCCAAAGAGCCCTGTGAGATCGCAGCGTTCTGTTGGGTGGGATTACATCCGGAAAGGGGCTGGGCTAAGACACTTCCCCACCTCTCTGGGGCCTAATGAGGTCGTGGCATTCCCTGGGGGACAGGGCCACCCCCCCCGTTACATCATGTCTGGGCTCAGGAGAGCCTGGTTGGTTGCGTTGGGACCGGGTTCGAGTCATTCAGAAAAGCACGTTAGGCCCAGACCAGATTTGTCTTGGAAGCATCTGGCGCTATCCTGCTGGAGACAGCTTCTCTGGTGCCTGATTCCTCTGCTTTGTTCTTGAGCGGGTCGTTGCTTCTCCTTCCCACCCCGTCGGTAGCCTCCCCTGGACTCGTCAACGGCGGGAGCCGTGGCAGGATTGTGAGCGCCGCTTTTGTCTTGAGGCAGGGCTAAGCGGCATAAATCTTTGCTCCGGCGCGACACAGCAGGTGGCTCCGAGCTAGGCTGATAAGCCAGGCAGTGAGTGACGGCTCCTGCTTTCGGGGCGCTCACTCAGCCGCTGGCACGGGAGGCCAGAACAGCAGGCAGGCCTCACCCAGGAGCTGTTTGGTGTGAAGAGGCCTCAGATCTCGGTAAATCTCGGGTGCAAAGCGTTGTGGGTAACCAGGGCCACCTAGAGGTTGCTGGGGTCATAATACCCCACAGGGCCCCTTATTCCACTGTCTGTTGTGTTGAAACCTACGTCCCAAATTCATTGTGAGGCCTTTGAAAGGATGAAGCTTGAGGCAAATTCTTTGGTTCTTACCTATAAAGCCCTATATGCTCTGGACCCTACCTACCTGCAGGACCACCTCATCGGCCCCTGCGGTCTGCCGGGGGCACCCTTCTGGAAGTCCCCCGAGTTTCTTGGGTGGCAGCTATGGGGAGGATGTTCTCGGTGGCCGCTCTGAGGCTGTGGAATTCCCTCCTGGTAGCGGTCCACCTGGCCCCGGACCTTCCCTCCTTCCGGCGACCGTGTAAGACCTGGCTGTTCCGCCGGGCTTTTGGTAGGGGAGATGGGTAGCGGGTGGGGGGGATTTGGTTGTGGGGAGGAATATTTGAGCTCCAGCAGTTGGTCGTCTTTCATATTCTGTTGTTTAATAAATTGCCCCTTTAATAAATTGCCCCTCGTCCTACTTCCCTGGCAGCCCTGCCAGGCCTCTCTCCGCAGAGGGTACTGTAGGGAGTGGGGCAGGAGCCTTGGCTGTGGGGGGAGCTCCCAGCTACTCTAGTCCCAGCCTCTCCCAGCAGGGGGCGCTGTAGGGAGCAGGGCAGGAGCACCAGCTGCGTGCGGAAGCCCCTATTTACATACACCCCACCGTCTAGGGCACAGGACTTTAGCGGCACAACATTAAACAGCAGTTGGTGGATGCCAAGGAGCCATGCACAGACCTGCGGCACAATTGGGCTCTTGTGTTGCATGCAAGGTCGCCACCTATGCACGTTTGTAAGGAACACTTATGAAAAATACATGTTGCAGGACCTGCATTGGCACCTTAAGGCCCTGCAGCATGTATTTTTCATAAGTGTTCCTTACAAATGTGCATAGGTGGCAACGCTATTTGCATGCACTCTGTGGTATCCTGGTGCTGTGCCTGGCAAAAGGACTGAGTAGCTTAAAAGGGGTCTGAGCAATTTGGGACAGAGGGTCCCACGCCATAGGGTTGCTGTAGGCGGCCCCTGATGCTTGGCCATCTGAGGAATGCCCTAGTGCCAGCTAATCCAGAGCTCAGGGGTGGCAAGTGAGGACACTTAACCCAAAAGAGTTGGCATTGAGTCAAGGGAAGTAATCCTCTACAGTGGACAGAAGGAAAGAGGTGCCTTGGGCCAGGCAGAACCAGAGGTGCTGGGGAAACGGGAATTTCTATCTTTGCCGGGCGTGGGAACTAGGCTCCTGATGCCATGAGTACTTTCAGAATATGGGTTGAGGTGATACGTCCTTGCAGGTAGGGTCCTGTGAGGCAGGAAGCTGATGGGGCGATGGCTGTCAGGTGGAATGCACAAGAGGAAAACTCACAAAAGGAGAGGGACAGCTGTGAGGGAGGAACAGGAAGAGAGCTGCCTCTGGTCTGGGTTAGACTGTTCACACAACTTTCTTTTCAAGCGAGGAGTTGCCCAAACCTTCGTTTGGAGTGTTGTGTGAAACCCTTGCCCCTTTTAATGCTCCTTCTTGGGCCCTGGTTTTCTACTACCTGATGCCAGGGGTGTGGCCGCTGAGATGCAGGGGAATCTGCAGCTGTGTGAAGGCGTTGCTTGGGGTGGGGGGGCAAGGCAAATACAGTTTAAAGAACAGGTGGTGAATTTGCAAAGGTGTGAATGAGACTTGGGAGTTGGAAAACAGCTGGTGCCCAAGCAAGCCTAAAAGGAAAGGCAGAATCAGAGTGTTTGCGTGATCTTTGCTGCATGAGGGGGGGCAAACACATGGGAGTTTGACTTGGGGGTCAGAGAGCTGCCATTGATTGACTCTTGACTGGAGGAAACACAGCTAAGAAGCCTTGCTTTGAGGGGGAAAGCCAGTGTGATATATCCCTGGGCAAGGACTCTCTCCCCTCGACCCCCCAAGGTGGGCCTCAGCTCTGACTGAAGGGAGAGGAGGCTGCTGAGCTTTGGGTGTGGGCAACAGAGCTGGCATGGAGCCTGCTACAAGGGGGTGTAGGTGTTTCAAAGGAGGGCTGGCTCCAGGAGCAACTTACACTCCCAAAATGTCTATTTCCTGGACAAATGCTGCACCATCCTTGGTGCGGCTCTGTGTTTTGCACACGTGTCTGGGACACTCTGGGCTGTATTTGTACGCAGTTGTGCATTGTGTGTCTGGAATGCTCAGCATTGTCATGTGCACAGTGGTGTGTTTGTGTCTCTGTGTAGCACAGCATAGTGTACTCTGCCAGGCAGCTGCGCACTGAGTTGTGCGCTGTGTATGTATTAGAGAGGGGTGTGCTGTATTGGGGGTGCGTGTGCCCAGGTTGTGCATTGTGTGTGTATCTGGCATCCTACCTAGATTAGGCACCTGTGCTCTGTCTGTCTGTGTGTGTGTGTGTGTATATATACATCTGCAATATATATGTGGTTAATCGCTAAATAAACATTCATTCATATATACTTCATATTTTGCTCTGTGTGGGGTGTATTAAACCTCTTTGTAATGTGCATGCCTTCATTTTGTGAACGGCATGTACATTTCTGTCTAGGGGTGCCATGTGTCAAACAGCTGTGCGTTGATTGCGTGTTGATATTGTGTATTCCTGTTGTGTGTGTGCCTGCTGTGCTCTCTCTGGCAGGCACCTGTATGCCCTGCTATTGTGCATGGTGTGTGTCTGGTGTTTTGTGCCAGGTACCTCTTGTATGGTACGTGTCGCATCCGGGGTGCTTCCCAGATGGGTCCAGTCACTTGGTGCAAAAGTCCCATGTCACCTTCCTTGCATCCCACTCGGTGACGACTGTTCCTTCCTCTCCAGGCATGGTTCCTTGGGGTGCCTCCGAACGTCGTCGTCTCGTGCACGTAGGGGCCGATCAATGTCCTCGTTTTCTGCCTGATTAATTGCTGGCAGGGCAGGGTTGATGAGAATCCTGCCCAGGACCATCATGCCCTACCCTGGTGCATTACAATAATCCTTGCTTTTAAAAATGGCATGGTATTGTCTTTTACATGAATAGCACATTGCAGGGTACAATGAGGGTTCACACCTGGGGAAAGGACCCCCCTAATATATAGAACATAACCCCGTTGGGTGACAGTTCCTTCACACCTCTACCTTGAATGTGCATTTGATATTGTGCATTCATTTTGGGGAGTCTGTGTGTGCGGCCTGGTGTTGTGTGTTGATATTGTGCATGTCTGGTTATTTTAGGCACCTGTGCATTGTGTGTGTGTGTGTGCTTGTTAATATTGTGGACTGTGTGTGCCAGGCATCTGTGTGTTGGGTGTACTCATGGAGTCGTGTGTGTGCTGGTGTTGGGTGTGTTTGCTGTGCTCTCTGTCAGGTGCGTGTGTGTGAGAACGTTGTGGACACCATATGTACGCATGTGTGCTGGTGTTGGGTGTGTCAGGCATCCATGCATTGGGTGTGCTGGTGTTGTCCATGTGTGGGGCACCTGTTTGTTGTGTTTGTGTGTTGCTTGTGCCACAATGCATCCCGCCCCCCCAGCGACACCTGCCCCGTCCCTGCTGCTTTCTGCTTGGCTGGGAGCGCCCCTTCCCAGCTGTCTCCCCGGCCAGTACCATGGAGCTGGGGAAGGAGGGCTCTGGAGTCCTTCCTCGGCATGGGGCCTGGCACGTCTTTGATCTTTCCCCACCAGCGGATGGAGCCAAGTGGCCAGTCAGCACTCTCTCACTCTGCTTGGCAAGGGAGACATGGAAGAACTAGGAGGCCCTGGAGATCGGATTCTCCCTGGGCCTGATTCTGCAGCAGGGATAGTCCTTAACTGCCCCCATGATCTGTGGGCCACCGGTGGGCAGTGGGGAGGGGGAGAGGAGAGGGCAAAGCTGCCGGCTGGGCTGCTCTAGTTTACAAACTGACTGATGTGGAGGCCGGAGCAGCCCTCCGTGGGGAAAAAAGCTGAAGAGCCACAACTAGATGGGTTAGAGGGGGGCCTAGGCAGAGAGAGTGGTGGGCTAGGCTCCGGGGGAGCTGGTGGTAGAGGCAGGGGATGCTGGTTGCAGGCAGAAGAGGAAGAGAGAGGATGGAATGACCGTGGTAGCAGGAAGAAGGGAGGGGGGTGTCTCCGTGCCAGACAAGGGATTCCTTTATAAATCACCGCCCGACCCCAGAGGCAGCTGCATCTCAGCACTAGGCGAAGGATCCCTATATAAACAGCCACCCGCACCCCAGAGGCAGCTGCATCTCAGCCTTGGGTAAGGGAGCTCTGTATAAACAGCTGCCCCTGCCCCATAGACATGGGGGGGGGGGCGGGAGAGGGGAACAGCCTGCATTCAGGCCCACACCGTGTAGTACAGCGCCCCCTAGCAGCACTGACTTGAGAGAGGAGAGTGCCCTCTCCTGAGCTCTCTCTACCCTGCACCTGTAGTGCCGCGCTAGGGTCAGCACACCATCAGAGAGGAGAACGCCCCCTTTCTTCCCAGTCCCCCGTACAAGTCCTGGATTAGCCTAATTCCACGCAGGTTCTTATCGGTGCCAATTGGGCACCAGCCCCGCACTGTGTCAGTAACAATCTTTACCCCTAGTGTGAGCACACCAGTGTGGGAGGAGCCTGTGGCACTCTGGGCACGGGCATTGTGCCAGGGAAGCGAGCCAGGAGTCCACTTCTATGCCGCAGGCTGGCACGGAGAGCAGAGTATAAGTGCAGCCCATTAGCCGGGGGGGGGGGGAGGTGAAGCAGAGGATTCTGGGAGTTTAGGCAGGGCCTGTGTTGTTCTGGGTAGGGCCACGTCATGCCAGGCTGCTCTGTGCCAGCTTTTCGCTTACATGGTGATCTTTGTCCTACGGGGGCTCTTGCCTCAAGCTTGGATTAATACTGGAGTCCCCCCCAGTATCAACGAGGACATCAGTGCTAGAATTTGAACCCGGGTCCCCAAAGATGCATTCTGGCATGATGAGGGATCAGTGTGGCTCTGATCAGCAGGGGTCGCTGCAATTGGATTTATGCACAGGGTTACTGTCCCTGGTGCGTTGGTGATGGTGGGTTCAGTGGGTCTTAGAGCAGAGAGGTGTCCCCATGCAGAGCATCATGGGCAATGGAGGCAGAAGCCCCCCGGAGAAAAGGCAGGGGGGAGGGGGACAGAATTGGGGGAAGAAGAAAAATGGGGTTCCCTCCTTGTTCTCCAGCACCCTAAAAATTACTGTCATCTCCCTGATTTCCACTGCCCCCTCCCTTAGCCTGGGAGGGTCTCTTCTCCCCCACCCCTCACCAATCCCTATTGCTATCCATCCTTCAGGCCCCGATCCTGGGGGCTGAGGGTTTTTTGGAGTGGGAGGGGAGTAGCCAGGCTAATTTCCTTTCTCTCCATTCTCTTCAGAGGAGGCGGTGGAGCCTGGACCAGCCTGCAGAAAGCACCATGAATTCCTGAGGAAGGGTAAGGTCTCTAGCAGCCGCACGGGTGCGGGTGTGGGGGGGGGGCTCTGGCCTGGGTTCACTGGATGTGTGCCAGGGTGGGCCTCGCTCTAGCTCAGAATTGCCATGGCAACTGGGTGGGTATGCTGGTGTTCCCTAAGGTCTGGGGTTGGCACTATAACCCCTGTGGGCATTGCCATGTCTTGGGGGCCGAAGTGGATGTTACAGGATCTGTAGGGCCAGGCCTAGATGTTACAGGATCTTTAGAGCTAGGTTCGGGCACTGCTGGGCATCCCTCTCGGCACTATAGGGTCTGTCATGGCATCGTGGGGACTGCCATTTCTTAGAGGCCTTCCCTCAGTCTTAGAGGGCGTTGGGGCCTGGGGTGGGCATAGCAGAATCTGCAGAGTATGAAGTGGGTCTTGCCGAGCTTCTCTCTGGGCATTATAGGATCTGTAGCTCCCACTGTGGGCACTGCCATGTCTTAGGAACTGAAATGGGGGTAACAGGGCCTGAATAACTCTCCTTGGACACTAACAGCATCTGTAAGGCCGGAGGTGGGCGTTACGGAGTCTGTGTTGGGCCTTGAATAGTATTAAAATCTCCCTCGTGCCTGGGGCAGGCCTTGCTGCGTTTGTAGTGGCTGGCTGGCTCTGTGGAGCTCACGTAGGTTACTTTGTTCCGCCTGGCCTTGGCTGGTCAATGACCCGTTTGTTGAGGTGCCCAGGAGGCCAAAGGACTCCCAGCCAACGCCAAAGACTAATGTTTCTGTTCTTTGAGGTCTACGTGGATGTGACCCCACAAAAGCTCACACACGCAGGAGTTGCACACGCTAGACCCCCAAGCCCATCCTGGTTTAAGGGGGATGCGTGCGGGGGGACCTCTCCCATTTCCGGGGAATTCTAGTTTCCAAGCCAAGAAGGAGCACCCGACTCTCTCCTGAACAGCGGACGGACCAGTCGGCATTGGTTCCGAGCTACCATGGTTCCATCCCGCCCCCCAAGTGTGCGCCCCTGAGTGTGGGTCAGGAGCCGCGGGTTTCGATCAAGGTCTCTGGGCGCCTTGGGCCGCGCGGCTGCCATTCACACGAGACGCTAAATCTGTGGGAAATCCCTTTGCGACAGTGTGGGCTTCTCAGGGTGTAAGTTCCTGCAGAATTTATTATTTATTTATTTATTTATTTATTTATTTACATTTATTAGCCGCCCCCCCCCCATGGCATCTGCGGGTGGTGTACAACGTAAAAATAGAAACAATAAAACACAACAAATACAAACATTTTAAAACCCATCTAAAAGACCCCACTACCCCCACGCATTTTAATTATCCCAACCTCCCCTCCCCTCCTCCGAAGGCCTGGGAGAACAGCCAAGTCTTACAGGCCCGGCGGAAGGCCAACAAACGTGTGGCCAGACGGGCTTCCTCCGGGAGGGAGTTCCACAATCGCGGCCCGGCCACCGAGAACGCCCTCTCCATTGTGCCCTCCCCCCGTTTTACATGGGGGACCCCCAAGAAGGTGCCCCTGGCGGACCACAGGGGTCGTTCTGGGGCACGGAGAGTGAGGCGGTCCCTGAGATATGAAGGGCCAAGACCGTGCAGGGCCCTGTATAGGCCAAAACCAACAGCTTGAATCTGGCTCGGTACGCTATAAGCAGCCAGTGCAGCGCGCGGAGCACGGGGGTAATGTGCTCCCGCCGGCTCCTCCCAGTAAGGAGACGAGCCGCCGCATTCTGCACTAGCTGCAGCCTCCGAACCAGCGTCAAGGGAAGCCCCACGTAGAGCGCGTTGCAGTAGTCCAGCCTTGAGGTGATGAAGGCATGAATGAGGGTGGCCAGGTCGAGTCTGGAG
>QEPC01004837.1:2443430-2469413 GCA_003113815.1 Sphenodon punctatus | reverse complement strand
CCCCCCCCCCCGCCCCTGCGGAAGTCATGATCTCATGACTTCCAGGTGGGAACAGCGGCGTCGGACTCAGTCGGAGGTGAGGAGACAGCGGTCCCAGCACTGGGGAGGGGGCGGCTAGGGTAACCAGGGCAAGGACCTGAGGCGGCCTGTCCTGGGGCCTGTTCCCCCCTCCCCCCCAAAGCAAAAAATAAGGTGGAGCTCTGCGTTGGGGGATTTGGTGGGAGCATGTTTGTCATCTGCAGAGGGCGATGGTTGGCTAGTGGGGCTTGAACAAGCAAGGGATGAGTAGTTGAGGTTTGGATACAGGGCAATCCTTAAAGGATTGGCCCCCTTATTCCTGGCAACGAAGCCACCTGAGGATCGGAGGGTTGGTGTTCCTCTTAACCCTTGGTTCGACGGGGAGTGTCGGCAAGCCAGGAAGTTATTACGGGCTGCATATAGGTGTTTCAGGAAGAACGACACGTTGTTGTCCATGACGGCATTTCGATTGTTGCGTGCTAAGTATAAGGTCCTTTTGCAAGGGAAAAAGAGAAAGTACCACTACTGTCAGTGGGAAAGGATTAATTTGGCCCTTAAAACCAAAGATGCAGCATATTTCTGGAGACTGGTTAGGGGGGGTGGCAAGGCGCGGGGGAGAATCGAGAATAAGGTACCGGAGGCGGAATGGGTGAAGTTTTTTTTACTTCACTTTATGCCTCTGATCTGGGACTCCCGGTTTCCTTGCCTTTATTACATCCACTCCCGAGTTGGTCGCCAGTTACAGGAGCCGAAATAGAGGCCATAATAGATGGATTGAAGAGGGGAAAGGCGGCAGGTCCGGATGGCTTGCCATCGGAGATTTTCAAAGCCAATGAGACCTGGTGGGCTAGGGCCTTGGCTGCCTCGTTTACAGGCATGAATCAATCTGGGGATCTGCCGGAGGGCTGGACACAGGCAGAGATTGTTCCAGTATTTAAGAAGGGCTCCCCTGAGGAGGCAAGAAATTATAGACCTATCAGCCTCCTCAGTGTGGTTAGCAAAATGTAGGCCCGTTATTTGCTGACTAGATTGGGGCAATGGATGAAGAAGGAAAACATACTGGGTGATGAGCAGAATGGTTTCAGAGCGGGTCGCTCTACTTTTGACCACTGCTTTGTCCTGAGTCATTCGGTCTCCAAATATATGTGTCCGGAGCTTGTTGCTCAGCCCTGGCTGGGGGAGGAGGAGCCCTGAACCAGCTGTGATCTTCCTCCCGCCATGTCCTGTATTTTCTCCCGCCATGTCCTGTATTTTCTCCCGCCATGTCCTGTATTTTCTCCCGCCATGTCCTGTATTTNGCAGGACTGAAGGAACTGCCCAGGCAGCAGCAGCACGCTGCTCTCCACAGTGCCACCATGAGGCAGGGTGGGGCATTGCAGGACTGAAGGAACTGCCCAGGCAGCAGCAGCACGCTGCTCTCCACAGTGCCACCATGAGGCAGGGTGGGGCATTGCAGGACTGAAGGAACTGCCCAGGCAGCAGCAGCACGCTGCTCTCCACAGTGCCACCATGAGGCAGGGTGGGGCATTGCAGGACTGAAGGAACTGCCCAGGCAGCAGCAGCACGCTGCTCTCCACAGTGCCACCATGAGGCAGGGTGGGGCATTGCAGGACTGAAGGAACTGCCCAGGCAGCAGCAGCACGCTGCTCTCCACAGTGCCACCATGAGGCAGGGTGGGGCATTGCAGGACTGAAGGAACTGCCCAGGCAGCAGCAGCACGCTGCTCTCCACAGTGCCACCATGAGGCAGGGTGGGGCATTGCAGGACTGAAGGAACTGCCCAGGCAGCAGCAGCACGCTGCTCTCCACAGTGCCACCATGAGGCAGGGTGGGGCATTGCAGGACTGAAGGAACTGCCCAGGCAGCAGCAGCACGCTGCTCTCCACAGTGCCACCATGAGGCAGGGTGGGGCATTGCAGGACTGAAGGAACTGCCCAGGCAGCAGCAGCACGCTGCTCTCCACAGTGCCACCATGAGGCAGGGTGGGGCATTGCAGGACTGAAGGAACTGCCCAGGCAGCAGCAGCACGCTGCTCTCCACAGTGCCACCATGAGGCAGGGTGGGGCATTGCAGGACTGAAGGAACTGCCCAGGCAGCAGCAGCACGCTGCTCTCCACAGTGCCACCATGAGGCAGGGTGGGGCATTGCAGGACTGAAGGAACTGCCCAGGCAGCAGCAGCTTGGAAACCTGGCACAGCTCGGCTGCAGGAGACAGGCTGGCTGGCAGTTACCCAGGAGCAGCCACAGAGCTGCCCCCCCCCCAAAGGCCCACACTCTAAACAAGTGTCCTCTTGCTCAGGGTGCCGGCTAGCTAGGCTACGAGGTAACACGGCGCTGGGGGGAAAGTAAAACCTCAAAAGATAGAGCCCTGAGGGTAGAACGCCCCCTGCCCCCTGTGGCACAGCACCCCCTAGAGTCAGTCTGGGGTCCTTGTCTCATCGCAGGGGCCTTGGTCAATGCCAGGGGTGGGGGCAGCGCCTTTTCCCTTTCAGGGGCTGCTTTGAAAATGAGTACAAGCTCCGAGGGCCGCATAGACGTTGGGGGTGAGGGTGACCTCAGGATGAGGAGGGGTCCAGATCATGGCATCCTTGTGGGCAGGCCCCCTCCTCTCTGCTCCCTTCCCCTGAGCTCAGTCTTTTGGTGCTTGGGTCCTTAAGAGTCCTTGTCTGGATGCTTTTTCCATCCTCGCTTTCCGGGGTGCTGCCCGGTGACGTCGATGTCCCTGGCCCTGGCCGGTTATCAGCTGATCTGGGAAGGTTGATGGCTTTCCTGCCCTTTGGCTGCGAGTCCTTGTGGCTAATCTGACCCGCCCTGGTAACTCCCAGGGCAGGCTCCAGTGGCAGATGTGCATGAAATAGTAACAGGGTCACCTATTTATGGTGACCGACACATCGTATTAATATAAAACATACGTTATTCCTATTGATGCTTATGAAATATCCATTATTTAGTTCTCGCGCTACAGACCCGACGCGGGTTTGATTTGGTCTTCGTTCCACCACACCCAGGAACTGCAAAGGGGCCAAATAAAAAAAACATTTGTGGCCCTTGGGCCTCAGGTTCTCTGGTCTGTGGTGCTCTGTACCATTCACACCGTGCTGCACAGAATGTGACCGGCCTGTCTTTCCCTTGTTCTCACGGATTCTGCAATGTCACCTCCGCTCTCGCTCTGGTTTCCTGGGTCTGTCTTGTCCCTCTCTCTCTGATTCTATCTCCCCCCCCGAATCTATGTCTGGTTCTCAGGTCTGTGTGTACGTGTCTGTCTGTCTGCCTCAGGTTCTCTGTCATGTCTGTTCCCCGCCCCCCCCCTTCCTCTGACTCTGTCTGTCTGTCTGTCTGACTTGTCTATCAACCGATTAAAATTCCGAGTTGATTAGCTGCCATGCCACCGTTAACGGATTAGCTGTCCTGTAAATTGCTGAGACGCGGATCCAATAGGCCCTTGAATCCAATAAGAGACACTTGCCGCAGATCTGCCCGATGCAAGCCATTGATTAGAGACATTGTGCAGGGTGCTGTCGAGCTGGGTTTGGTTTGGTTTTAAAATGCATATTTAAAATTGGCTTCTTTTTTTTTTTATGTTTCACATTTTTAGAATGTATCTATTTGAGTCTGAGATCAAGACATTAATTGATTTATCTGACCAATTGATAGAGTAATGCTTTCAGTGTGTCTGTCTGGGTACCCAGTGCATTCTCTGTCTATCCCCATATGAACCTGTCTGTCTGGGTACCCCAATACATCCTGTCTGCATGTCTCTCTGTTCACCCACCCCTGCCACTCTGTGTCCCTTTGCCTGTCCCCATATACCCCTGTCTCCCGATTCCCCCATAACCCCTTGTCTAATCTGTCTAGCACCCTTCCCATACAAAATCCTTTATTCTCTGTCTCCAAGCACGTGGCCCCCCACCCCCCCCCTATTTATCAAGTAGAGGATGGAGCTAGATGAGTCAGTGTATGGCAGGATGGGGAGAGCTTGTCGAAGGATGATGTCTGTCTGTTCCTGGCCTTCTAGAGCACCCCTTTCTCTCCCACCCCCAATCAGCCGGGTAGGTACAGTCCCAGCTTTGGACTGTAGCCCTGCCTCCCCCCTGCCCCCCCATCTTGCACCTGCTGATCAGTCTGGCACCTGCTTGGTGCCCTGGGTCCTGGCGGCACCTGCTCAGCATTCCGCCCAATCTGGGAGCAGATGCCTGTTGTATGCATGAGAGGTGCCAATAATGCTAATGTGACGCCAGTCTGGGCGAGAGGGTAGCCAGGTCAGAGCCGCGGCGAAGAACAGGAAAGGGTCCCACTGCCAGGAGTTCATGTCTGGGTGTAGAAAGGTGTTATTAATTAGCCCAGACCCCACCCCCCTCCCTCCCAGATGTGGAAGAAGAACTCGGAAGTCCTAGCTCCCAGCTACCTCTGCTTTGAACCACTAGGCCCTACTCTCCTTCCAGTGCGGAGAACAGAACCCAGGAGTCCTGGCTCCCTATTATCCCGGCTCTTAGAGTTGGTGATGGAACCCAGGAGTCCTGGCTCCCAACTACCCTTGCATTAACCCCCTAACCCCTACTCCCAGAGCGGAGAATAGCACCCAGGAGTTCCTGCTCCCAGCTACCCCCTGCTTGGCCACACTCCCCTTCTAGCATTGGGGATAGAACCCAAGAATCCCAGCTCTTAGTCCCCCTACTTTAATACACTAGACATCATTCCCACTCCTGGAGCTGCGGATGGAACCCAGGAGTCCTGCTTCCCAGCAACCCCTGCTCTAACCTGCTAGGCATAACTCCCCGCCCAGAGCTGGGGATAGAACCCAGGAGCCCTCTTGCCCCTTCTCCTAATCCCCACTCTGTTCCTAGAGCTGGAAGTAGCGCCAGGATTGCCCAGGAGGAGGCGCCGTGGGGAGCCCCCTCCCTAGTGCAATAGCTTTCTCCCCGCTGTGCCTCTTTCTTTGAAACGCCGTTACAAAGCCAGCTCTAAACCCCGTTTCCCCCCGAAAACTCCAGCGTACCAGCGGGACACTTATCCTGACAGGGCCTCGTATCATTTGCCCGACTGTTCCCTGAATGCTCCTACTTCACCCTCCTTCCCCACCTCGCCCCTAAGAGCCTCCTTCTGGTTCTTTCGGCTTTTGACAAGGAACCTTGCCTGGTAATTAACGAGCCGCGGCCCTTAAAGCAAAGCTTAATCCTTCCCGTTCATAACGCCCTCTGCGAATCCGAGATGAAAAGCGATCGGCTGGTGAATGGCTCGGCTGGAAAGCTCTCTCTCCGTGCTGCTTGCGGAGTGGAGGAGCAGTACAAAGGCTTTATCCGGATTATTTATATTTGTGGCCCCATGCAGTTCGGTGCATTACAGAAGGGCCTCCGGGAATAGAGGACCCCACTGGGCTGGGTGCTGCCTAGGCCCAGAGTGAGAAGTGGGAGGCACTCTTGGCTATTCCAGTCCCAGCAGGGGGCGCTGTGCAAAGTGGGGCAGGAGCATTGGCTGCAGGAGGAGCTCCTGCTTACTCCCCAGTCCCAGACTTTCCGAGCAGGGGGTGCTGTACGGGGTGGGGCAGGAGTGCTGACTGTGCAGAGGGCTCGTGCCTACTCCAGTCCCAGCAGGGGGCGCTGTGAGGCATGGGGAAGGCGTGTTGACTGGGGGGGGGGATAGCGTCTGGTTACTCCAGTTCCACCAGGGGGTGCTGTGGGGAGTGGGACAGGAGTGTTGGCTGTGAGGGTAACTGAGTCTTGCTTACTCTACTCCCAGTCTGTCCTAGCAGGGGACACTGCAGGGAGTGGGGCCAGCACTGGCTGTGGGGGGAGCTCCCAGCTACTCCAGTCCTAGCCTCTCCCAGCAGGGGGCGCTGTAGGGGGCAGGGCAGGAGCACTGACTGCAGGAATTGCTCCCAGCTACTCCAGTCCTAGCCTCTCCCAGCAGGGGGCGCTGTAGGGGGCAGGGCAGGAGCGCTGACTGCAGGAATTGCTCCCAGCTACTCCAGTCCTAGCCTCTCCCAGCAGGGGGCGCTGTAGGGGGCAGGGCAGGAGCCCTGACTGCAGGAATTGCTCCCAGCTACTCCAGTCCTAGCCTCTCCCAGCAGGGGGCGCTGTAGGGGGCAGGGCAGGAGCCCTGACTGCAGGAATTGCTCCCAGCTACTCCAGTCCTAGCCTCTCCCAGCAGGGGGCGCTGTAGGGGGCAGGGCAGGAGCACTGACTGCAGGAATTGCTCCCAGCTACTCCAGTCCTAGCCTCTCCCAGCAGGGGGCGCTGTAGGGGGCAGGGCAGGAGCACTGACTGCAGGAATTGCTCCCAGCTACTCCAGTCCTAGCCTCTCCCAGCAGGGGGCGCTGTAGGGGGCAGGGCAGGAGCCCTGACTGCAGGAATTGCTCCCAGCTACTCCAGTCCTAGCCTCTCCCAGCAGGGGGCGCTGTAGGGGGCAGGGCAGGAGCACTGACTGCAGGAATTGCTCCCAGCTACTCCAGTCCTAGCCTCTCCCAGCAGGGGGCGCTGTAGGGGGCAGGGCAGGAGCACTGACTGCAGGAATTGCTCCCAGCTACTCCAGTCCTAGCCTCTCCCAGCAGGGGGCGCTGTAGGGGGCAGGGCAGGAGCACTGACTGCAGGAATTGCTCCCAGCTACTCCAGTCCTAGCCTCTCCCAGCAGGGGGCGCTGTAGGGGGCAGGGCAGGAGCACTGGCTGCAGGAATTGCTCCCAGCTACTCCAGTCCTAGCCTCTCCCAGCAGGGGGCGCTGTGGGGGGCAGGGCAGGTGTGCTGGCTATGGGGAAGGTAGCAGTGATGAGGGCATACACACAAGGACGGGGGTGGATCCAGCCCCAATAGGGGGCACTGTGGGACACACACCCCTTAAACTCCACCCCCTCAACTTTTATGCAACCTTGGAGCTTGTACTAATATTCAAAGCGGCCCCTGGAAGGGAAAAAGGTCCCCCGCCCCAGCGTCCATGCACGCGTGTGCTTATCTGTGTGTGCATTTGTGGGGCTGCAAGCGTGTTTGCATCTGTATCTACGCGCACCCACGCACCCTCCGCGACCACAATCCGTGTGCAATCCCTGCTCCCCCGCTCTCCTCGCCGCAGTAGCATCATGCCACGCTCGGCTGCTCGGGATAAAAGTCACTTCCGAGCCTGTCATCTCTCCTCCCGTCACCCGCATCCCCGGCAGGACCCCGTAATGCACGCTGACAGCTAAATGAACTGTCGGGCTCCCAGCACCAGCTGGGGAGCAGGCCGCGGACTCAGGCCGGCGCACGGCGGAACCAGGAGCCAATCCGTGTGTGACCGACCGCCCCCCCCCGTGAGACCGCGTGGCTGCTCGAGAAACCACTGCTCGGCTGCATCTCGGTGTCCAAATTCCCCCGAGGTTTGGATCAGCAGTCTGCGTGCTGTCGCCTGCAATATCCGTCCCCAGCCAGTGCCACCGCGCTGGCCACCTGAAGGTCAAGGGGGAGAGGCCTGGGTTGAGCTACACAGCGAGCCACGAAGCAGGAGGCTGGGTGGCCCAGTGGTTAGACAGCAGGGCTTCATTTGTAAAAAACAAAAAAGGGACCAGGGTCCAAGCCTGCCCTGGAAGTCCCACCCATTGACCCCAGAAGCATGGGCGAGGGACCGAGGACCATCCCTCCCCCAACGGTTGGCATTTCTGCCCTTACTTTGCCAGTCTTTGCCCAGGGATGGATTGACATTGATGGGGGTTAGGGCTGACACTCTCTGAGCTATGGGCTCAGGCTCTCTGCGGAGTCAGGCAAGTGTCGAGGCAGCTCCCCCTTTCTGAGTTATGGGTTTAGGCTCTGTGCAGACTCAGGCAGGCTGGCAGCTCCCCCTCTCTGAGCTCTGGGCTCAGGCTCTGTGCAGACTCAGGCAAGTGTCGAGGCAGCTCCCTCTCTCTGAGCTATGGGTTTAGGCTCTGTGCAGACTCAGGCAGGCGTCAGGGCAGCTCCCCCTCTCTGAGCTATGGGTTTAGGCTCTGTGCAGACTCAGGCAGGCGTCCGGGCAGCTCCCCCTCTCTGAGCTATGGGCTCAGACTCCCAGCAGTCTCACATTCTTCTGCATCAGTTTTACTCATGACAATTCTCCCCACTATTCTGAGCTCTGCCTGGACTCAGACAGGCATCATCGTATTGAGAGAGCACTTTGTTTTGTGTTCTCAAGGTCTTTTCTGCATCCACAAGTGTCCTTTTACTCTTTTCTCTTTTTAAGTGAAAGCTGAGCTGAAGCTTCAGACAGCCGCTGAGATGCTGCAGGGATGCAGAGGCTCTTTCTGACCACGGGATCGGCTCTGCTTTGCAGTCCCTGATTTTGTTCTGGGGGGGGAGAGCCTGCTTTCGCTTTGCCCATTCCACTGTGGTAATGTAGCACTAGCTGCTAGCTCCAAAGCCTCTGATCGGTGGTGGTGACTTGAGGAGTGGAGGGTCACGGGATCTGCCTGTGCCCCATACCTTCCAACAATCCCTACTTACTCAGGAGAAACAGGCCCTCTTTGGGTGCTGAATCCCGCTGTCCTCTTTCATGGAGAGAGACCCTCTCCCCCTCTCTGAGAGTGTCCCTTGTTCAGGCGATAAAGTCCGGTGTTCAAGTCTCAGGCCATTCTTACAAGAAACTAAGTGGATGAGAAGCAGGAAAGCGTCTGTGCCTTTTCGTAGACGGGGGATGTGGGGAGAGATCGCACGCCGGCCCTTTTTACACGGGCAGCAAATACCCAGAAATCTGTGTGTTCGTAGGTGTTTGCCATCCGTGTGAACCGTGCCACTGCTGGGTCGGGGTGTGCGTGCACGCTCCCGCGCACACCCATCGCACACCCACGGAGCCATCCGAAAAAACAGCGAAGGCTCCGTGGGTGGCAGTGGGAGGAGGCTGGTGTGTGCCCATCAGAAGTAGAACCTCCCGCCCACCCAGCGCACACCAACTGCGGCACACACTGACACACACACCCCGCACCACGATCCGTGTAAAAAGGGCCACTAACTCACCCCATTAGAAGAGAAAAATGTTACTCTTGTTAATATTTGATGTTAAAATAGTTGTTGTTGTTATTATTATTAGCAAGCGTTTATATAGCACCAGCAATGTACCTGGCGCTTTACAAAGTAATGGACTAGACACGGTCCCTGCCCTAGGGCGTACAATCTGGGAGATGGGGGGGAGGAGGGGGCAGACGAAGGAAGGGGAACTGAGGGAATGACAAGGAGTGTTAAATATTGGTTCTCTGCAAGACCATGTCATGTTCAACACTTGGGTCCCGAGGTTCTTTGTGCACCCATATGTTACACATAGATTGTAATAAATCCAAGTTTATTAGATGCCATGTATGGGGAGGGCCTCTCTTGTATTGCTGTGGATGCTCCCCAACCTGCCCCCGCCCCTTGTTTTAGGTCAGGGGGGAGCCCCATATATTTGGGGGAGGGGCTGTGCTTTCTCACTGTCTGCATTGCGTAGATCTGGCCCTGTAGGATGTATATTCCCCCAAGTGCATGTTGGGGAGGAGGGGTGTTTGGGGCTCAAGGAAAGCTCGTTAGATCGGTAGGATTTCAACCAAGCCAACGAGGGCTGGCGGAAACGCATAGGAGACCGATTTAATGCCAGACTCACTTAACCCGGTACTGGAAGTGGAAATGGTTGAGGATTTTCTCTGGGGCGTCTCTTCAAGTAGCAAAATATCGAGCAACCCTTGCTTTGCCAATGCCGTCAACTCTACGGCAACATCAAACAGTGTCTGGCAGAGGCTGACCGATAGGGAGCACGTGGCGAGGAGGAAATTCCAAGGCAGATCAATATGGGGTAAACAAAGTCCACAATATTTGGAAATCACTCGGAAGATGAACCTGAGGCAGTAGGGATGAAGGGCGTCTGTTTTAAGCTCCTTCAGTGTGAGCCGGGTCCTCAGCTGGTGTAAATCAGCCTTGTCCCATTAGATTCATTCACACAACACGTTTTTTTCAAGTGGGGAGTGTCATAAACCCATATTTGTAGGGTTGTGTGAACTCCTTGCCACTCCCTGTGCTCCTTGATGTTCCCTGTCACCTGATGCAAAGAGGTGGGGGGCATTGAAATGCAGGGAAGTCAGCAGCTGTGTGAGTGCATTGCTCCTGGGTTAGGCAAACACAGATAAAGGAACAAGTGGTAAGCTTGCAAGGGGGAAGGGTGTTGTGTGAATGAGCCCTCAATGGGGCCAAATCCTTGATGTAAATCAGCATTATTATTATTATTATTAGCATTATTATTAGCATTTATATAGCACCAGCGATGTGCCTGGCACTTTACAAAGAATAAGATAGACATGGTCCCTGCCCGAGAGTTTACAATCTAAAGACCGGGGGAAGGGAAACAGGGAAGGGGGGACAGAGGGAGAGACAAGGGATGCAACATTCATGAGGATGCGAGAGCTCAGGTCCACGTTCTTGGCTTGGTTACAGCAATTGGGAGTTTGCAGATAACAGATGGAGGAAGCCTGTTTACAACTGCTGAGGATTTGGCCTATCGGATTCTGGTTTGTAGGTTTTTCCTGTCGCTCAGAGTTTCCTCCCCAGTCCAATTCTCCGCGTCGATATCTGGAGAGGGCCGGGCAGGGTATCGACAGCTGTCACTCAGCCTGTCCGGCTGGCCATGGCACGTCTGTCTGCCTAGCCACGCCTCCTGGCCCAAAGCTCCTCAGAGCAGGGAACTGAACCCTAGTCTCCAGCCAGCAACCCAACCCCTGAACCAGCCTGCCTCTCTCCGGCTGAACAGAAAGCCAGGAGTTCTTGTGATTTAATCTCTGCGGTGACCAGCGCAGAGGACGGGGGGCAAGAGAGTCATTAACGAAAGCCAAATAAACCAGGTTTTCTCTGGCTTTTGTTCCCAACCCTCAAAAAACCAATATTGGCCTTTTCTTGGGCTTTCACATTTTGGGATGTAGACTCTGATTGGGAATATTTCTTGGGGTTCAGTCCCACCCCCCTTGAATTTAATTGCTGGGCTGAGCCCTGGCATCTCCCTCCTCCCCTCCCCCCCGCCATACGCACAAATTGAGCCCTGGGGTGTGTGTAGGGTTACTAGGTTTCAGAAACCTCAAAGAGGGTTACCTCACACACTCCCGTCCCTACTACTACCTTGCGTTGCATAAGTATGCATTAATTAACATTAATTAACATAAATGAACTACTCACACAGGGTCCCCTCCTTGTTCCTTCCAACCTGACACACAGCTCCCCCCCACCACACCCACAGATGGGGGACACACAATCACACACTACTGTTTGTTTTTCACACACACTTGCACACTGTGTGTGCTTGTATATGTATGTGTGATGGATGGTGTGTTGGGAGGGTATCTGGCTAGGTGTAGTGTGTGTGTGTGTGTGTGTGTGTTCCTGAGGGTGTGTGTGATTGTTTTGGAGAAATGTGTGGATAAATGGAGCCTGACTCTGTGCTTCTTGGCATCGATATAAGCGTTTAGGTTTCTGATGTTGCCCCTCTAGGTGTTTCTGAGATGGGTGTGTGTGTGTGTGTGTGTGCATGGCTGTGCTGGAAGAGTCGGTGCATAGATACAGGCGGTGTGTGAGAGGTTATATTGTAGTACGTGTATAGGCGGGCTGTGCGTGTTTGGAGAATTATGTGCATAGATGTCATTTCTGTGTATATTTCTCAGACCAATTATTGCATTGGGGAAATCTGGCTAGATGTAGCATCTGTGTGTGTATCTCAGAGGCTGTGTGAGTGTGTTGGAAGAGTATGTGCATAAATATAAGGTGGGGGGGGGGGTATGCGTGAGAGAAATACTGATAGACCGGGTGCATTTCTGAGGCACAGTGTGTGCGATTGTTTTGGAGCATGTGGCTCAGGGTAGTGTGTGTGTGTGTGTGTGTGATTGTGCTGGAGTATATGGATAGATGCAGCCTAGGTACATTTCGGAGTGTGTATGTGTGATGGTTTTAAAGCATGTGCCAGATTCTGCCTGTTTATGTTTCTCATCTCCCCTCTCCCAGCCGTGAAAGGTGCCTGGAGCTAACGGAAGGAATTTTGCCTCCGTTAAACAAGCAAGTCAAACAGAGTTGGATTGTGAGTGAACGTGTGGGGGCCCAGAGGACACACCTCCCAACAGTGCCTATTCAGGAGGGACGGTCCCTCGCTGGGTGCTGAAACCCATTGTCCCTCTTTCAGGGGGTCAAAGTTCCTCTTTCAGGAGAGAGACAAAAAGGCCAGGAGTCTCAGGCCTCTCTTTCCCAGTTGCCCCCCAGGAAGAGCCCCTGAGAGGCCAATGGGGAGAGGATGGAATGACAAGAAATTAAGGGGAATGAGAAAGGGAACAAGAATTTCTCCCCATCCCTGTAAGTCTTGCCCTGGGGCTTGCAAGCTAGGGCTTGGCAACCCCATTCCCTGCCACACAGCAAAAGCTGTCCCCTTCCCACGCACACACACTGCAGTGGCGGGGGCCAGCAGCACAATCTATGTTGCTCTCCCGCAGGGTACCCCCCACCAAGAACAGGCTCTCATCATGCCAGGTGCTGCCCAGACACCAAACTCCTGCCCCAGAGAGCGTCCAGTCTGAGTAGACAAACGGAAACTGGGGCACAAGAAGTGCCTTGCCCAAGGCTCCTCTGGCAGAGGCCGGAGCAGCCCCGGGGTCTCTGGGGCACTAGGTCTTTCCTGACCACTATACCACACTGCTTCCTCCTCTCCCCCCTGGCTCCCACACCTTGCACGACTTCAGCTCAGCCTGGGGGCCTTCGTTCACTCCACGGTAACCGCAGTGGCGGGCGAAGGGCCCTTGATGGAACGCCAGGCTTTGTGCTGAGGGCGTTTGTGTACAGCTCAGTGAGATAATTCAGTCGTCTGGGAGGACAATAGCCCCGACAGCGGCAGCAGGAGAAGGGATTGTTCCTCGTTTGGGACTCAGATGCTCTTCTCCACCCCCTCCATCGCCACCACAACACGCAAACACCCTCGCCTTTCCCTCGCAGCTTCCCCGGGAAGGCAGCAAAATCAAGGCAGAGAGTCTGTGGCCTTGTCCTTGAGTCAAACATTGCTCTCCTGAGCCCTAACTACACAGAGAGACTGGAGTTAGGAGAACCCAGGAGTCATGGGTCTGGGTCCTCTACCTGCTGTCTCCCAGAGCTGGGGTTAGAACCCAGGAGTCCTGGCTGTGTAGACTTTCTACCGTGCTGCCCCCCCAGAGCTGGGGTTAGAACCCAGGAGTCCTGGCTGTGTAGACTTTCTACCGTGCTGCCCCCCCCAGAGCTGGGGTTAGAACCCAGGAGTCCTGGCTGTGCCCCACTAGACCCTGCTGTCTCCCATAGCTGGCTCTTGGACCTCTACCCCCTGCTGCCCCCCAGAGCTGGGGGTAGAACCCAGGAGTCCTGGCTCGCAGGCCTCTGCCCTGCTGTCTCCCAGGACTCGAGCTAGAACCCAAGGCTGAGAATTCCCTCTGCTGGGCATGCAGACAGTGCCTCTCTTGATCCGGATTCTGCATGCTGCCCTCTGTTTTGCCTGATGTGAACTCCTACCTTGCTGCCTGCAGACCAGGGGAGTGAGCCAGTAGCAATCCCAACTGCGCTGTGATCTCCGCTGGCCATGCTGGGAGCCGCTGCACTGGAGAGGCTGGAGGGGCCTGACCCCCGGGGGTATTTTGAGTCTGGTAGTACTGGACTCAAGGCCTTGTCCCTCCACACAGAGAAAGAGCCCTGCCCCAAGGAGCATACAGTCTAAATAAGATTGTGGGGGCTGAGGCACAAAGAGGGGAAAGCTAGTGGCAGAGTTGGGATAGAGACCAGTTGTCCTGGACTGGGGTCCAGTGCTTTATCCACTAAGATGCACTGTTGTTGCTGCTAATAGCAGCTAAATTAGAGAGGTCTGAGCCGGTCACTGCTGGAGGCAGGAGAGTGGAGCTGGTGCTTTATAGTGCTGTGAAGAGGCATCCATGCAAACCGATTTCTGCTGTCTCTCACACAGGATAAATATGGTAGAGTCTGGGGAGGGGTCTGCGGGAAAGGAGTTAGCACCGATATGGCTATCCCCATGCTGGCTGAATGGTTTGTCTTCTCCCTGCTATAGGATAAATACGGTAGGGATTCCCTGGTAGTACAGCCAGGCTGGCTGGTGAATTTCTCTTGTCCCTCATACAAGATAAATACGGTAGAGGTTGCAGGAGGCTCAAATTCTATGATAAAGGGGGTAGAACCACTGTGGCTAGGTCCCATGCTGACTGATTATTTTGCCTTGCCCCCCCCTCCACTGCTCCCTGTCCCCCCTCTCTTCCGTGGATCAAGCGAGACTGCAGGGTGCTCCGCCAATACCATAATGAGAGTAGCCTCTCTCTGGAAATTCCCATTTTGATCTTCTCCTGTCCCTCACAGAGGATAAATACGGTAGAGATTGTGAGGGAATTGGATTCTGTGGAAAAGCAGGTAGAACTGGGGGGTGGCTGCACCCATGCTGACTGGTGGATTTCACCTGTCCCTCACACATGATAAATATGGTAGAAATTACGAGGGGCTCAGATATTAAGGAAAGGTGGGTAGAATCAATATGGCTGTTCCCAGTGCTGATGGGATGGTTTGACTTGACCTTCCTAAAGGATAAATACGGTAGAGATTGTGAGGGGCTCAGTATTCTAGTAATGGAGGTAGAGCCGCTTGTGTGGCTAGTCTCCTGCTACTATGTCTGATGGAGTTCTCTTGTCCCTCCACCGGGGGGCAGCAGGATAGAGGTGCCACAGCTCCTGGGTTCTAACCCCACCTCTGGGGGGCAGCACGGTAGCGGTAACCCCAGTGTCCCTGTGTAACTAGGCCTCAGGAGGGCAGTGTTTGACTCAAGGACAAGGCCTTGAGTCATTAAGTAGAAATGATAGGGTAAATAAAGTAGAAATTACGAGGGACCCAGGTATTACTCTACTGTGGTAGAGCCAGTGTGTCTAGTCTCATGCTGTCTGACTGACTGATTTTTCTTGTTCCTCACAAAGGAGAAATACGGTAGAGATTTTGGGGCTCAGATACTTCTATAATGGGGAATAGTCTCAGCCTGTCCTGCCAACTGACCCATCTCCCTTCTCTCCACAGAGCCCGGGGGGGACAGCAAGCGCCAGTACCATGGAAAAGCTCTTCCTGCCCCTTCTGATGCTTGGCACCATGGCACGAAGTCAGCAGTGCCCTGGCCGCTGCATTTGCCAGAACATCTCGCCCACCCTGACCATGCTGTGCGCCAAGACAGGCCTGCTCTTCGTGCCACCTTCCATCGACCGGCGCACGGTGGAACTGCGCCTCACCGACAACTTCATCACCGTCATCCGCCACAAGGACTTCTCCAGCATGACCAACCTGGTCCACCTCACCCTCTCCCGCAACACCATCAGTCAGATCATGCCCTTCGCCTTCTCCGACCTTCGTGCCTTACGGGCCCTCCACATGAACAGCAACCGCCTGGCCTCCCTGAGGAACGAGCACTTCAAAGGCTTGGCCAACCTCCGGCACCTCATCCTCGGCAACAACCAGATCAGCCACATTGAGACAGCCTCCTTCAATGAGTTCCTCACCACTGTGGAAGACTTGGACCTCTCCTACAACAACCTGGAGACCTTGCCTTGGGAAGCCATTGGGCAGATGGTGAGCCTCAACACCCTTACCTTGGACCACAACCTCATTGATCACATTGCCGAAGGAACCTTCTCCCAACTCCACAAATTGGTGAGGTTAGACATGACCTCCAACCGGTTGCAGAAGCTCCCTCCAGACAACCTCTTTTTGAGGGCTCAAGTCTTGGCTAATGCTCGTGGGACTCATCCATCCATGCTGACCATCAGCTTTGGTGGAAACCCTTTGCACTGCAACTGTGAGCTCTTGTGGCTCCGGCGTCTCACCAGGGAAGATGACTTGGAGACTTGCGCCTCGCCTGAACACTTGATGGATAAATACTTCTGGTCCATTCCTGAGGAGGAATTCATTTGTGAGCCGCCCCTCATCACCAGGCAATACTCCACCAAGGCCTTCATCATGGAAGGTCAAGGCGTGAGTCTTAAGTGCAAAGCGGTGGGTGACCCCGAACCCTCCATCCACTGGATTGCGCCCGACGGGAAGCTGATCCACAACACCAGCCGGATTGCCGTCTATGAGAACGGCACCCTGGAGGTCCACATCACCACCCTCAAGGACAATGGAGTCTTCACCTGCATTGCTTCCAATGCTGCCGGAGAGGCCACCGCCCCCGTGGAGGTCTACATCGTCCCCCTCCCACTGCTGGTCAACAACAGTGGCCACATGAAGGAGCCCGACCCCGGCTCATCCGACATCACCACTTCAACCAAATCTGGAGCCAATGACACCAAGAACCATCTGGACAAGAGGATCATGGCGGCTGAGCTGACCTCCACGTCGGTGGTGATTCGCTGGCCGTCAGAACGTCACATTCCCGGCATCCGCATGTACCAGATCCAGTACAACAGCTCGCTGGATGACTCCCTGGTGTACAGGTGGGTCCTGGCTTGCGGTGGGGGAGGAGGCTTGATGGCAGTGGGGGCCCAGGATGAGGAGGCTTCCGCCCAGCTTGGACTAGGGGGCTGGCAGGAGCAAGGGGATGGGAGACGGCAACTCGCAGGGGTGTGAGACACTGCTGTGTGTGTCCCTGCCCACGCGCACACGTGTGACATTAGTGCGCAGACTAGTGCGACGCATGGTCATCCGTATGTGTGTGATAGTGTAGTGCGTGTGACTTGTGGCATGAGAGAGAATCATAGAATTGATGGGTTGGAAGGGACCTCAGGGGTCACGAATGCACACGTGTATGGACACGCACACGCACACACACCGCGTCTGATCCATGAGACCGTGAGGGCTGGGGAACCCAGTCTCCGCCCCACCCCAGCCTAGTGGCCTCTGTGTGCGCTCCTGGCCCGCAGCGCCTCTGTGACGCGCCACAACACGCGTGTGGACACACATGTGCGTGTGTGACATTGCAGTGTGTGTGCATTTGTTATTGTTTTTTAGGTGGTTTTTTTTTCCATTTTTCACTTTTATTTTCAAAGCGTGGCATTACAAAATTAAATACACTGCATCGGTTTTTATATTGGCGTTCCATACGATAAGTACGGCCAAATAGTACTAGTACAGATTTTTTATCTCCAGTTATAACCCAAGAACAGAAGAAAACTAAATATACCCACCCTCTTTCCCCTCGCTTTTTGTATGTTTAGCTGTTACAGCTTTGTGTCCCTTTAGACTGTGAGCTCTCGGGCAGGGACCGGGTCTATCTTATTTTTTTGTAAAGCACCAGTTACATCGTTGACGCTATATAAATGCTTATAATAATAATAATAATAATATACACAAACGTAGATTGTTGTCTTGGCACAACTGATTACTGTTATGTAGCTTCATATGATGTTTTTCTCATGGAGATAAAAGGCGTGTGTGTGTGTGTGTGTGTGTGTGTGTGTGTGTGTGTGTGTGTGTGTGCACAATGGTAACACTGCAGTGTGTGTTGTGTAGTTCATGTCATTGCATTAGGAGATATTGCTTTGTGTGCGTGCCCACATGCGCACGTGTGACACTGCAGTCTGCATGCGTCCGTGTGTGTGTGTGTGTGTGTGTAGACACAGCTATAACATTGCATCCATGTGTGTGTGTGTGCGGCCTTGACATTTTGGGGGAGTGTGTGACACCCAAGTTGATGTTCGCACACACGTCTGTTTGTGACTTCCCATTGGGTGACGTTGCTGTGTGTGCACAAAGATGACACTGAGGGTGTGATATTGTAGTCTGAGTCTGACACTGTCACATGTTTATGAGGGTGCACGCACTGTGTGTGAGATATTGCTGTAGGTGTGCGACGCTGAGATATATTTGTGTGTTTGTCTCTGGTGTGTGATGTTGGAGGGAGCGCTTAGTGCAGTGTTCTGTGAGACATGCCTGTAACACTGTTAAGCGTGCGATATTGCCGTTTGCACACGTGTGTGATGCTGGAGTGTAGACTGTATGTACTATTGCACTCCGTATGCAGGTGACATTGGGTATTTTCATTCGCCCATTCGCCCCGGAATCACCCAAATGATTCCCTGCCGGGATCAATCCGGCACGGCCAACAGATGTGCCGGGGGATCCCGGTAGGGAATTGGGGAGGGGGAGGGGCCGCGCGGCACAACATGCGCCCGCCCGCCCTCTGGGGAGACGGGCAGGCGCCCCCCCCCACGCTCCCCTGCCGCCTGCCCGAATTGACCACAGCCTGGAATCCCGGCGGGGAGGCCATGGCTGCCGTCCAGACAAGACGGCTCAGTTAATCACGGGGGGGGGAATAACATTTGCCACACGATCGGATGAACCCGCGGGGCCAGCGCCGATCGCGTGGTGAATGTGATTCCCCACCGCGATTGACTGTGATCAGACGTTACGGGATCACTTTCACCATGTGCAGATTTCACTGTGGTTGACTGTGATCTCGTAACGTCTGAAAATACCCCTTGTGTGTGCAAGAGAGCTTGTTTGCGTCCCCATGGTGCACCTCCGGGGTGGGGGGATGGGGGTGATTGCGTTTGCTGTATTGGGTTCCTAGTTTTCTCTGCCAGTGAGTTTTAGCAGGTAGAAATTCCCCACAAAAATCTGATTATTATTCATTTTCTATGCTTTTTCCAGGGAAAAACACAGGAATTCCTGGGGATTTTTTTCTGGGAAATGTCTGCCTGCAAAAATTCACTGGCGGAGAAAGCTAGGAACCCTGAAATGTATCACATGTCCACGCTCACCGCTGCCCTCCGCTGGTTGGAATCACCACCGGTGTGTGTCAGCCCCTATATACTGCCAGCACTGCCCCTCCCTTAGCTGGGGCCCTTGGGCAGGCGGACGCAGAACCGGTGGGGCAGGGCGGGGAGAGAAGTCTCCCAGTTCGGTTCATGGTCTGGCTTGAAATTGCGCCCTCTGGGATCCACTCCAGCCTCCCAAAATCCTGGACCCTGTGCTTGGTCTTGATTATCCCTGGTCCAAGGGCCAGGCTGGTGGAGCTGAGATTGTGCTTCCAGATGGGGGCGCCGGCAGAACAAGCTGGTCTTGTGGGTAGGGAGAGGGGACAGTCCCCTCTGCAGATGCTCCTCCAGCCAGTAGCGCTCCATCTCCCCGGCTAAGGAGAGCCATCATCCCTGGAAATAAGAACTCCGCTCACCGTTCCCCCTCTCGCTGCACAGCACGTGATGGGCATCCCAACAAGCCGTCAGCTCCTTCTTGGTCTCTGCACCGTCCCCTCGCCTTAATCCTGGTGACATTTGCACAAAAGAACGCGCGCACACACATACACCAACCGGCGCTCAGACATGGCCCCTGCCAACACCGCGCTGCATCGCCAGGGAAGCCATTGAGCTAATCCGCTCTCATGATCATAAGCATCTGTGTTTTCAGAGTGCAGGCCAACCAGGCTGATCCCCCCCCACTCCACGTGGGCGACAGCGGAGATGCAGCCCCTCTGGGATACAAGACTGCTGTTTTAGAACAGGGATCTCTCTCCTGGTGTCGATGGAGCTAGGTCGGGGCTGGGGGTGAGGGCAGCTGTGGACCCGTTTGCTGAGGGGCAGCAACCGTTCATACAGGAATCTATCTCCTGGCGTTAAGATGCAGCCACCTCTGGTGGGGCATGAAGCAGCTGTTTAATACACTGTTTATGCCACTGGAGTGGGGCAGTTGATTGGGGGATTATTAGTTGTTATAGCTCACGCCCTGGCCCCGGTGCTGGACAATTGTAATGAGAGAGGGGTCCTTTCCCTGAGGGGGCTCCCATCTAGAAGGGACAAGGGGAGGGGAGAGGCAGGGAGACTCTGGCCAGGGAGGGGGAGTTCCAGGATTCCTCACCTGGTGCTAAGATGCAGCCACCTCTTGGGTGAATCATGCTAACAGCAACACCGTGCAGCCAGGAGGTAGAGCGCGATCCCCTGGTGGATCATGATGAGCTAGTCTCTAGTAGGTCACAGTGGAGGGGGGGACTCTGTCCGGCCCCTGCTGTGCAGGGTTCACACTGCATAGGGTGGCCACCTATGCACATTTTAAAATGAAAAATACATGTTGCAGGGCCTGCATTGGCGCCTTAGGCTAACACTGCATGAATCCTCTCCTGTATTAGCAACATGCTTTGTGGGCAGCATGCTCAGGAATCTGGAGGCCGTATCCCCACCCCGCCCACCTCTTCCCTTCCTGTTCGGACATCACACCGGCAGCTTGAGCCGCGGGCACAGAGAACAAGGGGGTCCGTCGCCTCCCAGATGATTTAAAACCCTCCCTGGCTGCCAAGCCCACCTCTGTCCTGATAAACACCCCGCTTCTCCTTGCACCCCCCCGCCACGCCAAAGAGCTCCCTCCCCCTGGGAAATCAGGCCTCCGTAATTCCCAGCTAATTGCCAGCCTCTCCCTGGGCCACTCCACCAGCCCACTCGCTGGCAAATGGCAGCTAATTGAGTGCTTGGGAGAAGTGCCACGTGCCGGCGAGCTGAGGGCCCGGCCGCGCCTGAGCTTGCATGCAAATGAGCCCACGCCGCCATTTGCATATTTGCAAAGTGCCCAGGCACAGATGGGCTCGACAAGCAGCGCGCCCTGGAGGCGAGATGGGGACCTGCCCCGGGTTGTGGCAGCGGAGTCGGGGGCGGGGCTTGGGAGAGGCTGGCGGCAGTCACAGCAGCCTCTAGTGTTTGCGCGGTGGGACTGCAGGCAAACGGGCGCTTGCGGATCAGCTGAGGGAGAGGTTGGGATGAGGAGAGGGAGAGTCGGACATCCTGCTTTGCTAAGGGGTGGGGGATGAGGCACTGGGGGGTGGGAGAGGGGAGGAGCACTCCTTTGGGGTTACCTCCAGGAAAGGAAAGTCCCAAGCCGGGGGCTGGACTTCATTTCCCTCACTGGCCCTTCCAGCTCCGATTCCATTATTCTACCCCCCAAACAAAAAACCCCCAGCTCTGCTCCCACCCTCCCAGGCTGGCTAGGGGGAAGCCCAGAATGGCAACTGCCCCACCACCAATCAGAATTAGGGTGCCCATATATGCACATTTTTCAGAAGACACATGAGAAATACAGATTGCAGGGCTGCATTGGCGCCAGTGCAACCCTGCAACCTGTATTTCTCATAGGTGTCCTCTAAACATTTGCATATGTGGCCACCCTAATCAGAATGCCCTTCCTGAGAAATGGGAGGAACCACTGTTTCTTACACTGCCGGCATCCATTTTGAATTTGCTGGGCAGGCATCAGTGGCTGCAGAGAGGGAGGCAGGGAAGGGGAATGTGGGGAGGCCATGGGAGTGCATGGGAACAAGGGAGGCATCCAGGAAACAATGGGGGGTAGCGGGGGAGGCTTGGGAGCAGGGGGGGTTGGAGGGAAACAAGGGGGGAGTATGCGGGTGCAGGGGAGATCCCAAGAGGAAAGTGGGAGTGCAGGGCAGCAGGATGGGGTCTCTGTGGGTCTTGGGGGGCCCCACTGTACAGGCATCCCTCCACTCTTAGAATCTGGGTTATACCCTTAGCACTACCATTTGGGCTACCGCCAGCTGATAGCTTTAATTCAGCCACTAGAGAAGGGTTTTACATAGTGCACAGTACTAAGTAGCTGCTTGTTAGGCTGTTGCAGCCGCATGAGCAGTGTGGCTGGGTAGCTAGGATTTTGTAGCAGCATGGGAAGTATGACTGGGTAGCTAGGATTTTGTAGCAGCATTAGCAGGGTGGCTGGGTAGCTAGAATGTTGCAGCTGCGTGGGATGCATGGCAGGGTAGCTAGGGTGCTGCAGCTGTGTGGGATGTGTGCTTGGGAAGCTAGGATGTTGCAGCTGTATGAGCAATGTGATCGGGTAGACTGGATGTTTCAACCGCATGAGCAGTGTGGCTGGGTATCTAGGAGGTTTCAGCTGCATGAGCAGTGTTACTGTGTAGCTACAATTTTGTAGCAGCAGGAGCAGTGTGGCTGGGTAGCTATGATGTTGCAGGAGCAGTGTGGCCAGGTCGCTAAGCTTTGGTGTAACCATACTAAATGCCCCGAGTTCTATTCCTCACTCTGTCCCCTCTCTGTTAGCTTGTTCAGAAGGTGAGAGAGCTCCTAGCTGCTGGATGAAAGGAAGGAGAGGGAGGCAAACAGGATGCGCACACAGCGGGAGTGAGATTAGAACTTGCATTCTCCGATGTCTCATCTTGGGAACCATTCCCAAATTTACAGGAGATCCGAGTGTAGAGCCAATCCCTCTCCAGCTGGTCATGATTCCTCCTGGTCATGACCCCCATCTTGAGAAGGCCTCGATTGGTTGGGGATCACTGGGGCCAGGACCTGGAGAGACTGTATGGGATGGGGAGGAAGGTTCTCCTTAACAGCCATTGTTTTTTCTCCCCCGGCAGGATGATCCCCTCGTCCAGCAAGACCTTCCTGGTGAATGATTTAGCGGCTGGCCGAGATTATGACCTCTGCGTCCTGGCAGTTTATGATGATGGAGTGACCTCCCTGACCGCCACCCGCGTGGTGGGTTGCGTCCAGTTCACCACCGAAGGCGAGAATGCCCAGTGCCACTCCCTCCACACCCAGTTCCTGGGGGGCACCATGATCATCATCATTGGGGGCATCATTGTAGCCTCGGTCTTGGTCTTCATCATTATCCTCATGATCCGCTACAAGGTCTACAGCGGCCAGGATGAACACAAGAAAGCCAAGGTCAGCAACGTCTACTCCCAGACCAATGGCGGGCAGCCCCCCGCCACCAGCGCCCTGCCCCCCTCAGTCTCCAAGGGCGGGGAGGACAAGTACGAGACCCTCCATGAGGGGCTGCCCAAGGAGATGGCGCCCAATGGAGAGACCAAGGTGGATCCCACTATTGGCCAAGGCATTGTGTTGACCGAGGTGGAGAAGAGGTCCACCAAGGCAGCTGGAGACCTCCAAACGGTGGCCCTGCTGTCCTCCGAGGAAGGCCAAACGGAGAGTAGCGTGACCGGCTCGGCAGTCTCTTTGTGTCTTCTCAAGGAGTCTGGGACAGGGCCCCTGCGCCGCCCCCAAGTGGGACCCTTCCCCCGTGAACTTTCCAGGACTCACCATCACCGTCACTCCTTCGATGGGGACTACTCTCTCTTTCAGAGTCACAGCTACCCGCGCAGAGCACGGACAAAAAGACACATGTCCACCTCCCAGTTGAACTCGGAGGAATGTCCTTTGAGTCAGCGCCGAGCGACCTTCAGCAGCACGGAGTGGATGCTAGAAAGCACAGTCTGAAACAGAAGGGGGGTGGGGAAGGAACCGCTGGGCGCACAACCAATTTCGGGGAGGGGGAGAGGCGGTTGGGGGGGGGAATAGATCCTCCGCAGCTCACTGCTTCCCGAAACGACCATTCTCTCCGCCGGAGCTTTCCGCAGCGGTGCCTTATCCAAGAGACGCAATGGGACAATATTTCAGCAGGAGAAAGGGGTGGGGGTGGGGATTGGGATTCCTGGTGCGGGGAGGGGAGGGGTGGGTGCTGGGATTTGGGGAGGGAGGGGGTCTAGGACAGATATATGCACAGATGACACGAAATTAACAAAGATCCTTTTACCTTGAGTCAATCTTTATGCATTAACGAACTGGCCAATCAACGGAGACACGGCCGAGTTTCCTTTCGAGGTGACCGGAGCAGAGCGCCCAAGGGAAGCTGGGGCGGGGCTGTGGGGTGCGTGTGCCCCCTTTGCCCCTCCCCCCCATCTCCATGGGCACCGTATTTATTGTATCTGGCTGGTCTAGATAATTTTCTGTGTTCAGTGTATTCAGTATCAGAAAAGTCATCACCCCATTGAGCCCCATTTCCCTTTGGTGTACCCTGCCTCCACCCAGCCTCCAACCCTATCCCCTCCACCCTGCCTCCACCCAGCCTCCACCCTTCCTGCTCCCAGCCTCCAACCCTGCCGCCTCCACCCTTCCTGCTCCCGGCCTCCACCCAACCTCCACCCTGCCTCCAACCCCAGCCTCCAGACCTTTCCCCTCCACCTTTCCTGCTCCCAGCCTCCAAACCTATCCCCTCCACCCTTCCTGCTCCCGGCCTCCAACCCCAGCCTCCAGACCTTTCCCCTCCACCCTTCCTGCTCCCAGCCTCCAACCCCAGCCTCCAGACCTTTCCCCTCCACCCTTCCTGCTCCCAGTCTCCAACCCCAGCCTCCAGACCTTTCCCCTCTAACCTTTCCTGCTCCTAGACTCCAATCCCAGCCTCCAGACCTGCCCCTCCAGCTCCCTCCCTGCTCCAGCCTCCACACCTGTACCCTCAAGCCCCCCAGCCTCCAGACCTGTCCCTTCCAGCTCCCCCCTGCTCCCAGCCTCCACACCTGTACCCTCAAGCCCCACCAGCCTCCAGACCTCTCCCCTCCAGCTCTCCCTCTGCTCCCAGCCTCCAGACCTGTCCCCTCCTGCTCCCAGCCTCCACACCTGTCCCCTCAAGCCTCCCCAGCCTCCAGACCTGCCCCCTCCAGCTCTCCCCCTGCTCCCAGCCTCCAGACCTGTCCCCTCAAGCCCAACCCCTGAGATGTCACCCCACCCCTAGCCCCCAGCTCCTAGAGCTGTACCTTCTGCTCCACAATCTCCTGAACAATACCCCCCCACATTACTGTTCAGACGTGCAGAGCTGCACCTTCCCTGGTTCCACCCGCCGGAGCTATCCCACTACACCCCCAGTACTCCAGGCTAGGGCTGAATCTCTTGATTTTTCTCTCGATTCACACCAAGGAATCACACTTCTTGGCAAGGATCACGCTTCTCAACTCGTTTTTTACCGAGAATTGATCATCGAGACACGCACACACCCCGGTTCTCAACACTTTCTCGGTCGAGACTTGGTCTTAATTTGCCACAGTTTAACGTGTCTTGTTGTTTCCCATGTTCTGTATAGAAAACTATTGTGTTCCGCTTGCCGTGTGCCACGTTCGTCCCCGGTAAGTCGCTTGTGCAAAATAGCTGCCCTTTCCAAAATGGTGCTGACGCTGCCAGTGCCATCTTGGAAGAAGGCTGTACGTGCACGGAATAGCGGCCATTGGCGCATGCGCGTTGCTGGGACAAACGCGGCACATGGGAAGCGGCACACGGTAAATCAGTATACAGCACACGGTAAATCACGGTAGATCAGCCTATGGCACACGGTCAATTTGGGTGAGATTCTCACCGAGATCTTGAACCGCTACTGAGATTGTCCCAAGGTCATCTCTCGATTCTCACGAGATTTTCACAAGAAACAAATTGATTCTCGTTTCTGCCCTAGTCCAGCTACTGAGCCCCTCAGACGTAACCCCAGCCTTCTGCTCGATACCTGGATTCCCCCAGCTCCCAGAATTAACTGTCCTACCTCCCCCCGCTGGAGCCCAGTTCCTAGAAATTAACCCTGAGGCCCTTCTCCCCCCGCCCACTGCCCCCCTTGAGTCCCAGAACAATTCCCAGCCCAGCCCCCGCCAAACGCCAGCCCCAACTCCCAGATCTGCACCCCTCCCGCCTGCATCACCTGCCTTTCCATCTATACCCCTAACCCTCCTGGATACCAACGTAAAACCTTCCCCCTCCCCCATACCCTCTCCCCAAGCCCTGCCTGTACCCCCTTCCCCCACCCCTTTCCTGGTTCCCATAGCGATACCCCCTCCACTCCTCTGATTCCCATGGCGATACCTCTCCCTTGATCCATTCGCAAAACAGTACCCTTCCCCTTTCTCCTCCCCCATTCCCATAACAATGTCGCTCCCCCATTCCCACCTCGATACCCCAACCCCTCCCCCATACCCACAGCAATACCCATTCCCCACCTCTTCCCCATTCCTACAGTAATGCCCCTCCCCCATTCTATGCCCCTCCCCTATTCCCACCTCAGTACCCATACCCCAGCACCTCCCCCATTCAGTGATGATGCCCCTCCCCCATACCTACAGCAATACTCGTGCCCCACCCCTTCCTCGTTCCCCAAACAATATTCATCCCCTTGCCCCTCTCCCCATTTCCAGTGCCCCTCCCCCTATTCCCACTATGATACCCATACCCGCCCGTCCCTCATTCGCAAAACAATATCCAGTCCCTTTCCCCTCCCCCA